>LZPO01087147.1:11991-31608 GCA_001675575.1 Neotoma lepida
TCTCTTGGTCCCAATCAGCACTGGCTGGCTCTCTTGGTCTCAATCAGCACTGGCAGGCTCTGTCTCCCAGGAGAGTGGAGTTTGCGGGAGGCGGGGTTTCAGGGTTACAGGGTTTGGTGGGGGGATGGTGTTGGTCTAACCTGTCTGCAGGAGACCTGCCTACTGGCCTGAGACTGGGACTGCCATGGGTAATGGTGCAGGGGCACAGGGCTGTGGCCCTGGACCCAGAGCCAAGAGGCTGGGGTGTTCTGCTAAGGGGATACTCACCTCATGGTCCCAATCAGCACTGGCCACCAGTTGATTCTTAAGTGAAGTCCTGACTTAAAGAATTCATGAGATATAATAAAATGCACATATTTCATGCTATTGGGTTTTGTTAAATTTGATTATGCAAAATAATAGCTGAAACATATAGTTTTGCTGCTGCCTATAATATAGAAAATTTATTGATGTATGAAAGAAAATATGTAGTACCTATTTACATCTTCAATACTCATTTTTAAATGGGTCTATGTAGTGTTGTATGTCAGCCTGAAGTCTTTATGGGAATGAATATTCTTTTCCTAGGACATACTTTGGGGTTATGATATGGAACATCCTTATAGACTCACAATAGTAACATATTTTCCAACAATTCTGTACTAGTGTCAGAAATTCTGTATCTGACTCATTGATCGTCATAAAGTGCCGTCTTCATAAGAAGTCTAACACAGTGAAGAAATTCTGGCAAATGCAATGTAGACTCAACATTAAACACTAGTAACCAAGATACAAGCATGAAACATCTTTGTAGTCTCCTTGGAGAGCAGTCCTTGGAGAAGGGGTACAAAATAATGTTTGTGAATGAGAGGGTCAAAAGAAATTCCAAGTTTGCAGAAAAGGTGGTTGAAAAAAGCATGCCTCAGTAGTGACTCAGCACTACTCAACAGGTGGCTCAGCAGTTAGGCAATATTGAACGCATAAAGATGATTTTGCAAAAATAAAGGGGACAGTGTTCACTTTTTCATCAAATCTTAAGGATCAGCTCTCTATACACTTAGTTTTGTGTCTACTCATAATTGGAGATACAGGCAATTACTTTAGAATGTTGTGGGTGTTATTGTCTTACTAATAGTATTTCATTATACTTTATTTTACTTCATAAATTATTAAGCATATTTTCATGTGGGGAAGGGGATAATATGATAACCCTTACATAATTTCAAGGAAGCAAGTTAGAAGACTTTGCTCCTTAATGACATACTACTTGAAATCAGAAAGATTATCCTCAAACTCCATGCCACTTGAAACTTTACATTACCTTTGAATGGCAATGCACATTCATGTGGAATGTGCAGAAAGCATAATGCTCAGTGTTTAGGTACAGCTAATGGATTTTTCTCCTTACAAATTCAAATTGAAAGGGTCATCATAATAGACTCCAAATTGTCCACATTGAATTTAGAACTTAGAATGTAGAAGTATTGAAGTAAAAAAAAATAAATAAATGGATCTTGTAAACCTTTTATTTACACAAGTCTCTTAATATTTTTTCATGGAATGGTATCTTACAGGAGAAATGAAATTTAGATTATAAATTAAATAGAATTAGTTAAAGTGAGATAATTGTGAAGCTATTTCTCTAGTTATTTGTGCCTGCCATGGTCTATTAAAAAAAGAACATTCCTCAAAAGGGTTCAACATAAAATTCACATCTCCAAGAATGAAATCATTAGTTAACTTGGCCAAGCATCAGGATACAGCTGAAAAAAGGCTATGTCAGTGCATGGAATATCTATTTCCCTGTGAAGGTTGAACAGTTATTTCTATGTCTCTTTCATTTGGATTGGCTATGTACTTTGGGCAAGTGACTCTGAGTTTCAGTTGCCTCATCAGAAAGCAGAGATTTATTTTTAACTACCTGAAGGCAAGGAGCCAGAGCAGATGAACTCTTGAGATCCCTTCCCAATTTATGTCTAAAATTGTAATCTTTCCTCATTGGTTTCCCTTTTCCCTCTATGGACCTTTCATTCATGAATTTATCTAAGCCCTTTTATGGCTGATTTATATTTTAGACTTCAGGGTAATGAATTCTGCTGAAATTCTAATTCCTTTTCCTTTAAAACTCAGTCTTTCATGCACTGGAGGGCTGTAGGATAAAACTAGCAATAGAGGACTTGGTCGAATCTTTCTGTCCCTTGGTGTCACTTGGTCCCAGGCTGATTTGAGCACTAGAATTGCAAAAGAAGAGCTGAGGTAAAGTGAGAAATAAATCTATACCTTGTCTTCATTTCTTTCCTAAATCATCTACAGTTATAATCCATGAAGCATTTTCTTTGTGAATTTGAAATAAAATTCTCTAATACTTAGCTTAATAAAAATTAATTTAATGTATATTTATTGTCAGATAACTTGTATTATTTGGGTATGGATATTTGTTATGGATCTTAATTACATTATAAATTTTTATAGTCATTACAGAAGAAGTAACAGTAGTATTATATGACACAAAAGAGTCAGACCTAAATCACAGTAGATGAAGATGGTATGTTATAAAGTATATTCATAATCTAAGAAAATAGAACTTGCCCACAGCAAATATTAATTATGGGAACAATTGAGCAGTATTGCTTATTTCAGTGACAGAAAGTAACTCTGAATGTCTTGCCAATATTGTTTTATAAAACAAAGAACATTTGTTTTTAATCATGATACGTGTTTTTCCCCATTTTTTGTTTTTTAAAAATTTCATATAATGTGTTTTGACCATATTCATGTATCCTCCAGCTGCACTCAGATACAACCACTTTCCATACCTGCCTAACTTTTTTCTTTTAAAGTGATCCATGAAGTCCAATTTGTGCTGCCAATTTCCTGTATGTGTCGCTTTTCGTGGAGCATGGTTGGCCTCCCAGGGGACACATCATTACAAAGACAGACTCTCCCTCTTCTAGCACCTATTACCAATAGCTCCATAACTAGGTGTGGGACTTCATGTCCACTTCTCCTCTTTAGGCTGGCATTATATCTGGCTTGAGGGATATGGGTCTTGTGCATGACTTCATAATTTCTGTAAGTTCATATGTGAAATGGACCTGTTGCCTTTGGAAAACAATGTTTTCTTGTAGACAGCCAAAGAAATGAATTTTTGAGAAGTGCTATTTAAAGTTTGCTTTTATAAATACAACTTTCACCCAACCTGTAAGCAGTTAATAAGGCACTTTGAGATAATTTATAAGAATGTAGTCATTCTACTTACATACTCTATGTTCAACCTGTTCAAAATTAACTGACTTCTAAGAACAAACTTTATAATCAATCTTGCTATACTTTAGACTTCCAATGTAATTAAATGCTACAAACTCAGCTAAATGCAAAGTCTTAATTGTACTATGTCCCCTAATTTTTTCTTTGTGACTCAGAACAATATATGCATGAGATGTATCTGTATCTCTGAGATACAGTGACCATATCTAAAGACTACATTCTGGAAGAGGTGAGGCATTGAGAGCAATGCTCCTCTTCCCCAAATATCTTGGAAACAACATGTGTGTATAGAGAGATAATATCTGATTGTGGCTTTGTATGCTGTTCTGAGTAAAGAAGACCAGCAAAGTAGTTTTCTCCTGTATGAGACTCCTTTAAAAGATTAAGACAAAAGTTCATCTCTTTTTGTTACAATTTTTGCTGTCCTGTTCAATATATAAAGAGAATGGCCTTTATTTGGGATGACTTTTCTATGTGGCATCACCACAGACAACCACCCTCCCTGTCTCTTATGATCTTTCTGCCCCTCTCCTGCTATAATCCCTGAACCTTAGGAGGAGGAAGTATGATATAGAAGTCCCATATGGGTCTGAGAATTCTTCCATCTCTTATCCTCTGTACCTTGGCCTACTGTTGGATTCTGTGTTAATCACCATGTGCTAAAGAAAAATGCTTCTCTGATGAGGTTTAAGAGATGTACTAATCTGTGAGTAAAACAATAAGTCATTAGGAGTTGCTTTAATACTCCATCCATTTAGTAGTGGTGACAAGAGTATGTTCTCCCCTAGGGCCTATGACCTCTGTAGCCATTGGTTCTTGACCCCAAAAACAGTGCCAGGTATGAATTTAAGCTTCTAAAGCAGACCTTAAATCCAATAAGAAAATGATTGATTATGTGTATGATATTCATGGCATTATTGCACTAGTGTGCATATCTTGTTATTGTAGCTCACAGCATCCACAGATGGTAACTCAAATGGTTACTTTTCTTCTCTGGTACTATGCAACACTATGAAAGACAGCCAGTAGCATGAAACTTCCAGGTTTGTACTAGTTTTATTTCTCCATGTTCTTTGACTCAAGTATGTGGTATCTTCATCAATAAGATCCTACCATCAAGTTTTGGGGGCTTAGTCAAATACATTGTCAATAGTCTGTAATATTTAAAGGTCTCTAGGGCCTCACTGGCCAATAACTCTGGCTTCATTACATTTCAATTGCTATGAAGGGACACCATGACAAAGGCAACTTAAAAGAGAAAGAGTTTTTTTTTCTTTTTTCTTTTTTTAATTAAGAAATTTTTTATTCATTTTACATACCAACCACCGATGCCCCTCTCTTCCCTTCTCTCGCTCCCCCCAAGTCTTCCCCCTCCAACCCATCCCCATTCTCTCCTCTGAAAAGGTAAGGCCTCCCATGGGGAGCCAGCAGAAAGTGTTTTATTGGGCCTTAAAGTTTCAGAGGATGATTCCATGACCATCAAGGTGGAGAACATGGTAGTAGACAGGCAGGCATGACACTGGATCAGTAACTGAAAGCTTACATTTGATCCATAAGCATAAGGCAGATAGAGTAGAAAGGGGAAGGGGCTAAGAAAGGCATGCACTTTTGAAAATCTCAAACTCTACCCTCATTGACTTACCACCTCCAACAAGACCACACCTCCTAATCCTTCTCAAATAGTTCCATCAACTAAAGACCAAGCATTCAAATATATGAGCCTATGGGAGTAACTCTTATTCAAACCACCACAAACTCCAAAAGAGGTAACCAATCCCTAACACTGGGCTTTTAAGTTGTTACCTTGTAGAACACTGCTGTCTCTTTATAGGGTAATTCCACTTAAATGTGTTTTATACATGTGTAGGTAGGAAGCTTCTACAGTAGTAGGTTTCAATATGACTTTTTTCAGTGTCTTTATAGCTAATTATTTCTTCATGTATTCCCTTCTCTACTCTGCTTTCCTATCCCTCATCCCAAGGCACTGACTTTTAAATTTTATTTAGTTTTAATTTTCTTTCATATAGTAATAAACCAGGACCATGACTAATGGATATATTTAATATGAAGTCATCTGGAATCCTACATTTTCAAACTTCAGTCATGTTATTTGTCCTATGTATTATACATATATAGATATATAAACAGATAACCCATGTCTGTACTTTCATTCATTTAACAAATACATTCAAACCACTTTCTTCATAACAAATATATTTCAACCACTATACTAAGCACTTCAGATACCATGGTGGCTAAGGGAGTTGTGATTCTCATTCTCAGGATATTTCAAATGTATCAAGAAGACACTGATGAAACAAGAATGGACACATATTTTCTAGTATTACTAAGGACATGTTCAAGCTAATATGTAAGACTATGCTTAGATCAAACATTCACTGTGTGTCCTTAGACAAAGTGGCATCTCAGAACTTGGTTCTTCTCATGTATAATAATGAATTAAGTACTAACATAAAGAAATATCCTGAGCAAAAGTATAATCTTTGAAAGAAAAGTATTCTTCACAACCTAAATATTCCATACATAGTTATACTTATATCACTTAGATCCAGAACATTGTCCTCAAAGCTTTCTTGTGATATTTTGACAAAAAAGTGTAGCTGAAGTTTTGTACTTGTTTTAAGAATCTCCTTCAGGCTAAACTGAAGAGATCTTGACAGAGTAGATTTTGAGACAATCTAGCTGTTGACTCTGTTGTGTGCTTATCAGTGATGATTCTTATGTATACTTATAATAGAAAATACAAGCAGGACAAAAAGAGGCAGAAAATGTACAGAAAAGGATCATCAGGAAATTTCGTGTTAGAACCTTGGTTTGTGCAGGAAGAGATAAGGAGAAATGGAATAAAGGGAGTGGTACCCTCAGGACCAAAAAAGAAAATGCCCAAGAATTAAAATTATGCAAGGAAAGAAAGCATCAACAAATCAAAGCTTATGCAAATGTAATCCAAGGAGGGGGCCAGATTGCATCTCAAGCAGGCAACAGAAGTTGGCAGCATCAACCACATGGTAATTCTGGCTTTAGAGTCATGAAGGATGCAGGAGTAAAGGGGTTGTGAAATCTTCCTCTAGAATTAAGGAAAGCTGCTAAGACCAGGTGTGTGGTAGGGTAGTCATTGTGGCATTTTGGAAAAAAATGTGGCAGCATGGAAGTTCAGAGTGGCCATTGCATGAAGCTGAAGGTGAAGCCTGGGTTGCATTGGGAACCCTAAGGTGTTGAAGATGCCAAAACCATAGGAATAGCTGCATATGGAGTAAGCCAGTCCAAGATAGAGAAATATATTGCAATCAGCACAGCTGGAAAGGTGGAGCAATCTAAATCCTTTGACATCAACGTGGAGCTACAGGATTTGCAGTTTGCCCTGCTGGGTTTCGGTCTTTCTTTGGTCCAGTATTTCCTCACTATGCCCTGATTCTTCCCTTTTGAAATGGTGATATATATTCTGTGTCATTGTGTAGTGTGGTATGTAATTTGATTTTTGATTTACAGGGAGTTACAGTTAAGGGATTACCTTAAATCTCTTAGAGTCTTTGGACTGTTAAACTGTGTGTTGACACTGTGGAAGACTGTGGGGACTTTTGAAGTATGACTAAATGCATTTTGCACTATAATTTGATCACAAGCCTATGGAGACTAGGGACTGGATTGTGGTGATTTGAATGAGAATAGTCCTCATAGGCTTACATATGTGAATGCTTGGTTCTTGGTTAGTAGAACTATTTGGGAAGGATTTAGGAGGTATGGCCTTGTTGGAGAAGGTATTCTATTGGAGGAGGGTTTGGAGCTTTCAAAGGACCATATCATTCCAGTTATCTTGTTCATTCTCTCTCTCTCTCTCTCTCTCTCTCTCTCTCTCTCTCTCTCTCTCTCTCTCTCTCTCTCCCTGCCCACAGTTGTCTCAACATGTAAGCTGCAGCATCATGGCTGCCTGACTGTTGCCTTGTTCCTTACTGTTAGGGTGTCTGTGGAAGTACCTTGATGGATCAGATCAATCAGGGCCAAAGAATGATACCATGTAACAGATCTCACACAAGAGATTTATTGGGGAGGGCAGAGACAGAGAGAGACACATCAACAGAGACAGAGAGTGGCCTGTGATGGTGGGGACCTTTTAAAGAGGCATAGTGCATGTGCATAGGGAGAATATGCTACTCATGGCAACACTAGAAATGGGTTGCATTTGGTGGCATACTGGTACTGAGTCACTAAAGGCAGGCTGGGGGTAGCACTTGGTTTCTAACACTTAACATGACAGTCATGAACTCTACCACCCTCTGGAACTATGAGCTCCAAATTAAATGCTTTCTTTTATAATTTGTTTTGGTCACGGTGTTTTGTCAGGACAATAGAAAAGTAACCAAGATAGTTGGGAAATTGACTTTTCTAAATTCTGATTATTATCAGCTTGAACCTTTGGAGTATTTTTAAGCATTTATTTTTTATTTGTTGTTTAGTTTTTTTAAATAATTATGTGTATATATGTTAGTCTTTATGTGGCTATGTTCATGTGAGTGCAGTTACCCGCAGAGCCCAAAGGAGGGTTACAGATCTTTCTGGAGCTGTGAGCTGCCTTACATGGTACTAGAACCCAAACTCCAATCCTCTGCCAGAATAATACAGACTCTTAACTCTCCAGCCCCCATCTTTGAACTTTTGTTCTCTTTAGTGTTCAGTTTTCTTACTTTTCAAAAACCATGAAAGTGTAAGTTCCATAAAATAATGAAAGGATGTAGAAAGCTATTGTAATATTGTGATAATGTTCTGAACATTCTATGTATAATAGTGCTTCTTAATGGATATGGAAAAGGAATAAAACTGAAAGAAAAATATCTTGAATTACACATATTAGGATTCAATAGATAACTGTATGCAAGATTAATGAGAAGGAGGAGTCAAAGCTGTCTTAAAAGTGTCAATTCTGACTTGGTAAACAAGGTAGATAATAACAGTTAAAAGAAAGAAAGAAAAATATTTGAGTGCAGAGGATGACAGTCAAAATGATATATTATTCTTTTGCCACATGTTGAGTTTTAGAAGATTGGGCAAACATGTCAATGTTATTGAAAAGCAAGCAGAATTCAGAAAAAAATATTTAGTATTTTGAAGGTGAAATCATTTACTATGAGAACATGAGTGGGATCAAGAATTTTAAAATGCATATATACATGTACACACACACACATATATACATATGGATTCAAGAATTTTGAGATGCATGTATATGTGTATATCAAAATATCAGGTATTTTGATATTTTTTCCTCATTGAACTCCATGTTGTCTCTGTACAAAGGAAGAAAATTAAAACATCATGATCATGTATGAAGATTTTGAGAGATATTTTGATGCATACATATACTAGAGAGGAAACAGTGTTATATTGATGGTGAGAATTACTGAATAAATGTAGAAAAGGGATGACTGCTTCTAACTCTTTTTATTTCAAGATGGAGTTCACAGTTAGCAAAAACAGAAAAATGCTGCTTTTTATTTCTCTTGATTTTTCTGTAAACACAGAAATCCAAAAGCAGCTTGGCAATTATCTGCTTTTTGGCTGTTTTTTTTCCTTTCCCTCTGTCATGTTTAATTTCACAATGATTTTTTTTCAGAAAATGAGGTTGGGTAGAGCTAATATGTGCTATGCCTCATCTGTCGTAACATATTGAAAGGAACTCACAATTGTGTGCAGATTGTATAACACCTTGAGATGAATCTTATTTCTCTCTCTTAGATAGTGCTAATAGGGTATGAAAGTAAAACATGATTATATTTGGTGATTATTATGATGTTGTAAAAAGGCCTAGAGTCACTTGAATGGTTTGGAATTAAAAACAAATGTCTTTTCTGAAAAGTCCAAATTACACTCACAAAGATGACACACTATTTCTTTAATCAGCTATAGCCTGAAGATATTTATCCTTTTCCCTTCTTCTTCTTCTTTGTCCTGAAGACTTCTGGAAACCTTTCTGAAAGAATTGTCTACGAGAGGAAAAGGAAGCAAGTATTAGAAGAGGCGTTACCCTCAGAGTCATTATAGTTACATGTACAGTACTTTGAATTTCTGTGACATATTTGTGAAAGGAGTAGCAGGTGTGAACTCCTGATACCCTTTAATATGAGGGATATTTTATAGTTGGTCTGCTACTCTGAGCACCAGACTCTTGCTTGATATAACCAAATGGGTTTGTACTGTCCCAGATAACTCAACATAAATGGCACATAGTTTCTTTAAGGAAATCTTTATTGAGACAACAGAAATACTAACTTCAGATCACTAAATAAAGACAATGTAGTGACAATTTACTAAATGTTTAAGTACATGTATCACAAATTTCTAAAGGGTCTTATTAATAAAAAAAAAAAAACAGATCCAGATATTGGGTGAAAGCTGAAAGATCAGAGAAGCAGAACAAGCCACAGCCAACCTCACCTCGACAACTCCTCATCCGATCCTGTTTCCATGAATCCTCAGACTGAGAAATATAGGAGTAATTATGAGGCAAACCCAAGTAGTTTATCCAGCAATCTATAGAGTTTATTTTTAGGGTAACTTACAACCAGCAAGAATTCAGGTCCAGATCCAGGAGAGAGGAGACGCAATCCAGCGGAGAACTCCGGCTTGGCACCCAGTCAGGTATCCAAGACCGGGAGCGATCCAGAAGCAGCAGGAAAAGGAAGGGCCAGTCACATAGACACCTCAAGTCTTAAGGGGCTCCCCCTGAGTCATGCCCCAGCGGGGAGGTCCTAGGCAGGTGTGGTAGTTGCCTATTACCACGGTAGGGGCAGTGTCCCAAGGCCAAAGCCTAAACAGCTATCCACTACAGAGAGCCTCTGAGTCCTCACCAGAATGGATCTCAGCTGAACTGCTGCTAAAAGCCTAGAAGATTAAAAGCCTCTGGTTCCTGGTCCTCATGCCTTATATACCTTTCTGCTCCCTGCCATCACTTCCTGGGATTAAAGGCATGTATCTTTCCCAAGCAAGACATGAGATCTCAAGTGCTGGGATTAAAGGTGTGTGTCACCATGCCTGGCTGTTTCCAATGTGGCCTTGAACTCAGAGATCCAGACAGATCTCTGCTTCCCAAATGATAGGATTAAAGGTGTGTGTGCCACCATTTTCTGGCCTCTATACCTAATCTAGTGGCTGTTCTGTTCTCTGACCCTCAGATAAGTTTTATTAAGTTACACAATTTATTGGAGATACAATATATCATCACACATATGCCTCTGTGTGTATATACAGAATATTGAAAAATTTGACCTACTGCTCAGATATCAATATATAACTTCACCACAAAAGACATTTTTAAGGTTCAAGCCACATGGGGGTAAGAACATGTCTGTATTCTTATATGATCTTCAGTTCTTTAAGTTTGGAGTTGTCCAATTTCATCTAATTTTTGTTATACTGCCTCAAGCTATTCTTGCCCTATGCTTCTCTGCCTGAGGGTTTCCTATAGTAGAGCCCTTTATTTCAGTCTCGGATTAACAGTTGTTCAAAACTCATTTTCAGTTTTGAGTGTTTATCAATTATATTTCTAAAGAAGCATAGATTCACTCTGAAATGCCTGTTGTGATTTACTTACTCCATCACAAAGGATTTCACAAAGTTTTTGCATGTTAGCCTTCATTTTGTCCCTTTCATTAGTATTCTGTGTTTTTTGATCACCATGAAGATGGGAACAATGTTTTCTATTCCACTTATCATGGTAAGGAATTAACTTCCAGGTTGGATCAAAATAGTCATTTCTGAGGTTTAGATGCCATAGCATTTCCTGCTCAACACTATTAAGCATTCCCTTTTGGCTACAACGGGTTAGGATTTTACTGTTTTATACTCACTGGATGTATACTAAACTTGATTTCAATGACACATAAAACTAGACATGACTAACTTCTTAGATAGCAACTCTGGCTTGAAAGACACATTTACAACTGGAAGAAAATAATACTGTGAGGGATAAGAAGTTTTATTCTTACCTAAGTTTCTTACATGTGAAATATATAATCAAGAATATATTTCTGCTTATTTCTATGATTGATTTAGTGATCACACTAATTATTACTTGAACCAAGGCTCGGGACTAGGTAAAACAATGTATCTGTCACTAGAAGATATTTCCACAATATGTCACTTTGAAAAGTCAAATTATCAGAGTCCAATTAGTTGTAATATTGAAGTGATGAGCTATTTTGAAGAAAAAACAGGAGATGGCTCAAAAAAATTCCATATCAAGGACATACTGATTTGTTCATTCATTCATTTGTTCAGCATTAGTCCCTGATTATAATGACAAAGGAAGATGAATTCACTATCCTTGAATAGAAACACATAAACAGTCAAATGAATGACTATAAAGAAAAAATTTAAATATGATCACAAGCATGGAATGATACAAAATATAAAGACAATTTTAAACAAAAAGGAAAAAACCCATAGATCAAAGCAAACAAACAAACGAAATTGCGATAAAATTGTATAAGGAGAATGGTTGCTGAGGACATGACACTTGAAGTTAATTTTGTAGAATGAATAGAAGTAGCTCAAATATAATTATAGAAAAGGGCAAAAGACATTCCAGGCATAAAAGGAACTATTAGAGAGTAGGCATTCCTTTATAAACATAATTAATTCAGTATCACTACCGTACACAGCAAGATGTGGAATGTGGTGGGAAAGAAGTTGGGGGTGGGGTCAAGGGTAGATGGCTCAGCAGTAAAGAGCATTTGCTGTGCACTGAGTAGACTAATTAGTAGTAGAGTACATTAGATCTGCTGGTCAATGAGAAGGTGACAGCAGAAAGGAAAGGAGGGGACAGATATTAAAATAGTGTAAAAAAGGATTTATGAAGTTTAATGAAGAAGTCATGGTGAATTCATAGGCCAGGGAGTTGAAAGAATATTTATGCAGAACTGAGGGTTTGGAAAGAGAACTAGCAAGGCAAGGTGTGGAACTGATGATAAATTATCTTATATATGACAGAAAATGCTTGACTGTAAAGCTCACATATCCTGTGGGCTTGGATTTTGGCCAGTGACATTGAAGATGAAGGTTTTAAGGTTGTGCACCAACCTCACTTTGGAAAGAGATTCTAATATGTTCACTAGCCAAACTGATTAAAGAGTGTTTCAAATTAAGCTTCAATTCCATGGCAATTTAATTAACCCAAATGCACCATTCTCTGTGCATTTACCTTATTGAGACTTTATTGTACTTCTTAGATGACAAATGTATCTTTGAGTTAGCTCTTCTATTATATGACTATGTTTTTGATCTTTTCATTATTTTAAAAATGTACCGCATTTTCCTAATCACAGCTAAAAATATAAAGAGCAATCACCAACTGTAAAAATCACTTTTGTTTGATTTTCACATTCTTTGTTACTCTGAATGGATCTGTTTTTCTTTTTTCCTTGACCCTTCACTCATATTCATTATTGATTTTTCTAGAGGACGCCAAAGCTATTACTGGCTACCTCTTAGGTCATCCTCCATGAAATGATCTCAAATGGCTACTTAGAGCCCTACAAAATCAAGGGCTGTTTATCCCAATCACACAACTTTATACTTTTTTCTCAGTTTTTCAAGATAGAAGTTTCAAGTGTCTCCTGATTAAAGTGCTTCTGTGATTGTTTCTCTGTGTCAAGTTCTAAACTTCTTTGTTCTTTTCATAGAACTTTTACAGCCACAACTCAGGAAAACAACTTGATGGGGCATAACCTGGAGTAAGTAGAATGCTAAAGGAGGGTTAGAGTTCATTTTATACCAATAATTATGAAGTTACTGGTATAAAGCTAGTAGAGACCCCGTTGTTTCTCTTTATTGGCAATTGTTTTTCAGATGATCTCAATCTGCATGACTTCTACAGTGTGTCTAGGCTAGTCAATCAAATGGAATTAACCTTTGATGGTTTCTTTGAGGAGTGATCTTGTAACAACTTGGGGCTACTACTCTAGGCTTTATTGATCATTGTCAGGCAAAGATTAAACAAATGCAGCAACAGGGCCAAGCAAAGGTGAAACTGACTCATAATTCTATCACTTAGGAGCTGTGTCACTTTAACTCAGTCACTGAATTTTCCAGAACTCCCTGCTTCCTCACCTGAAAAAATGTCATAGTCATATATACTCTACTTTCCTATAGAACTGGATGTAATTTTCAAAGAAGGGGGATACATTACATAAGTTTCTCAATATGGTGTCTGAGGCAGAATTGAAAGACAGGGTAAAACATGGGGACATATGAAAGAATAGCTTGGGAAGGGAAAGGAACCTCTCATCTGGAGTCTGGTTGGAGGCCTTTTCTAGATGAGAGAGAAGAATCCTGACATAACTAACATTTACTTAAGGCCTTTCTCCATTCCTTGCTATAAATCTCACCAGAAACTCATTTACAGTAAATAGACATGTCCACTTGTATAAGTCTAACAGTTCTGGTTTTTAACTTATCTAATTATAATCCCATTCAAGTCACCTCTGGGGCCACACTTATTATAAACTCAATTAGCAGAAGAGATAAAGGAGCAGGGAGTCTATAAGAAATCTGTTGAACAAGATAGTTATAAAAGCTTCCAAAATACTGTATACATTTGCCACTAGGACACATAAGTATGAGTCTTTCATTTCTTATTTTTATTAGTTACTTAAAAATTTTGTATAATGTGTTTTGATCATATTCACCTTCCCAACCCAGGTCCATTCCAACTTCCATATTTACCCATATTTGTGTCTTCTTTTTCTTAAACACTTCAAGTCCATTTGTGCTACCCAGATGCTCTAGGATGTATAACCTCCCACTGAAGTGTGGTCTGTAGGCAGAAGTTTCTCTCCTGCCTGCCTGCTCCCAAATACCCAGCAGCTGCTTTCCAAATAATTGACTCAGAGGCTTAATATTACTTATAAATACTTGCCTGGTAGCTGAGGCTTATTACTAACTAGATCTTACACTTAAATTAACCCATAATTCTTATCTATGTTTAGCCACGTGGCTTGGTACCTTTTCTCAGTTCAGCAATCTCAACTTGCTTCCTCTGTGTCTGGCTGGTGACTCCTTGACTCTGCCCTCCTTCTTCCCAGAATTCCCAGTTTGGGTTTCCCACCTAACTTCCTGCCCAACTACCGGCCAACCAGTCTTTTATTAAATCAATTTGAGTGACATATCTTTACAGTGTACAAGAAGATCGTTCCACAGCAGTAGTCAACCTACCCAGGGTAACACCATTAAGAAAAAAACTAGCTATCCTTCTCCCAACAGCTATCAAATGCCAACAGCTACTTAACTAGTGATGAGACATTGTGCCCAACTCCATCCATTTTCTGTGCTGACATTATATCTAGATTGACCCTGAATAGTCTTGTGCACATGCACGCTGTCACAACTGCTGTAAGTTCATATAAGCAACTGCCCTGCTGTGTCCAGAAAATTTTATTTCCATTAAGTCATCTACTCCCTCTGTCTCTTAAAATTATTCTGTCTACTCTTTCACAATGATCCCCAAGTTTTTGGAATCACATTTACAGCTTAACCTTCTGCAGTCTTTAATTCTCTGCACCTTAAACAGTATGAGTCTCTGTGTTATGTTCTATCTATGACAAAAAGAACCTTCTCTGATAGGATTTAAGGGATTCACTAATCTGTGGGTAAAACCATAAGTCATTAGGAGTTGGTTTAAAATATCCAGTTAGCAGAGGCTATGGTAGTAAGTTCTCCCCTAAGGCCTATGACCGCCTGTCTAGCTACATGTTCTTATCCCAAAAATGGTGCCAGATACAGATTTCAACTTGTCAAATGAGCCTTAAATCCGATCATAATGTGATTGGTTACTTCCAGGACATTCATGACACTATTGTACCAGTGAGCATGTCTTACTTCCCCAGTCTTCTTGTAGCTTGCAACATAACCAGGTAATGTTGATAACTAATTTTCTCCTTTGATATCATGCATAGCACCTTCCAGCACTATGAAAGCTAGCCAGTAAGACTGAAACTTCCAGATGAATAACAGTTTGATTTTTACATGTTGCATGACACTTACTCTTCCGTTTGCGAGGATATTAAAGAGAATTGCCAATAATCTGTAATGTTTGGTGGTCTATGGGACTTCACGATCCAACAACCACAAAAGAGGAAACCCATTCCTGACACCAAGATTTTTACTTGACAGATTGCAGCATAACTCCATTTAAGCTCCTTTTTCCTGAACTCTGTGAATATTCCAAATGGAGCATATGTATCTAAAGATCCAAAACTAACATTTACACATTAGATCAAACATGCGATATATGTCTGTATGGTCTGGGTTATCTCACTTCAAGTGATTATTTCCATTCATATACCTATCAATTTCATAATTTCATTTTATTAACTGCTGAATAATATTCCATTATGTGAATATACCTTATTTTCCTTATCTTGTACTCAGTTGGTGGATATCTAGACTATTTCCATTTCCTGGCTATTATGAATAGAATAGCAATGCACATTGATGGACAAGTATCTCCGCAGTAGGTTACAGAATCCATTGGGTATACTCACAAGAGTAGCATAGCTAGATCATGTGGTAGATCAATTTTTAGCTTTTTGAGAACTCTCCATACCAATTTCCATACTAGCTAGACAATTTGCACTGCCACCAGCAGTGAATAAGTATTCCTTTTCCCCCATATCCATGTTAGCATTTGTTGTCATTTAATAAAAATCTTAGTCATTCTGACTGTAGATAAAAAAAATCTCAAAATAGTTTTAATTTGCATTTCCTTGATAACTAAGGATGTTGAACATTTTTCAAATGTTTCTCAGTCATTTGTATTTCATCTTTTTGGAACTGTCTGTTTAGTTCCATGAGCCATTTTTTAATTGGGATGTGGGAAATGATTAACAAGATTGACAAACCATCAGCCAAATTAATGAAAACAAAATTTGAGAGGATCCAAATTAATAAAATTAATTAAAATCAACACATTACAACAGACACTGAGGAAATTCAGAGAGTCATAGCACATACTTTAAAAAGCCGTATTCCATAAATTGGAAAATCTAGAAGAAATAAATAATTTAAATAGACCCATAGCATCCAATGAGATAGATGCAGTAATTTAAAATTTTCAAACTAAAAAAGCCCAGAGTCAGATGGTTTCTGAGCAGAGTTCTACCACACTTTTAAACAAGTACTAACACCATACTCCTGAAATAATTCCAGGGGATTGAATTTTAAAGAACATTTCCAATTTTTTTTTACGAAACCAGGATTACCCTGATACTAAAACCAGACAAGAATGCAACAAAAAACAAAATTATAGGCCAATATCTGTGATTAACATGGATGAAAAAATTCTTAATAAAAAATATTATCCATCTTGATCAATTCAGT
Source organism: Neotoma lepida (assembly GCA_001675575.1). NCBI lineage: Eukaryota > Metazoa > Chordata > Mammalia > Rodentia > Cricetidae > Neotoma > Neotoma lepida. The sequence goes on from LZPO01087147.1 coordinate 28,627, forward strand.
TTCATCTCAGAGATGCAGGGATATGTAAATCAATAAGTATAATCTTTCCCACATAGAGACTCAAGGACAGAAACCACATGATCATCTCACTGGATGCAAAAAATTGCTTTAACAAAACCCAGCAACTCTTTGTGATTAAAAAAAATCCTGTTGAATCTAGGGATTCTATCTCAACATAATAGAGCAATATACATCTGCCAACATCTTTCTAAATGGACCAAACACAAGAAATTTTCACTAAAATCAGGAACAAGTCAAGGATGTCCACTCTTCTCTCCTGTTCAGTATAGTACAGGAGTCTTAAGACAAATAAAGGATATAAAAGGGGTGCAAAAGGAAAAAGAAGAAGTCAAATTAGGTGTATTTGCAGATGACATGATTCTATACATAAAATAATCTAAAGACTACACTAAAAGTCTCCTATGGTTGATAAACAAATTATGAGTATTAGCAGGCTACACAATTAACATGCAGTAATTAGTAATTGTGGTGATATTTTATCTGTGTTCCCCAATAAAATTTATCTGAGGATCAGAGGAAAAATGGGGCAGCCAGCCACTAGTAGTGAAACAATAGTCATGCAAGTTAGCACACGCCCTTAATCTGTTTGGTTCTCTGTGACTCCAAGGTCACATTGGGAACTAGCAGAAGGAGGTGGTGGCACATGCCTTTAATCCCAGCATCAGCCTTAGAGTTCTGGAGGTCTGTGCAGACAGATAGGAAGTGATGTAGCTTGGTGAAGATAGGAAATGAGTTAGCAGAATGAATAGGCATAAAAAGCTGGGTTAGACAGGAAGTCGCTCTCTTCTCTTCACTTCCCTCTTTGGAAGTAGTGGCAGCATTGGTGAGGTGAGGCTAGCTGGTGGCTTGCTCCTAATTCCTCTGATCTCTGTCAGATTTTCACCCCTATTTCTTTTTCTGTTTATTTATTAATAAGACTGGTTAGAAATTCGTCTTACAAGTAATCTTCCTATATATAAATGAAAAACATACTGAGAAGGAATTCACTGAAACAGTACCATTCTCAATAGTCTAGAGGAATACTTGAATCAGATCTAATCAAGGAGGTAAAAGACTGATACAATAAAAAACTTCAAGAACTAATAAAAAATTGAAGAAGGTACCAGAAGATGGAAATGCCTTTCATATTCATGGATTGGTAGGATTAATATTGTGAAAATGGCCATCCTACCAAAAGCAATATACAGATTCAACATAATCCCCTACAAATCTCCAATGCAGTTCTTTAAAAATTGAAAAAAAACCTTTATTTTCATATGGGAACACAAAAGACCTGGGATAACCAAAATAATCATAAATCACAATAAGAAACTTCTGGAGGTACCACCATCTTAGATTGAGTTGTGCTACAGAGCTGTAGTAATAAAAACAACATGGCACTGATATAAAAGTAGAAACATTGAGCAATAAAGTAGAATTGAGGACCCACATGTAAGTCAACCCTCCAACATTCCACCTGATTTTTGACAAAGAAGTCAACATACATATTGGAGAAAAGTCAGCATGATCAAAAAATGGTACTGCTCAGACTTAATGGCTACATGCAAATAAATGAAACTAGACCCTTATCTCTCACCCTATATGAAACTCAACTCCAAATGTATCAAAGACCTCAACATAAGACTTGATATCCTAAATCAGATAGAGGAGAAAATAGAATATGCACTTGAGTTTATTGACATAAAGAAGGACTTTCTGAACAGAACTTTGGTAGTGCAGGCACTAAGACCAACAATTAGTAAATAGAACCTCATGAAACTAAATAGGCTCTGTATAACAAAGGACACCATCATTAAAGTGAAGCAGCTTCCTTCAAAATGGGAAAATTATAAACTAGCTATACATCTGATGGAGGGTTTGTATCTAAAATATACAAAGAATTCCAAAATCTAAATATTAAGCATGAGTATTCTTTGAGAAGCCCAAACCTGCACTTTCCATCTGCTTTATTCATAGCCTCAGTACCTCTCTTCCTGCTCTTAACAAACTCGAACTCTTCATCATATTGACTTGTCCTGAAATTCTTTTTATTGGATTTCTAGTGTATTGATTTTATTTGAGTCAAGGTTCCTAAAAGAATAAGGCCCAGACTGCTAAGAGTGACAGTGTGGAACCATGCTTCTGTCTTTTTTGCCATTGACATGACCACATATTTGGCAGTTTTGACACATATTTAGAAGATGGGGGAAAAACTATGAATGATTTTGGCACTATTCACTGAAAGATGCAGTGAATAATGTGTAGTGACCTGGTAAGAGTTTGCATAATAATGTAAACATACTTCTAGAAGCTTAGATTTTATGCAAACAAAAACATGATGCCTAACATTATTTGGGTGTTATATAACAAAATCTTAGTTGTTTTATATTAATCAATTCACTTAATAGCTATAGCTCTGATTTAAGTGTTAAAAGATTAAGATAACCAATGAGAAGTCATGCTTCAAATCACTCAGGTAATAAGTGGCAGAGATAGGATTTAAATTTAAGTTTGATGAAAAAAAACACAATGAAATTTTGACCTCATAATGTTAGTCTAAGGCTTTCAAAATTTTATTGTTGGTTTATCTAACAGCTATACTGTAGCAGAGCAGACTAACTGGGTGGCCAATTTTTACTATGATCAGTGAAACAGAGAGTAAGGCTCATTGTGCGTGATGGTTCCTAAATCACAATGATTACATTGATCATTGATTTATTTATCAACTAGAAGATTTAACAAGGTCAAAAACAAATACTCAGATACAAAACTATTGCAAAGACCATTTCTCACTTGACTTCAAGGACTTGGAGGCATGTAGCATATACTTGACAAGAATTTGGTACATAGCTTGTATCTAATAAGTGTTTACTGAGTTGGATTACAAATTCCTTATTTCTCAACAGAGCACACATTGAGTGAAGTAGCTATATAATTAAGCAACTCTGGGTAAACAAGCCTGAAATGTGACTCAAATGCATT
>LZPO01087147.1:31643-76924 GCA_001675575.1 Neotoma lepida
ATATAAAATATACTTGAAGACTGTGCATAAGAAATATATCCAATTAATTGTGAAGCATGTGAAGAATATATAATTTTCCATGTAAAAATGTGTTATTGATAAGTATTGCTAAAATAGAGGATACATCACATTGAAACTTAAATTAAACAATATCAGGTAGAGTAATTTAGATTAAGATAAGTGGAAGAAATATTGAGAATTCATATAGAGCTCCTTAATGTTACCATTGCATGTAGCTCTGTGTTGAGACTAGTTAGAAAGCAGCTATAGAAGCCCTCTTATTAAAATATTTTACTGTAATATCAATGTAATGGTTAGACCAATTTGATCATTACCAAATGTATTTCAAATTATTTTATTCTATGTTCATAGAGAATTGTAGGGATCAAAGGGCAAAGATAAAAGTGAAAATTCTCACACTGTCAATCAGATTCTGACTACTTGGAACCTGACCCCAGATTCTGGGTCTGTGTTTTTCTTCTTAAGGTCCAAAGAACATCATCTATAGAAATCACTAACCAAATAACTACACTGGTCTAAGAACTTCATATTCACTCACAGCTGTTGTACTCCAAAACCATTGAGCCACCAATGTACTAATCAGTGCTTAATGCAAAAACTGTACAATCTTAAAGAAACAGTGCTTCAAGGCAAGAGAGATGGCTCAATAGTTAACAACACTAACACTGGCTGCTGCTCTTCCAGAGTACCCAGGTTCCATTCAGATCATTGACATGGTGGCTCACAACTCCAGCCCCAGGGACTCTAGCACTCTCTTCTAGCCTTCATTGGCATTGCTCTTACACATAGTGCACAGATATACATGTAAGCAAAATACCCATACATATAGAATAAATTAAAATAAAGTAAATAGTGCCGATTTAACATCAAAATGTTTGGACTAGTACAACAGAATGAGTCCCTGTTTGGGTGCCAAATGCAGGGGCCCAGCCCCGGTAGTTGACAGGTCCCAGAGATGAGGTAGGGAGTTGGCAAGGGAAGGAGAAAGGCATGATGGTCAAGAGAATCTTGCAGCCTAACTAACTAGCAATTAGAGTGTTTCTTTATTCATACAGATTTCAGTAAGGATTGATAGGCTCATGTTGTTCCAAAACAGATATCATTTTTAGTTTTGGATATATGTTTCACTTCCTCTTGCATATCTTTTAGTCATCATTGATAAACCATGACAGAACAGAGTTATCTTTTACAGTTATTTTCCCTCAAGTTTAATCATCACTGATAAACAGTTATATTTTATAACCATTTTTACTCATCAACCCCATAACCCTATTTTTAAGAATCTAGAGGTATACGACAGCCTGTTCTCAGGCTTGTAGCTTTTGTAGCTACAAGGATGCTAGACCAAAACAAAATGTACAAGCCAGCCCAGGCAGATTGCCATATCCCAAGCAGTATATTATTAACTCTTAATGGTGAGAGTGTCCAAGAAAAAAAAAACTTCAGGCCAAAGCTGCTGCAGCTATCATTCAAATTCTGGCATAATACAATGTTTACATTTTATGTATTTATCTAATTTGTTTATATGGCTAATCCAGGCATTCTTTTGTTCTTTGGTCATATGTTATCACAATGGCTCTGCATGAGTTAACTTTTTTAAGAAAGGGAGGTTCTGACATCTCATTCTTTTATCATCATTCTACATCAGTGTAAGTCTCTGTGTAGGGTATAGGTAACTTCAGGCTAATCTAACTTTGTTGCTATATATGCCACATAAATTCCTGAATGTGTAGTGGGAAGAGTCCTATAATCTGATCTGTGACCAACTCCTCCAGCCTTCTGAATCTCGTTGACCTTTGTTTTGATTATCTAAAGTTTACTTTGTTTTGATTAATTATCTTGTTCCTGAGTAAGTACTGGACAGATGTTATAAGAATATCTCATAGACAACTTTCGAGGCATAAAGAAGTCCTTTAAGTAGATAAGGATATCTCCCTAAAAGTGGGAGGGGTAATATATTAAGGACTTTCCTGGGGAAACTTAGAAGCAGTAGTCCTGGGAGAAGGCATAAATGATTCATAAGAAATTTTCCACCAATCCAATATCCCCAAATTGTACAAATATTAAAAGTGCCCCAAGTTTGCAACAGGTGGAGATGAGTGGCATGGTAGCCATCATGAGGCTCAGCTTTGCTGGATCTTTGTCAAGTAGCTGTGCTGGCTTTACAACTTTTGCTGTTCCCATCAGATATGGCTGTACCAAATGAGTGAAAGATTTTCAAATGCATCAGGGATTTTCAGGATCATAGGACAGAAGAGAATGTAAAACAAGTGTTTGGCCATGGTTGTCCTTGTTGCTTTTTCTTCTAGAATAACTTGTTGCCTAACTGTTGCACTCAGTCCCTATATTTTTATACTGCTAGTCAACGTTGTGTATTCCAGAGTTTATCAGCCTGATCTCCACCAGGCTGTCAGCAAATCTTTCCATGTCTATCATTAGAAGTTCCACTTCCCATATGTTCCATGGACCTTCTATCAAAATTCTCCTAAGAATGATTACTAGTCTGGTACCTCACAGAACTTCTGTCACCCTAATATTTGATAAGTTTGATCAGCCTCTTATTTCCACTCAGCATGTCAACTAGGCTCAGTTCATAGCAGTTATTTGGTGAGACCTCTAACAAATTTCCCAAGATCAGATTTGTCCCTCTGTTATTGGAGAACATGGGGAAAAGATAACCATTAAGAGACCAGAGAAATGTAATCCATCCCCACTAGTGGATTGTCACAAGCCTGGCCCCAAAATTCCCAAACACTAAAACCTTGCCCTCAGCCAAACCTCCAGTAATGGAGTAATATAACAGCCCCGTCAATACCTATAATCCAAGTATCTGCCCAAGACCAAACATTATTTCCCTTATTCCCATGACAGAGATTGGCTAATTAAGCAATTACATACACAGAAGTCAATGCTAACCTCCCAAGACTGTACACTAGACTTTGAACTCTCAGATTCTGAAGGATTTATCTTACCTGAGGAAGTAGTCTCTCTACCCTTAGTAGAAGATACATCTCTACTCCACCCCTTCAGTACTGATCTCTCCATCTTCACCTGAGGAAATTAATCCTTGTTTGTCTTTTTCAGGCAAGACAATACTGATATCTCTCGGGACCCACCAATATTTGCTTTTAGACCTAACCAAACACTAAGCTAAACAATCTCCTAGAGTGGAGGTAGAACATGTAGCCCATAAAAATAGATGTTACACCGTTAAAAAGCTTAATGAGTTTGCTAATTCATTCAAGCAGATGTCAGGGGAATATGTGTGGGAATGGACTTTAAGGGTGTGGGATAATAATGGAAGAAACATAAAATTGGACCAGGCTGAGTTGAATAATGTGGGACCACTGAGAAAGTTTCTACGTTTTGCATGGAAGCTTACACAGCTTAAAAGTGTGTCAAAGTTTGATTGATTGGCTGAAGCATTTGTCATAAGATAGCTCACTGAAAAGGAGCTGGAGGTGCTTGATAACCCTTGGATTACTGTTGAAGTTAGTTTAAGGCTCAGAGCAATTACAAAGCGAGAATAGGTACATTTGTAAAACCTGATCTCCACAATGGGACAGCCCAGAAAACACCCCCTTTACTAACCCTATAACACACAAATGGTGAGACAGTCTGACCTTCGAGCTTTAGTTGATGCTGCTCAATTAGATGAATTAAATGTGGTGGGTTTAATTGGGCCCTGAAGTAACAAGGGCCAAGTGGCATCATTGAAATAGATAATCCTGTTATGTTTCTATCTGATCTATATAAGCAGGGAAATTCTCAAACTGATGAAAGAATGGCTACATTGGATTGTAGCATTAGAGAATCTTGTCTCATGAACTAATTTCTAGACTTGAACCAGTTTATAGACACAAAACACTTGAATGAAGAGGAACCAGATTGGTTTGCAGAAGGGCTTTGCTAAAATACCTAGGAATATTACTGTTAGTCTTTCTCCTATCCTTCCCCAGAGGTACGTATGGCCTTTTACAAGGATAACTGTGTACTGGGAAAAAGGAAAAAAAATCAGACTTTCTGGGGTCTGTTAGACACTGTTTCTGAATTGACACTGAATCCAGGGGACTCCAAAAAGCATATGACACTTCAGTTGAAGCAGAGGTTTAAAGAGGTTATGTTGTGACTCCTGCCCCACTGAGAACTTGGGTCTCCCGAGAAGGGACGACCTGGAACTGAGGAAAGGTAAGTGCGACTGTCTGCCCCATTCCCAGCCTCCCTTTCCTGGGAGACAATCAGACGCAACAGGGAGTCAAGTCAAGCAAGAACTCCTTTATTGAAAAATAGTAAGTCCCTTTTAAAGCCTAAAACCACAAGGCTAGAGAGAGGGGCAGGGTAGATGTACCATCAGTTTAAAGGTCACTCAGACATAAACAGCTTAGGTTTCTCCCTCCTTGCTTCCTCCACAGACCCCCACATATCTTTGTCAACAACTTGGTTCTTTCCTCCCTGCCTCCTCCCAGGACCATCTTTACTTGTAAACAACTTGACTCTGCAAGCCCCCAGAAGGTTAGGGAGACTTTTGGCTAAAGTCAGACTCATAATGTATCCAGTTATTCTCTGAACTCATCCTGTGGTTACTTCTTCAGTTCCAGAATGTATAACTGTCAGGCTTCTTTATGTGAACCACAAAGGAGACTCTTGAGATTTTGAAGCAATGCTCTACCATCATCTATAGACAACTATTCTCCTTTTGAGAGACAGCTTTTGGCCTGCTATTGGGCATTAGTGGAAACTGAACATAATCTGAACTGCCCTGCATGAGCTGGGCATTATCTAACCCATCAAGCCATAAAGTAGGATTGGTACAACAGCAATGCATTATCTACTGCAAGTAGTATATATGTGATTGGACCCAAGCAGGGCCTGTGGGCACAAGCAAGTTATATAAAGAAATTGTCTAAATGCCTTTGGTTTCTATTCCTGTTACAATGCTTTCTTCTCCCAAGCATGCACCTATTGTCTCATGGTATGTTCCCTATGATCAGTTGACAGAGGAAGAATTGACTAGTGCCTGATTTACTGATAATTTCACACACTATGCCAGTGTTACTCAGATATGGACAGCTGCCACATTGCAACTCCTTTCTGGACAACCCAGAAATACACTGGTGAAGTGAAATCTTCACAATGTTCTGAACTTCAGACATCACACATACTTTGCTCAAAAGGAGAACAGCCCAGATGTATGACTATTTACTGATTGTGTCACTGCAATCATGTTTACTTGATTACATGCTTGTATGATGCAGCCAAGGGATTGGCTAGATGGACAGATATTCGGAAAGATCATGATTGGAAAATTGATGAGAAAGAAACTTGGGGAAGAAGTATGTGGCTATGCGTCTTTGACTGGGCAAACGATGTGAAGGTACTTGTGTCTCATGTAGATGCTGATTAAAGAGTGTCCAGCCTCAGAGGAGTTCAATAATCAAGGAGATAGGATGACCCTTTCTGTGTGCACTCAACCTCTTTCCCTAGCATCCCTGTCATTTCCTAGTGGGTCTATGAACAAATAGAAATTGAAATTTGTACACCTGCCTAAAATAGCTAATTATTATAAAATTAACTGCTTTTGATGCTTCATTGAAATATTCATGTTATCCAAAGGTTATGTTGATAACCACTTGGTTTGGCATAGTTGTTTTTCATCTGTCATCTCTACCTCCTTAATTATTATTTGTTTTCTCTTTTGTGGACTTTTAGACTGTTTCTATATTTGAAAGTAAAAGAAAAACAAACGAGTATGCTGTCCTCTAGTTCATGCTAAGAAGAAACTCTTTTTGTATTTTTTTTATCGTGATATAATTAGGCTGTTCATCCCCTTAGCTTGTCTGAAGTTTCTAACAATCTATCTTCTCTGGAATGCTGTTCATGGCCTGTATGCCTGAGGAAAATCAGAGAAAGGTTAAATGAGCCTCATCCTGACTTTTGAAGGTGAATACACTAGATTCCATTCCTTCCATGATAATAGAATGTGTTATATCTGCCAACAAGGAGGAGAGCAAGAATGAGTGGGGTAGAAGAAAAGCAGAGAAAGCTCAAGAGAGCAGGAACATTCCTCCAGTAATTGGCCTACTTCTTTCCCTCATGGTAACAATGGAACCTCAAAAACTAGGATTCAGCCACTCTTCTGCCGTTCCTTCATCTTTCTCTTTTCAAATATCCTATTCTTGGCTTCATGACTTCAGAGCTGTTTTTTAACCTGGGAAGTCTTCAATCCCCAACTGAGAAATTCCTGATGCTCTGTTTTCTTGTCTTACTAAAATGTTTGAGAAACTTGCAGAGTTCAACCCTTCAGGCTTAAAATCTGCCCAAGTAAGAACTGACTGCCTTAATCTTACTTGAATTTCTAGGTGACCTGTTTAGCTTACCTCTTAGGCCATTTCATTTGATTTTGACAGCTTGAGTATTATCACCTGATTATGAATCATTATTAATTTAAAAGACAGCTGTGGGTGCTAAGCACAATGTGCCACCCTATATACTCACATGGGCTGTATGAACACGTTAGTGAAGCAGACTTTGAACTTCGAAGGTGCTTCAGTTGAAATATAATCTGAGGGTCATGATCTGTACACTTGTGGTGTTGTCCTAATTTCATTGAGAAGGCTATTGCATGTGATAAAATATTAAACAGTGATGCTTTTGTGGTGGTTGAGCAATTTATAAGGATATAGTTTTAATGTTAAAAAGTTTCCAAGTAGTATTTAAGGGACACTGAGACATTAAGTGTTTAGATTTTCAAATTTGTCTTACAGTTGTGAATATTCCCTCCATCTTTATTTACCATAGTCTTCTCATAATTGTGCATACAATTAAACTCAAGATCAAGTAGTACTGCGCATGTTAAGAAATCCACAGCAAATAGAAATTGTCTGAACATACTTGCACTCCTGAAATTCATTATGTATTTGTGTAACTAATATCTTCAACTTTTATCAGCAGGTAGTAAATGTACATATTCATTAACTTGACCTTTTTGATATAAAATTTAATCTATATGTAGCAAAATAACAACACCTTTAAATAATCACTTCAATAAATCAGAATCTTTCTTACTTACACCAACATAAACAATGAAAGGAAGCTGAAGAATCCATGTTCTATACTTAGAGCTCAAGTAAACGAAGTTATTTTGAAAGTGTACCTACAATTCTAGTGTTGGGGATGGAGAGCATTCACTACCCACCTAGCCTAGTCTAATCAGCAAATCCAAGGCTATTGCGAAACTATATTTTAAAAACAAAAGTGATTGTTGTTGAAGAATTATACCCAAGGTTGTCCTCTGGCCTTCACACACATATGCTCACATGTGCACCCCATCACGTGCATCTGCACACAAACATGTGCATGCACATAAAATAAAAACAGATTTCAAAACAAATGTATCAAACCATAATTTGTAAATTTTTAAGTTCCCCCCAAGAACAGAAATTAAATTTAATTATATTTTTATTTGTGACTTCTGATATATGTGGAAGAATAATTATTATAAATTCTTATTAATCTCCAAATTCTTCTCTTTGAAGTAGATACTGAAAGAGTAGCCCTTTTTTACACTCTTCCATAGTAGAGTTAGAAGTGAAGGAAGACATTGGGGGATGTCAAAAGCAATAGTTTCACTATATTGAAAAGATGAACCCCATTTAACATTTTTCATTTCCTTAGAGAAGACCTAAAGTTGATGCAAATTTCCAAATAAAGGAGAGGTAAATAAGACAACTGAGAAAGAGGACATTTTGGAGAGTTGTCCTAAGTCTGATACATTTTCTTTTAAGGTTTCTAGGACTAGGGATCATCTTGTTCATGGGGTGACAGATAGGAAATTACTAAGGAATGCTAGTAGAGAGTGATTCATATGTATTATGGACTTGAGAACAATGATGGGACTCTGTGAGTAAGCCTTGGATTAGTTAAGTGACCTATTCTAAGAGGTATTGTGAACCTATTAGACCCCAAATTAACGTGAAATTTCTAATTGTTAAGAACATTACATGATATCAAAGAAAGTTTACAAGGTAACTCTCATATACTGAGGACTTGCATCATCTCTTAGTTATGTGTGGGGTTATGTTTGTGTGTAGGTATGTGTGTTGTGTATCTCTTTGTGTATATATGTGTGTTGTTTGTCTTTGTGTATATATATATGTGTGTAAGTGTGCATGCAGGGAAGAGGTTGATAGCAAGTGAAGTACTCAATCAATCTCTATTTTTTTTTCTTGAGCTAGGGTCTCTTGCTAAAGAGTTTGAGTACTTAGCTTGCTAACTTAGCTAGCTGATTGACTTGATTCTTTTTCCCTGTGGTTCTCATTGATGCTGAGATTTATCCTCAAGTCTCCTTAGGCTAAGGACCCCCATTTGGTCTTCATGCTTACATGCCAAGCACTTAGTCCACAGAATCATCTTTCTAGCCCTCATGACCTCTTACTTTTGAGGTACCACTTCAACTTGGAATTCAGGGTTGGTCTTTTTAAAGGCTTGTGAGAATGTCCTGAAAATGACTAGCATCCAATTTGGTTAGATTTCACAATTTGAAATGTAGTAAAAATATCCCCTAAATTCAAATATTGTAAAATACAAAGTACATTTATGACTGTCTGTACAAATTAGTGTAGTCACTAAGTGGTGATATCTTTCTCATTATTCTTCTGATTTCTCCAATTTATAATAGTTTACCTTTTATTAAAGCATAATAGTAACAATTTGAAAGTCTGCTACAAAAATAAGTGCTCTCTTAGAATATATTAAGCATAATGGTTATACTTCTTGTTTTTAAATTATTTGAATACCAGTTGAGTTATGAAAAGAAAAAAAACTAATTGCAACAGGTTTATGAACTTTGAGGAGGACTAGAAAATCATACATTAAATATTTACTGGAAAAATTAAACCAGTTATATAGAATGACAAAAATCTGAGTCTTGAAACAGGGCTACAATTTATACCCCATGGTGTTATCTGAACATGCACTTGCTATGAGATTCTCTGAGAACATAAAATAACTTTTATGCTCTGTTGTCTACCTTTATGACTTACAGCACTGGTTATTCTGTATTGTAAAATTAGTGATGTGTGTAGATAGCAGATTGGCCACCTGGAAAACCTATTTGAACTTAGTGAGAAATTTTTGAACATGGCTTGATATAGGAAGCTCGATAGAAAAGCTCCCACATCTATGGTAGGCAAATTGTTAATTATTGTTTTCCTTCCACACAATATACCTTCAAGAGAAAGTTTCAATATCTACATTTCTGTTCCCATGCTAAGCAGGTGGTACAACTCCAATTCAGGTGTTTGGGAATATACTTTGCTTTTTTGATCATACTCAACCATCTAGGACACTAATTTGGGAAGTGGAAAACAGTAATAACTACACTGGCTAACCTAATTCCTTGAAAGGGTAGGAGGCTAATGAAAATGGAAGCAAACAATGTATGATCTAGAATTGCCATTCAGGAATTTATGTTCAGTATATTTAGACATTGGTCAGCTAATAACATGTTTTGACATGAAAAATAATGAGACAGAAGTGACATTTTAGGAAATAATCTGGTATCAGTGTGTAGAATTGATTAGGACATAAGAAAGATGGAATCACATAGAGACTAGTTGAGACACAGTGCTTAAAACCAGTTAAAAGTATTACTTGTATATACAATTTCAAGCTTGCAATATTACATTGAAATTTATACCAGTTATGTTGTATAACTATTTGTCTCTCACAATCTCAATTTTAAAATATTTTTCTCTCATAAAATTACTTTAAAGCATGACTTTCCAAGTGTCAAAACACTCACTATAAGTGTTGCGAGACAAAGGAAAACATGCTATAATAATGTAATTACTCACTTTTAAAGAGCATGTAAGCTAAAGTGTGGCTCATTAATAATAGACTAGAGAAAAATCCCTTGGCAGTCTAATCTAACTTGAAAAAAAAACAATTTATCTATGAGCATAAATTAGTTCTGTACCAGATGTAAGCTAAATTGATTCCAGGAATGAATTGATTTGATGGAATGTCACCGTGAGATTGAAGTGATATTTTGAATTTGGATTTTAGTCTGCATCATGTATGTTTGAAGTTTGAAATTTAGAAGTTCAGTACTTCAAACCATATTCTGCTATGAATGTACCACACAGTAACCTGGTAATCATGAGAATAAATCACAAGATCTTCAAAGTCATCAATTTTGCCATTTAAAAAAACATTGTAAGGGATAAATTTTTATATCCCAGATTACAAATTTAATGACTCTTGCTTATCTTTTCTATATTGTCTGGGCCACTTGCGTCACTGGTGCTTACCTAAGAATTAAATGAATACTCCTGAATGGATATATGAAGGTAAAGCAGGAGTGTAACTATAAACTTCCATGCTAGTAGGAACATATTTAATTCAGTCACTGCTGTACCCTCAGCACTTAGCAGAGTACTCTATCTGTAGTAAAAGAACTGAGAAAGTCAGCAATCTAGTGAATTAACAGGAAAGTGAATCCAAGGTTAGAACTAAGTTGTGGGTGAAGAACACACAATAATGTGTCTTGGTTAGTGGTCTATTGCTATGAAGAGACATCATGATCACAGCAACTCTTACAAAGAAAATCATTTATTTGGGGCTTGCTTACAGTTTCAGAGATTTAGTTCATTATCATCATGGCAGGAAATGTGGCACCATGCAGGCAGAAATAGTGCTAAAGAAGTGGTTAAGTGTTCTACATCTAGATCTGCAGGCAGCAGGAAGAGAAAGCCACTGGGCCTGGATTGGGCTTCTGAAACCTCAAAGCCCACCCCTAGTGATGTACTTCCTCCAACAAAGCCACACCTATCCCACAAGGCCACACCTCCTAGTCTTTCTAAGTAGTACTACTCCCTGATGACCAAGCATTAAAATATATGAGCCTATGGAGGGGGCAATTCTTCAAAATAATTCATTCTTTCATATAGATAAACAAAATGGAATCATTAATACAAACTATTCATTACAAGCTCTATAGTAGCAATTGGCTGCTATTCAGATCAATGACAAATGTCTCGAAAGCATGCATGAAAGTTATATGGACAGTCAAATACTATGGTAGCTAAGCCTGGGATTTTGTCAGAAACTCTATAGAGACTTATAGATTTATATTTATTCTAGGACTGGTGGTTTTAACAACAATAAAGAAAACTATACATATTCAACTCCATGGATTTTTGTGGCTTTTTTGTATTAATACAGGATTGTTTTAGTATAGGCTGCTATAACCAACTACAATACACTGAGTAACATCCAGAACAACATTTATTTTTCATAGTTCTGAAGGCTGTGAACTTCAATATAAAGGCATTGGTAGATTTGCTTTTGATAAGAATTCACATCTTGGTTCCCAGGTAGCAATCTACTTGATGTATCTTCATATGTAAGAAGATTCAGGGGAGCTCTATGGAGCATTTTATAAGAGGACCAACACTATTCTTGAACTTACTACCTTTAGGGCCTAGATACTTCCCTTATGTCTCAAATCCAAATACTATCACCTTGGGAGTTAGGATTTAAAAATGCAAATTTTGAAGGCATATAAACATTGTATTTGTGATACAAATGAAGTAACTATTGTATCTGAGAAATAAATCTCTTAGAATTAGGTGTGTTCTGGGACATCTTATGACTTCAAGCAAATCTACACCTGACTTTGCCATAGGGAAGACAGATGATGCACAAAACACCACTAATTCACAAGATTTAGGCATTTATTTTAATGTGGATGATGAATTGTCCTAAGAGTAGAAGGATAGTGAGGTGTAGCATCAGCAGCAGTTAGCATTTGTAGAATGCTGACAATGTGAAAAATGCCATATCATATATTTTACAAATTTAATCTTTATAATTATTATATTAGGTGGTATTTATTATTATTATCATCATTTCACAGATGAGATGATGAAAAAATAGGGATTTTTAGTAATTTTCCCAAGATTTCAGAAAGAAAGTTGAGGAACTTGAATGTCAAATGAGAAGTTTGGATTCAAATTCTTAACTCTAAACTTTCCTACATCTTGCACTTTTAAGAAATAATTTCTTAAAGCATAAGGACCAAGGTACTATATGAAATCAACATGCCAACATTTATGGTTACCAACTACTCTTTATTGTGGCACTAAAATTCTTACTGAAGTTTTTATCCATGAGTTTTAAGATCTATATAGTTACTAGATGTACATTACCTTGTTTCTTTGAGACTGTAGTTAAAATCATTGTTCCTACTGGGGACTTAATGCCTTATTTTTTTCTTCAGGCTACATTATCTTGACTTAATCTAAATTTTAGAAACACTAATCATATTTCTTTTTTTAAAAAAATACGATTTTATTGTACATGCATGAGTGTTTTGCCTACACGTATGTATGTATATGCAACACATTTGTGGCTGGTGCTCACAGTGGGCAGAAGAGGGCCCCAGATCTCCTGGAACTGGAGTCAAAGAGTGTTGTAAGATGCCATATGGGTTCTAGGAACCTAATCTGGACCCTGTGCAAGAACAGCAAGTGCTTTTATACTAAGTTATTTCTCCAGTCTCCAAACTTCTCTTTTTGAAAAATCACTATGTATTGCACTTCAGATGTTACTAGGAAAGTGTGATGGTTAATATTGACTGTCAAAATGAAAGGTCCTAGAATCTTCTATGATACTTAGGAGAGAAGCTTTTGGCATGCCTGTGAGGGATTATCATAATTAGGTTAACTGAGGCAGGAAGACCTACCTTAAATTCAGGGGTTCCCTTGGCTAGAGTCCTGGACTGAATTAAAAAAGAGAAAGCCAGCTAAGCAGCGGCATTCATTGCTCTGTTTCCCGACTGCTGACACAATGGGACTAGCTGTCCTTCACTATGAGAGGATAGACCTTTGAAATATTAGCCAAACTAAACTCTTCTTTTCATATATATACATATATATGTATATATATGTGTGTATAAAATTCATAGCAAGGAGATAAGCAACTAAGACAGAATATATGATTGAAGCCAAGGAACTTTTTGGTGTTTCTATTCTTGGTCTATTGTTACGATTTTTCACTTTAAACAATTGAAACAAAACTCAAAATAACTTAAATTAGTATGTCTTTAGCTACTTAATATAAAATATATCACTGACACCTTATTAAAAGTAAATAGTATTCCTTTAAAATATTCTATATTCAGATATGATCCCAGTGCTGAGAGAAGGAAGTAGACATGTGTTCCCATCCCTAACCAAGAAGTTATCTCCAATTAACATCTGCCTTCAAAGAAAAAAATTAGTTTTCTCCAATGGAGTCTCATTGGGTATAGTAATATATACCACATTTAAAGGCAGGCCCATGCCCAGTAGTAAATAGCCAACACAAAATGAACTCCATGGTATTTTTGTGGACTTTTTGTCTCATATTACTTTGGGCATTTTTGTCTTCTGCTTGTATCATATAGTTTCTGATTTTGTGTTTTCGTGAGTTTTGTTTGTGCATGTGTCTTTCTTGTGCTCTTGTTTTTGTTTTATTTATTTATTTGTTTGTTTGTTTCAAGACAGGGTCTCACTGTTTAGCTCTGGCTGTCCTAGAATTCAGTATGTAGACCATACTGGTCTTGAACTCATAGGGATCTGCCTGTCTCTCCCTCCCAAGTGCTGGGATTAAAGGTATGCTTCTTCATTATCATTATTGTTATTGTTTGTTTGCTTTGTTTGCCTGCTTGTTTTCTAAAGAGCGAGTGAGTGTGGCTTTGGTGTGGGGAGGTTAGGAGGATCTGGGAGGAGTTGAGTTGTGGGAGAGGAAACTGATCAAAATGTATTATATGAAAAAAACATTTATTTTCAAAAAATAACTGTAAAAATAAAGTAGTTTATATTTAAAAAGTAGCTGCTTTTAAAAACAATAATTTGATCTTTGCCTAGAAGTAAATTCCTTTCCAATGAAGCCCATAATCAATTTAACTATCAAATTCAGAGAAATAAAAGATCTTCTATGTGGAATTTTGCCTAGTAGGCAACTTCTGCGACATACATGTTCTTTCTCTAAAGAGGGACAAATGTTCTTTTCCTTTACAGCAATGGTTCTCAACCTTCCTAACACTGCGACCCTTTCATACAATTTCTCATGTTGTGGTGAACCCCAACCACAAAATTATTTTTATTGCTACTTCATAACTGTAAATTTACTACTGTTATGAATCATAATGTAAATATCTGATATGAAGAATATCTGATATGTGACTCCGGTGAAAGGGTCATTTGACCCCTCCCCCCAAGGGGTCACGACCCTCAGGTTGAGAACAGCTGCTCTATAGTTTCACCCTGCTGCAAACACTAGTCCTTCTCAAGTTTCACCTAACTTTGCCTGTCAGCAAGCCATGAATACATCCTTTAATAAGTGTATACAAGCCTGGGAGGAAGCAGATAGGCCAAGAATTTTAATGACTCAAAAGATCATGAGATCATCGCAAAGAAGTTCTGGGGTAGTATTTATCTCTGGTATTGTTTGCCAGACAGATCTAAAATGATGTAGGCTTTGCTACAATCAGAAAAAAATTAAAAAGACATTGAAAACTGTCCACTACCTACTACTTCAGATTGGGAGGAAGGATGCTGATGTTTTAACACGTGTGGTTTTATTCTCTAATTCAGCAATATCAGGCACAAATGTATTTTGACAGAAGTCTTATTTTGGTTGGTCAAAGATTAATTCTTAGATTCTGGCCTTGGAACAAGCACTTGTGAAAATTCTTTCAAGAAAATAGACCAAGGGTCATCAAACTTTTTTTCTATAAAAGGCCAGGTAGTAAGTATTAGAATTTGTGAGCCATACAATTGGTGTTGCAACTACTCAGCTCTGCAATAATAGCATGGATGTAGTGATAAACAGTGCATAAGTGAGTGTTTGGCTCTGTCCAAATAAAAATTATTTATGGACAATAAAATTTGAATTTAATATGTTTTCTGTGTCATGAAATATTACTTTTCTTTTGATTTTCTTCAACCATTTAATAATATAAATACCATTCTCATCTTACAGACCATAAATAAAAAGTAGACAGGCTAAATTTGGTCAATGCATTTTAGTTTACAAATTCCTGGAACAGGCCAAATTAGTATTTACTATAATTGTTTCATCACATCCTATTCCTCATATAACTCCCATAAAATGAAAGGAAAACCACAAAACCTTTGAAAATAAAGATGAAAATCACTGGATGAAAACATACATAAGTTTTAGTAAATTCAATCAGTCTCATATTTCAAAAGATAGCATTGAGAGTTCCATTATCACAACAGAAGCAGATTAGTTGAGACACATGTGTGAAACAGAGACTAAATGATTCCCAGTGTCTTCCCCAGCCATACGTCCAGAACAGACCCATTAAATAGAGGTTAAGTATCACCATATGCTTAAGACTATTCTTCTGAAAAAAATGCTATACAATTTTGATATGAACCATAAATAATCAGGACTCAAATATCTGTGAAAGGGTTGGCTCTGAGTGACACTACTACCTTGTTTGTAGATACGATGAAATTCCTTTAGATGAGGGTTATAAAAAAGAAACTATTTCATGTAAAATTATTGTTTGTGTGCTTATATTTTCTATAACTTTTTAATTTATTCATTGTTTCATTTTGGCAAATATTTAAAATATACAATGTGCCATTCATTGTTGTAACAATTTGATCTCTTCAAGTCAATTATATCAATCCCTGCTTGTTGTTTTTTTTTCTTTTTAACAGATTAATATAGTGTAAGTCACTGAACTTAAATGACTTCTGTAAAGTCAGAGGAATAATATGTGACCAAAGTTCAAACAATTTAAACATTATCTGGAGATCTTAAAACATCTCACGTATGTGGTACTAGGTACAGTGTTTTGTACAAGAAGATATAATTTTTATGGTTTAGATACAGGCTGCTTTAAAATAAAGAAAAATTAAATTGGATAAAGGACTAATATATCTTAGTTTGTTATCAAATAGAAGTTCCATTATTTCCTTCAGTGTATATGTGTAGACCTGCATGCATATAGAGGCATATGTTTTATCAGTCTGGTACGGTATTTCTGTATTTGACCCTAACTTTTCTCTTACTTGATTCCTCTTCTAAATCTTCATCCATCCCAAATCCAATACTTTTAAGAAAAGATAAAAATGTCCCTATAGGGAATGTAGAATCTAGAAACAGTTGTTAATAAATTTTATCAAGATTGGCTCATGCCTATCAATTTGAGTAGTAAGGATTGGGATGTTCCCATAGAATTGTCACAGTCAAAAAAGTAACATCTAGCATACATTGTGAGCTCCAACAGGTAAGCAATCAGTGTTTGAGCAAGATGCCATGCTGTCTTGTGTATATTGCCAGCATTAGATGAATCTGTTTTCACAACATCTACAGGAGTCATTGGTTTTGGTTGCTTCCCTATTACCAAGTACAAAAGATGAATCCTTCATATTTATTGATCAGTTTTGTAGGATTCATCACCTATGTTAGTCTGTATATTCATACAACCCAGATATGTGGAAAATGACATATAAAAACAAAGAAAGCAAAAATAGGATATCTTGTCTGAGTTTAATAGTTAAAATCATAGATCTGAGGGACTAAACTGCGTCTTCAAATTGTAGCTCTATTATTTTAAGAAATATGACCTTGACCAATTTATGTAAGCATTTAATTGGGAGCTTACTTACAGTTAGAGAGGGTTAGTCCATTATAATAATGGCAAGGAGTATGATAGCACACAGACAGACATGGTGCTTGAGTGGTAGCTGTAAGTTTTACATCCTGATCCACTGGTGGAGAAGGAGATAGATAGAGTGGGCCTGGCATGGGATTTTGAAACCTCAAAGCTTACCCCTAGTGGCACACTTCATCCAACAAGGGTGACACCTACATTAACAAGGCCACACCTCCTAATCCTTATATTCTTTTCAAATAGTTCTACTCCCTGGTGTCTAAGCATTCATATATATGAGCATATGGAGACCATTATCATTCAAACCACCAAAAGCATTGATATTCTTTGACATTGTATTTGTCTTCAAATATCAGCTCTAATACATTGATACTAAGTGAAATATTGGGTAAATCACACATTTTTCTTATCATTACAGAAGAGATTATAAATAGTACCTGTCTCTTGTAGTTGTTGCCAGAATTAGAAGTAGAAATGCTGATAAGGCAACCACAAAAAATGATAATTGCATACAACAAGGGTTCAATAAATATAAACTATCATTATTAATTGCTGTTATTACCCTGAAAATTCATGTTAAAAATGAGGGTATTAAGTACTAGGAGAAATGAATTTCCTAAAGTTACAGAACTAATTTGTTACTACAATACAGCTCTCTTTACATCTAACTGACTGTGTTTTGTCACAGCCTCCTTAATGCTTGTGTAAACAGAGTGTATCAATGTTTGTGTACACAGTAAGAGGGAGGAGCAGTATTCCCTTCTTCAATTGTGTAAGGATGTTCCTTGCTAGTGGGAAATACTGTCTCACTGTTTTGCCTGACTTTGAATGGCAATGTTCCTCTGCCACTATTTGTCCATGGATCTATCCATATATAAAAATTACTGTTTAACAACTGTTTAAAATCTACATGGTATGTGATGTTACCTTAGCCCTCACTGCAGAACTCCACCAAATTTATTATTGTGCAAGGATTACATCACTCCCCAAGCACATCCTTTCCTTTCAATGTCCATGAGACCCAATTATAAACCTGATAATCAAATTTCTCAATAAAAATAATCAAATGTCTTAGAACAATAGCACAGTCTGAAGGAAAATAAGTTGGAATTCCAACCTAGTAGTTCCTTATGCAAAATAGATTTGAATTATTGTAATAGACAATGGTCCTTCTATAACCAACTCTATTCAATGCCCACCTCCCCTCCCATTCCACATAGCAATGTTTTCAAATATCTTAGATTTATTTTCTGCCCCCATCATTCAGAAAAATCCTACATTTTTGATGAGATGGTACCTTTTTGGCCATGACTTCTTTATTGTATATCTGATATTTTCAGGTTGTGGCCAATGCCTCTGAGGTCTCCCTCTACATCAAAGTGTCCCATGTATGCAGGAAGACTACCTCTATTATAGTCAAGTCTCTCTGACTCCAGTACTGTTTTCCTAAATGGGAAGGCTAGGGCGGTTTTCTGAATTCAATGCCCTAAGTTAAGAAGTCAGAATCTAATAGCATAGCTACAAATTGTACTTTCCCTAGCATCAGGGATTTCCCTGCCTCTATAAAAAAATAGAATTTTAAGCCAAGAGAAATTTCCCTATTTTTTTAAGTTTGCCTTTCATTATAAGAACTGCCATCTCAAGTATTTTTCATGGTGAAGGTCATTCAAATGGACAAATACTTAAGAATAAAATAGTCTCTAACAGTAAAATATTTAGAAGGGTATCACTGGAATACTTAAAGTCAAGAATTTGTCACTCCTTTTAAATCGTCTAGGTCTGTGTGCCTTGAGGTATTTTGATACAAGCACTGCAAAATATTTTTTAAAGGATTGCAGACTTAATCTGGGCCATTCTTCATTTTCTGGCTAGTTGGATTAATCAGGCTAGGACTTTAGTAGCAAAATGAAGGTGATGAACCAAGTTAATTATGTGAACTACCCAAGTCAATAAATTTCAATTGCTTCCATTTCCTAGACCTTTCAGGTGAAAGCCTATTCTGTCTTAAGTACTTGGATAAATTCCTGTTTAATATTTCTCTCTGACAATGGACTCATAAGGCATTGGGTCAAGAAAGCATCACATCTGTCACAGACACCATGGAAAAATTACTAATGGGCCTTGGTGTCATACTACTTTATTAAACTGTTCTGAAGCTTCTTAGCATTGAAATGCACACTGCACCAAGTGAAGAATAAGGCTTCTAATAAAGATGATGCATGCACAGAAAAAGTTGAGGGGAAATTAAAAAAAACATTATTTTCATAATAGAAAAAATGGATCGTTGACTTTAACAGCCTTAATTGAAATGAATTGATTTATTCAGTTTCTTGTTTTGTAGATTGCAATGATCTAACTAGGGATGAAGTATAAGGCATGAGAAGATTCTACTGTGGGCAACCTAGTTAAGTAGATTCAGTGTGGCACTTCTGTTTTGTGGGGTTTGTTTTCTCTCTTTTCTTTTCCTTTGCTTCTACCTACCATTCTGGACATTGTAGAACATTTCAATTTTTCTCTATTGTGTTTCTTTTTACATTTGCCTGTGGAGTCATCCCCTAAAGTTTGGTTCTTTCTGAACATGTTTGACCTGGTGGCATATAATTCACCATCAACTCATTAATTTATTCTTTTGCAATTTTTATTAGTTCTTTGAGAATTTCCTACAAAGTATTTTGTTCATCATCTGTCTCTTTCCCCAGTTCCTCTTAAATCTACCACCTTCCCTACTCATAGAAATTTGTGTCCTCTTCCTTCTCACTTTAAAGAAAACAAAACAAACAAGCAAACAAAAACATCGAAGCCAGAAATATGGCCTTCCACTGGAGCTTTGTTGACTTACCCAGGGGCACACCCTTAAAAACAAAACAAACTGACTCTCCCTCTCCCAGCAACAATCAGTTGTCAATAGCTCTTCAGATATGGGTGGGACTTCATAGCTACCTCCTCCTTTCATGCTGGGATTAGGTTTGGTTTAAGCCTGTGTTGATCTTGAGCATGTCATAGTCTCTGTGAGTTCATATGGACAACTGCTTTGCTGTATATGGAAAATTATTTCCTTGTAGTTATCAAGCCAATTTGACTGGTTTATGAGTGAAATTTTACCTGATACAAATATTACCTGATTAAAGTCTGAATTGCCTGTTAAATCTATCTATAAGAAGAAAGAGATTATACAAGACTAAAAATAAGTCTTCCCTATGATTTATTACTAACCAATTTGTTAGTTTAAGGGAAAGAGTTAAGATATCAAGATATCAACTTTCCATTTCTGGATCAGGAGTCTAACAGATGGGAGATCTAACATAAATTTCCACCTCTGAATGTGTATCTTCTTGTTGGTAAGGGAATTATCCCTACTCTCAATACTCTATAAAGTTATTTGAAGATAAAATGAAATTATAAGTAGACTGTGCCATGGCTAGGAAGAAGCAGAATGACTGGTATGGTAAAAGTAGATGTGTTATTCTGCTGTTTTCAATAAAAAGTTGCCAGGCTATATTGATGAATTAGAAGTAAGGCATCAGAGAAAGACAATATATTTGACTTATCAAAGTGATTTTGAATTTAACATTGTGGTGATATATTGTACCCTAATAAAATTTGCCTGAAAATCAGAGAACAGAACAAGCCACTAAATTAAACATAGAGGCCAGACAGTGGTGGCACACACCTTTAATCCTAACACTCGGGAGGCAGAGATCCATCTGGATCTCTGTGAGTTCAAAGGCACCCTGGACTACATGAGATTGACTCAGTCTAGGACAGAAATAGAGCCAGGCAGTGGTGGCACACACCTTTGATCCCAGCACTTGAGATCTCGTGCCTTTAATCCCAGTATTTGGGAAGCATACACACCATTAATCCAAGCACTAGGAAGGAAGTGATGCCTGGATGGAGAAAGATGTATAAGGCATGAGGAAACAGGAACTAAAGGCCTTTTCAGGCTGAGGAGTCCTAGAGGTAAGATGTGGAAGTGGCTTGTTCTTTTGTCTCTCTGATCTTTCAGCATCTACCACAACATCTGGCTCNAACCCCAATATCTGGCTCTGGGATTTTTATTAAAAGACTGATTTAAGATTCATGTTATATAACATTTAAAAAAAAATCTTTCCTAGGAATTAATGAATAAATAATGATGAATTTTACTCACATTGTTGTAAAAGACTTGTTTTATTTCCAGGGAAACAATGACTATTTTGTACGAAGCAGAAGTATGGAGTTGTGTGCTGGCTCACATGCTCTCTTGATAGATATACATTGCTTTCTATTTATTTATCTTCTTTTCAAATCTAGGTTTGAGTTTGTTTGTTTCTGTTTTTGTTTTGTTGTTTGTTTGTTTGCTTGGTTTCTTTGCTTTTCAAGACAGGATTTCTCTGTGTAGCTGTCCTGAAACTCACTTTGTAGACCAGGTTGGCCTTGAACTCACAGAGATCCACTGGCCTCTGCCTCCCAAGTGCTGGGATTAAAGGCATGGGCCACTACTGCCCTGCTCAGGCTTGATTTCTAAAGGAAAACAACAGGATACCTAGTGAGAGTACCATTAGACTTATGGACATTTGATATATTGTTAATTCAGAAGGATGAATCACTTATTGGACGAGTTTGGGAAGTAGACTGAGAAGAGCTGCACTGATTTTCTTCCTCAGTTTTATATGTGCATTCTGTAACTTAGTGTCTCTTCAAGGCTGTTGAATTCATGATGCTAAAAGTCAATGGATTCTTATTCCCCTCTCAGGGATACTTCAATTTCCATAACCATTGTGTTGCCAAATGTTGGTTTATGTGGAAAATGTATTTTTCTTTTACTTTTAAATCAAACCCAATTTTGAATATATTTTGTAAATATTTTCCATATTTACTTGTATATATATATGTGTATATATACACACATATATATGTATTGATCATACACCCTCAATACTTTACCCTCCCATCTTCACATCCTCTCCTAATTTTAAAATTTTTTTAATTATTTAATATTTTTGAAACCAAATGAGTCCAATTACTGCTGCCTGCTGTGACAAAGAATTGTCTCATTGGCTTGATCTGTGTAGGTAGCCACAGCTTCAATGAATTCATGAGTGTAATAGCCATCTACATCATGTCCAGAAGACAATGTTTCACAGTAGCACTAATCTATGGGAAGAAGAAGAAGAAGAAGAAGAAGAAGAAGAAGAAGAAGAAGAAGAAGAAGAAGAAGAAGAAGAAGAAGAAGAAGAAGAAGATAGTTTGAAAACATGTAAATTTATCAAACCACTAGGGCCCATGACCTCCAAAACAATGGTCTTTTGATTGGGGTTTACAGTATGAGACATTAATTTCCTCCCATGGAGCAGACATCAAATCCAACACAGAAGTGGTTTGTTACCCCATAACTTTCATGGCACCATTGCTCCAGCAGGCACATCTTGGCAGGCAGGTCAGCATTCAGGATTCACTGCTGGGCAATACCATTGAGAACATTTCTACTGCAATGTCCTGTGTATCATTGCAGCTTCCAGCATTATAAAGTTTAACTAGTATGGAGGAATTCCGGAGGTGAGTTCCAGCTTAATTTCTGTTCTTTGTTTTTTGAGATAGGGCCTTACTATGCAGTCCTAGCTATTCAAGAACTGCTATGTAGACCAAGCTGGCCTAGAAGTTACAGAGGTCTACCCATCTCTGTTTTCTAAGAGCTGGGATTATAGATGTGTGCTACCACACGCACCCCAGCTTGATTTATTTATATCCTATAACCAAATGCGTTGTATCATCAATAATAGCATCTTACCATTTGATTACAATAGGCAACCAAGAGCAAGGGCAATAGTCTGTGTTGTTTGGGGCGGGGCTCTGTCACCTCCTTGACCAAATGCTTGTGGGTAGTTATCCCATGCCTGGCACTGAGGTTTTCACTTAATAATTCATGTCTTCTGTGGGGAACCTTGTCCACCCATGCATGATACCTGTGTTCAAACTCCTTTCTTTCTTAATTATATTTTTAATTAGGTTACAAATTAGTGAGTTTTCATAAGGGTTTTTCATACATCAATTCCTATTCTAATCTTCTATATTTCAAAAAAACATTTATTAAGTTCATACTAGATGAGAGCACTTTTGGATTTTATTAACAATGAAAGCTATTAGTTTTTGAGACATACTATGTTGCAGATATTGTTGTATATACATTATATACAATATATTGTTATTATCACTTCATTATGATGGATAAACTGATTAAGTAGAGAGACAGTTACCTAAGAGCAGTAAGTGCCATATTTGATATTTAAATAAATCGGTTTGTTCTAGAACTCTTACTCTTAACCAATAATGCTTATAGCTTCCATTAAACCTGAAAGCCTTGAAGAACCTGTGGTAGGTTAAAGTGGCCACAAATTATTGGACACATCTCAGAGAGAAACTACTTCCTTTACAGTCTCAACAAACTTAAGCCAAAAAGAAATACTGATCCAGTTTCTCAATCTGTACCATAAGAAATTGGCACATTTTGCTTCTTATCTCTTTCAAACCTTTTCTATGGAACCCCTGAGCCCACCATGTACAATGTGGTCTATCTACTTTGTGGTTGTCATGGTAGAGAGTATATGTGCAGGTTTTCCAGTTGATACTCCCAGCTGAGCTTAGATATCTACCAAGGCAGCCATTGTAAATATGAAGCTATTTTTGGTTATAGAGAACATTCTATCAATCTGATGAATCCCACTAATGACCCTGTTTGGCGCCATGTGGAGCCAAGAAATCAAGCCTAGCCTTGCCTAATTTCCTGACCCACAGTGTCATGGCACATCATAGTATACAATGGTTGCAATTTTAAAACAAAGAACTTGGAATGTACTATAAAAGAACACATAATTATGGTTATAACATTGAAGGATTTAAAGGAGGACAGGTAACTATCAAGTTCCTATGACTTGTTTACATAACCTTAATGCCTGGTACATCAAAGACACTTGATAAGTAAATCTAATTATATACCAGTAATTCTAACTTACATATTTTGTCGTGTGTGTGTGTGTGTGTGTGTGTGTGTGTGTGTGTGTGTGTGTGAAACAGGGTGTCCTGTAGAGCTTTGCATGTTGACAGATAAAACTAGTACTGTATAGTGTGTGAAGATCCATCTTTCCAGCATCCCCTGGGGCTTTGTTCTTACTGGCCATAGTGGGGATATTTTTTTTAAAGAAAACTTTTATTTTTGAGCTGCTCTATCACCAGAATCTCACTCTTTGAGGTCAAATTCCCATTTTCCTCTCATCCTTGGCATGTGTTTTGGCAGATTATTCCCTCTATACTTTCTTCCATCTTCCTGATAGAGCAAAGGGAATCAGGGAGTTAAGAAACGTGAAGTATTTCCCTCTGTGCACAAGTTGTTTTCAACCAAATGTCAGTTTTAGCAGGTGGAGTAAACTATGAAATGCAACATCTGAGTACTGGGTGAATGTTTAAATCCCTCAATGCCCATTGGAACTTAGAATATGAGGCATGAGGGCATACCTGATTGGATAGCAAGCTCAACTTTTTTCCTCACAAAAGTCCCCAAATGGAGATTTACATCCACTATCAGAATATGCATTTTAAAAGACCCCAAATACATATTAATGAACCATAAAATGTACTTTAAAATGTCAAGAGCCTGGTTTTAAAATACACAACATTTAATTTGGAGTAGAATTCTGGAATCCTTAAAACTTGAGAGAGACAAAAGCATGAATGATAAATTTAGTAGCTGCTTGTTTTGAAATCTCTTGGTTGGAGGAATAGGTAGTTTTTAACTTCGAAAGGAAACGTCACCTCTTCCGGCTAAAATAGCAGGCTCTTTTACATCCTCCATCCCTGTCTGCAGTGCCAACTCTCCCTATTCCCCCTCTCCCTTCATACTTCTCTCCCTTTATTTTCTTCTGTTTCAAATGCTGATTTGTCTCAGAAGAATGAAGATTTAGACCTTGTATCAATCACTCACTTTTCACTAGTTCAAAGGCCTGTCTTTGCCAGGAGAGCTTTCATCCTTTGCAGCAGCTGAAGGAATGCCACTCTACTTCCTGGGATGAAACTAAAGAGATTCATCTGAAGTGCCAAGTAGAAATAGGTAGAAATTGATGCAGGCTTAAATTTGGCTTATCATTCTAGCCCAGGCGGTGAGGCGGATCCTCATGGCTTCTGTTGTAGAAAAGGAAGAGTATTTGTGGAGGTAGGACAGCGATCTGTTTTGAGAATACATTTGAAAATAGCAGTATGAACCTCTCATAGTCCAGCAAAAACTGGATTTGGGCCATTGAATCTGCTAGTTCAGTTCCATAATCTAAAACTAACTATGATGAAATGTTCATGGGGAACAGAATCCACAGTGGGTTTGGAGGAAGCCAGGCCTGCTATATACTTGTATCAGTCTTTTTAAGTGATACATGATCTTGATCAGATTATGTTACTATTTCGAGCCTAGTTTCTCATATATAAATTATAGGCAATTTCTTCCTGGTATGCGTAGATTCTCTTACGAATTTTTATTGTTGTTTGGTTTGGTTTTGTTAATTGAGACAGGGTCACATGTAACCTCACCTGGCTTGAACTCACTGTGTACCAGAGGATGTCCTTGAACTTCTGATCCTCTCCCTCTACCTCCTAAAGGCTGGGGTTACAGGTGTGTGCCACCATACTTGGTTTAAATATTTTTATATTTTTGAAAAGAGAACAAATAGTTTAGATTTAATCTCTTATTCCTCAAAAATACCTCATTCCCAAAATTTTACAGCCTTCTTCCTGAAAATCAATGGAAATAAATTTGATTCTGTGGGGTTAGAAGTAATTAAATAAATTATAGGCATACTCTTCAGATGGTCATGGTTATTAGTATATCTTTCCCTGTCCCTATCCCTTGATGTGTGTGTGTGTGTGTCTCATCTCTCTCTCTACCTCCCACACAAATAAGATAAGGATTACTTTCCTTTCAGATTACTCACTAAAAATAGTTGCTCCTTTTTCTAGACTATTCAAAATTCAATACATTAAACAATTTTCCCCCTGGAAAGTTTTTATTGAGACCCCACCAGCTGCACCAGGTGCTTCTGACACTAAGCACCTTCCTCCTTGGCAGTGTGGTCTTTCTTGAGTAGTCCCATGAATACTTTCTTATCCTCCATAGTCTGGAAAAGACCATGGCCAAACGTGGAGGTGGTGTCAATAAATTTCAGGTCAATGTTCTCTAGAGCTGTCATTTGGTCTGCATCAGCATGGACTTGCAGAGAGTGAGCACTCCCTTCTTGGTTCCCACCACACAGCCTTTGCGCATGACAAAATCATTGGTCACCTCACCATAACGGACAAAGCCACACAGTGGCTTGATGCTCTTGTTAGATGAGTCATAGTCAGTAGATGCATTCTTCTTGATCATCTTACCATCCTTCTTGAGGTAGTCTCGACCAATCTTGTATATCTTCTTGTTAATCTCTTTTCAATGATGGTAGCCTTTCTGTCCAGCTCAAGCCAGAGAGAAGGCCACATGGGCAGGGTGCCAGGCTCCAATACTGGCAAGCTTGCACAGCCTTCCATGGGTCTTGAAGGGCACTTTCTTCATATGCCAATGACTGGTCACCCCTTTGTAGTCTTTGCGTTTTGTCACTCTGATGACATCAATCATCTCATCCTGCCCAAACACCTGGTTCACAGGAACCTGCTGGTCCAGCCTTTCGGGGGCCCAGTATAAGTTCTCAGCCATAGTGCCTCTGTTCACCTGGATCTCTATCAAGTGTGCCTTCTTCTGATACAGACGATAGAGACTCATCCAGTGTAGGCAATTATGTGGATGACTTGGCAGTACTTCTTCATGCTGTTGAAGTCCTTCTCCAGCTGTTTATTCCCCATGTCATCCTGCCATTTCTTACAGTTATTTGGTGAAGGCCTTCTTCAAAGATTTATGCCAGTTCTTGTAGAAATGCCTTTTACAGTCATCACTGATGTGCTCAGCAAATACTGTTTTCAAGATCCAGAGGCCTTGTGGTGTTCAACATACCCCACAATGCCCATAACTACCATGGGTGTTGTTTCCACAATGGTTACAGCTTCCATGACTTCTTTTTTGTTCACCTTGGATCCTGGCCTGTCAACTTCTGGGATATTTTGGGTCATGCCAGCCCTGTAGTCTAGAGAGGTTGTGAGGTGAACAGGCTTGGAAGGGTCATCCTTGGGGAAGCTCTTCACTTTCCTACGATGCCCGCTGCTGTGCTTCCAAGGCAAGAATCCCAAGGACCCAGGCCTGGGAGCAGAGAATTTCTTGTGACACATTTAGCTATCAGATGCCACAGATAGAGCCAATTTTTAATTTTTTTAAAATATCGGGCTGGAGAGATGGCTCAGAGTATAAGAGCACTGGCTGCTCTTCCTGAGGTCCTGATTCAATTCCCAGCAACTGCATGGTGGCTCACAGCCATCTATAGTGGGATCTGATGTCCTCTTCTGGTGTGCAAGCATACATGCAGATAGAGCACTCATATACATAAAATAAATAAATATTTAAAAATATTTCATACATAAGTTCTATATTTCCATTATTTCCTTCCTATCCTCCTTCAAACTCTGTGCCTCATGCATTCATTTTCAAATCAATGGCCTCATTTTCTTCAACTATTATTGTTATGTATATACACATATAAACATAGCCTGATGGAAACATTTAAATATTCACTCTTTTCTGAATCTCAAACATTTCTTCAAACCTTCAATATCTTCTTCAGTGTGATCTTAGTTGTTTGTAACTCCCCATAGTTACTCATCTCTCAATTTTCCTGTGACACAGTCATGAAGTATGTAATGTACAGGCTTTGTGAAGAAGACTGACAATAATATGGGAACACCTATATACACACCTACATAGCAAAGTATTTTGTATAGACTGTGCTTTGTAATTGGGAGCACTTTTGATCTTCCAGTAATGCCTTTTGAGACACTCCGGACGTAGACATCCTTGAAATTAGCATCTTATAAACCCGAGCCATCTGGTCATGGTTTGTATAGAGCTTGAGGATAAGTTTAATAAAAAGACAACAACAACAAAACAACCACATAAAACAACAGCAACATCATCTGGCCCTGTGAAAATCAAATATATGATCTTAGCTTTTATTTACCTTTTATTATCATTTTGACATGAAAGTGAATAAAAATTTTTGGTGATTAAAGAATGATGAGTTTGTTAGAGAAACCATCAATTTCTTGTTTGTGTTTTGTCTTTCAAGATACAGTTTCTCTGTTTAGCCCTGGCTGTTCTGGAACTCACTCTGTAGTTCAGGCTGGCCTCAGAGATCCACTTGCCTCTGCCTCCTGAGTGCTGAGATTAAAGGCATGCACCACCACCGCCTGGAACAATCATTTATTTTTATTGTGACAGCCAAGCCACTTGCTTACATCTTCTTCTTAAAGCTTCCCTGGAAATAAAGGAAGAGCATCTTCAGCAGGATAGAAATCTGGAAAGAGCTACTGAGGTCATAACTGAGCAGATTGGAGGAGTTTCTTGAAATGACTGAATTTGTATGAATTGTTCTGCTTTTTGTAGAAACTGTTGTGTTCAAAATAATGATTGGTTCTACCAGATAAGAGTGTAGGTTACTGATATCTTAGTAGTGTAGTTATTGATATTTATCTTAGTTAAACATGCTGACAAAGCTAATGATTTTTCTGGACACTTTTCATAGACTATCAGACACTTGGCATTGGCTAAGTTTATGTCTCAACATATTGCTATGAGGTTGACAAAGTTTTGTTTCTTAGAAAACTATTGGGTGGAAGCCAGGGGAAATCAAAATATTTAACTCCATAATTTTATAGTCCTGTTTCCTCAAATTCATTGAAAATAAAGTTGATTGTGTGATATTGTATGGAACCAAATTAATTCCAGACAAACTATTCAAACAGTTATGGTAGATAATCTCTCTTTTCCTGTTCTTGTATCCTTTCTTGTTGTTACAAGAACAGAGTAGAAACAAATGAAATGTTTTTGAAAGGATACATTGTTTTAATAAGAAAGTGAATATCACTGACATATGTCATTTTCCTTGCTCACTGCGGATTCCAGACACATTTAAAAACTCAATCTGATATAGTCTAGGAGTGTTTCAAGATCTACATTTAGGGCAATCTGTTGGTATACTTACATTTGACAAAATACACAAGCTCATTTACTCTTGCAGTTTTTCCTATCTGGTATGACCTAGTACTTAATTTTCAAAGGCCTTATTTAAATATGACTACATCTATATCTCCAACTCTTCTTTGTATATTTATTCAACATCAATTTATTAAATAGCTAGACTGCATCATATATATGAGCATACACTTATATAATATGTGTAATCTGGTCCTTACCAGAGTCCATTCATATTTTAACTATTTACTAATATACTAGAATATAATGTTTGTATTTTCTACTTTTCATTACTTATCTAAAACTAGAAAACCAAGATCAATCTAGTTAGCATTTACTGAATTCAATTTGTTTCAATTTCATCTGAACAAAATGTAAGTCTGTATTGGCTCTGTTGTGGTTTGAATAGGAGTAGCCCCCATAAGCTCATATATTTAAATCAGTGGTTCTCAGCCTTCTTAATAGTGCTACCTTTTAATATAGCTCCTCATGTTATGGTAACCCTTAACCATAACATTATTTTTGTTTTACTACTTCATAACTGTAATTTTGTTACTGTTATGAATAGTAATATAAATATTTTTGGAGATAAAGATTAGGTAAAGAGGTCATGACCCACAATTTGAGAACCATTGAGTTAAATGCTTGGTCATTAAGGAGTAGAACTGCTTGACAAGGATTAGGAGACATGACCTTGTTGGAGTAGGTGTGGCCTTGTTGGAGGACGTGTGTCACTTCCAGAAAGTGTGAGCTTTGGGGTCTCAAATGCTCAAACCAGGCCCAGTGTTTCTATCTTCCTGCTGTCTTCAGGTCCAGATGTAGAACTCTCAGCTCCTTCTCCAGCACCATGTCTACCTGCATGCTACCATGTCTCCCACCATGATGACAATGGACTAAACCTCTGAACCTGTAAGCAAGCCCCGATTAAATGCTTTCCTTTATAAGAGTTTGTGTCATCATGGTGTCTCTTCACAGCAATAGAACACTGACTAAAACAGAAGATGGTATCAGGGATTGGGGTATTGCTCTGATAGGCTTGACCATGCTTCTTGTTTACAGAATGTGGAGTTTAGGACATTGGATTAGGAAAGTAGTTGAACATTTTAAGTAGGGCCTAATAGGTCATACTAGTAGGAGCAGGAAAGATAGTGGTGCTGAGGATGATTTGAATTGTGAGGGCCTGGCTCATGGGGTTTCAGAGGCCTAGAGACTATTCTTGTGATATTTTGGAGAAATAAAGTCTGCATGAGGCTAAATTGAAGAGTTTTGGATTAATGGCATTGGCAGAGAAGGTTTCAAAATAGCCTAGTGTTGACTGTGTCGTGTTGTTATTAGTGACCAGTCTTATGCAGATCTATCATGAAAAGGAGCAAACTGAGCAAGGGAAGGCATAAAATGTACAGTTTGAGGAGAAAAGGGGCACCAGCAAGTATAATGGAGCTAAGTCTCATGATCAAGGAAATAAGCAGATTAAAGAAATGCCTGATGCTAAATGGTTAGGGAATGGTGACCTCAGGGCAAGACCCCACCCAGCTAAGCTTCCAACTTGTGAAAAGAAATTAAAGAAAAGCTTAGGTCGAGGCATGGTGTCACACACCTTTAATCACATCACTCAGCAGGCAGAGGCAGGTGGATCTCCGACTTATAGGCCAGCCTGGTCTACAGATCGAGTTCCAGGACAGCCAAGCTTAGGCAGTGAAGGTAACCACTGAAAACAGAAAGCTGGTGAAGATGTAATTGAACAAGGGGACCATGTTCAATTACATGTATTTGAACATGTAATTTGTAATTTGAAGATGTAATTGAACAAGCCCCAGCAAACAGCAGAACTTAGCAGCTTCTTCCATGTGGTTCCAGATTTAGAGTCTAGGATACAAAAAAATCTAGGATTGTGGAATCTTTCTCCACAGCTAAGGAAAGCTGCTGAGGCCAGGCATGTGTCAGGGGTGTCCCTGCATGGAAGCCTAGAGAGGCCATTGTGTGAAGCTGTGAAGCCTGGATTGCCTTGGAGACCCCAATATGTTAGAGGTACTAGAGCCATGGGATATCTGCCAAGGAAAACTGCAAACCAGGTGTGGAACCAGCCCAAAAGAGAAGTGTGTTATAGTCAACAAAGCTAAAAGGAGTTGGAGATCTGAAGAACACTTTGACATCAGACATGGAGATGCAGAGTTTGGAGTTTGCGCTGCTATTTTTAGGTCTTGATTTGTTCCAGTATTTCCTCACTATGCTCCCTTTCCTCCCTTTTGGAATGGTAATGTATATTCTGTGTCATTATATGTTGGATTTATGTGATCTGCTTTTTGAAATTGATATTACAGGGAATTGCAGTTAAGAGATTGCCATGAGTCTAAGAAGAGACTTTGAAATTTGGATTTTTAAACCATATTGAGATGGTGTTGGACAATGGGGAATTTTGAAGTTGAACCAAATGTGTTTTTGTGTTGATATTACTATAAGCCTATGGGGGACAGGGAGTGGAATGTAGTGATTTGAATAGGAATGGCCCCCATAGGCTCATATATTTGAATGCTTGGTCATTAAGGAGTGGTGCTACTTGAGAGGGATTAAGAGTTGTAGCCTTGTTGGAGAAAGTGTGTCACTGGGGGTGGGCCTTAGGGTTTCAAATGATTAAGCCAGGTGCAGTGTCTCTCTCTTCCTGCTGTCCGCGGATTCAGATGTAGAACTCTCAGCTATCTCTCTAGCACTATGTCTGCCTGCCTGCCACCATGCTTCCCACCATGAAACTGTAAGCATGTCCCAATTAAATGCTTTCATTTATAAGAGTTGCCATGGTCATGGTGTCTCTTCACAGCAAGAGAACATTGACTGAGACAGGTTCCAATGTATGTAAAAAATGCTTGTGAAAAATCAAGTATCTGAAGACTCTTTTAAGTATTAGTGCCTGGTATAGTGTCCTAATCAATCAACTTCAGATACAGATACATAAAAATTGTATTTTCCTGTTTGTAAGAAATTATCAAGTATTTTGATGTCAAGATGTCCTGTGGACAACTTCAGCTTTATCACTTGTAGGTCAATTTTCATCTCATTGTCTGTACTTAATGTTGCACTCAGCCCTCCTTCTTCGACATGAAATCTCAAGAATTACAATCTGTGTTTTTCACAACTATTTATTTTTTTATTCAAATCGTATTGTCTCTAGAAAATAGTTGGTAGCCACACAGGTATTTCATTTAACACCCTTTCATCACCTGTCAACAAAATAAATTGCTTGTTTTTATGGTATTCATAGCATTTAACCACTTAGAAAATCCCCATACTATAACTTGACTCTCAAAAGCCACAGTTTTTTCAGCAGGCTAGCTGGTCAAGACAAGAATTTATAACTAGCTAAGCTAAGAATTCATACTTTAGCTTTTGCAAAATTGAAGGTGGAAAGTAGAGTAATATGAGTTCCAAAAAAAAGTGTATTTTTAGTAAAGATGAACCAAGGCTCATAAAATCTACATACTCTCTATGATAAATCAGTTTTTTAATGAACTGAGGTATTTCAAGAATTTCCCTATAAAATTCTAACCTAATTTCCTCCCTTTTTCTAAGTCTACTTGCTGGGATGATATGCTCACAAGTAGTGCAGTTAAATTCCAACCATTAGGAAAAGAACAAGGCCAACTCCAAAGCAAACAAAATGAATATATGTCATGATGTCCTTTTCCTCTCCAAGCATTCGACCATATGTGACATTTGAATCATTCTGGCATATTTTCAAAATGCTTGTTGTGAACTGATGAGTTTGAACAGCAGCAATTTGTTACATGGACACATCTTCTTGCACACTTACAAGGAGATAGCCCTTTGCAGATAAACATTCTTTCTCTTCCGGGAGGACTGACATTTCTCTCAAAACATTTTGGATGACAAGAAAGGAATGGAAAATTTTAGGCTTGAATTGAAGGTCTGAAGAGTAGCCTTAATTTGAAGGTGCAAATTAAAATTGGTTGTTCTGAAAAGCTTGTCACACATATTTGCAAATACACAATTATGTATACATATAATACACAAATAGATAAACATTTTTAGGGCATTAATGTTATCTTTTATATAGAATGGACAATGTTATTTTGTAATTCTATGATAGAGGCACTTAAAAACAAGTGTTTAAACTTTTTTTTCCAAAATCAATCTTATTAAGGTAGCATAATAAAATATCTTGTTTAAATACTTTGATGAAGTTATTGGATTAAGTATCACTTCTTTGTTACCCAGGAAAGATGATGAGAAACTTTCAGTTATTAAAAATGATATATATATATACATATATTTTTAATTTTGTATGTGTATAGGACAATTTTGTATGTTTGTTTGGATCAAAGCCTAAATTTAGAGCACACACACACACACACACACACATGCATATGTGTTTATCTTTTAAGACACAGGACATGTACAATATATAAAAGTAGTAATTAAGTGTCTGTAAATATAACTGAATGTAAAATTTGAACATGACTAAAATTATAGAATCATATTAATAATTATATCCTGAGGCAGCTAAGTATAATTACATCTGTGAGCAAAGTTACAAACAAACAGAAATGGATGAGGTCAATTAATATGATGGGACATGTAGCCATTTTGCATCGTGAAAATGAAAAATAGGTTGTAATTCATCATTTGGAAAAAAAAAACCATGGTTCCTAAATTCAATGTAAAACTGATTACCATGGTTTAGCAGTAATATAATTTGTAACTACTTCTTGTGTTGGAGCGACTATATATCTACAAGTCAATCAACTCAAGAGGTAGTAAACCTCTGCTGTTGAAAAGATGATGACAATTCAATATAGATCATCTTTGTAGGAGATCTTAACCTCCAGGCAATCAAGAAAGAAAGTGAACCAATAGTAAATTGATCATGTTGTCATGACTTCTTCATGATAGATGGAAGTCTACTAAGCATACCACAGGGCAAAAGTGGTGGCTATTTGTACTGCTAAGTATAAAGGAGAGCTTTTGTTGAGTGTCATAATGTAGAAGATGTTTTCTTCTAATTTCTGAAGCCCTCCTTTTCGCCCCTGTGGCAAGTATAATTTGTGGAAACATACTGATTATTGTGAATATATGTTGACTGATAAAGCACCTGTAGTTGAAAATATTTGTTAAATAACTGTAATATAGATGCATGCATGCACACACACAAAGACATACACACATGCATATGCACACAGACATGCACAAGCACCTGTATGTATATACCTGATCAGAGAGAAAAGCTAGCTGTTGAAAGCGTTTTCAGAAATCTGGTACTTCATGACAACAAACCATGCTCTCTGATGTAATCAGGTATGTAAATGGAATTTCTGGTCACTCTTTGTACAGTAGTGCTCAGGTACATTTATTTCACGTGACTTTGCGTGTTTTTCCCAGCACCAAATCAATGACTTTACTTATCTACAAAGTTTTCTCATGTAGATCTTAAAGTAATTGAATCTAGTTAATGCATTTTTACCTATCCTTGAATGTCTTGACAAGATTCAGTGGGCAGGAGGGGAAGAGGTGAGAAAAAAAGTAGAGGAAAACTGTAGCCACTTCTGAGTCACTAGGTGCCACCCACAGCAAGGATAGGAGGTAGAGAGGTGGTATTTGGAAATGCCATTTTGTAGTCGAAAGTTTGTCTGGTCCCGCTCGTCTCCCACAGCCACTTAGACCCAAGTAAACACATAGAGGCTCATATCATTTTTCAAACCATGGCCGTGGCAGGCTTCTAGCTAGCTAGCTCCTACATCTTAACCCATTTTATAATCTATGTTGCCACGTGTTCCACGTGGCTTTACCTCTGTGCCATTACATGCTATTCTCTAGATGGCAAAATGGCATCTCCCTCCCTCCTTTTCCTCCTTCTCATTTGAATGTCCCGCCTAACCTTATTCTGCCTCACCATTGGCCAAACAGCTTTATTT
This sequence comes from Neotoma lepida, assembly GCA_001675575.1. Lineage (NCBI taxonomy): Eukaryota > Metazoa > Chordata > Mammalia > Rodentia > Cricetidae > Neotoma > Neotoma lepida. Next base: position 66,415 of record LZPO01087147.1, read on the forward strand.
ATCAACGAATCAGAGCAACACATTTTCAGAAAGACATTCCCATCACCATTTAGTTCATTTGCCTCTATATTTTTCTGCAGGACATAGTTCAATTAAATTTATTTGGCTTATTTCTTGGAATGATTACTAGTTATGGGCTCAAAGATCCTAATATAGTTTGATTTTATAGAAAACATAAAGTAGGACAGAAAGCAAATAATCTCTCTTTGGATTAAAGTTCACATCTCATTAATGGTAGTCTTGTTGGCTCTTTCTAACTTTTGAACACCAAATCCAGCCTGACTATTTGCCATTTAGTGATCTGCTCACAGCTTCACACCATATTCAATCCCTTTCTTGCCTGATTAGACAAAGAGCACTCACTATCATTACATTATTAAAAAGAGATTTGTAGTCCTCCTGATGGTTTTCATCTATACTTCAGATACCAAAGCTGAAATGGTTAAGGTGTTAATCCATTCCACAGAAAATGAAGTACTGTTTTGAGAATTAACAGTAGAAAGCTGGGGCAAAGTGATAATGTAGTATGATTATATTTTAGAAATACTATGATTATTAGAGGATGGCCTCTAATTAATGTGGTGCCTATCACATGATAATAAGGACAGTATATCATTGTCATCTTTTTATCTTCCAAATATCAAAAAATTAGAGTAATCTTAAATCACTGTGATGACATGCATGCATGCACACATGCTCACGCACACATGCACACACAGAAACACTTGTGTGCATGTGTGCAAATGTGCATGCACAGAAAAAAATGTAAGTGTCCATTCTCTCATATTTGTATAAGTAAAAGTTGCTATAATAGTTAGGGCTGAAAGTTCAGTGTTTGATCTTTGAACAGCCATGAGTGTGTATGTGTACAGAACCTCTGAGGGATTGCCTCCTATATAATTTAGGCTGTGTGCCTACTGGATAACAATGTAGTTAGTTTCCAGAAGGTAGTATCAAAACCATAATGACTGAGTGCAAGGGAGCTCATAGTTTTCTCTTTTCATCAATTATTCAGTGAACTCTCCATCTTGGTAATGCAGAACAAATGAATGAAGTGCTCTTGAAACAGATGAGCTACAACATGACAAATCCTGTAGATCAGAGCTGATGTTCCAAGAAGCCATTTTTGATATTCAGTGGTGATTTTTCATATTGAAAATTGGGCAAAGAGGGAGCACAATGGCTGGCCAAAATAGAGCTTTCCATCTGTAACTTATGACTATTGTCACTTAAATGGTCTATATATCACACCAACTTGTTACCGGCCCATGGCATCTAATGCAAAGAAGATGTCATGCAAATAATTTATAGCCTATTGTGTAGATGATGAAATGGCTGGTGTATATGCTCTTTCCAAGCTGCAGATTGAACCAGAGGCTTTCAAAGCCAAGGTTTCTATTCACTCACCTACTAATACAGGCCAGTATTTTTCAGTTAGTTGGGGAGATTTCATGTTCCCTTCCTAAAACAAGTGAGGAAGAAACCTTGGAGTTTTTTGAAGCATTGTACCTATATTTGTTATTCTAACTGACATTTTGTACAAATATTCAAAAAATGAAAAGTAATGCAGTTGATATGTTTTAGCATTATGTTAAGCTAGAAAGCCTCTCAGAGTACTTACTACCTTTATTAAAAACCAAACCAACCAAACAAACAAAAAACATGAGACCTAACTATTGTCCTCCCTGTCCAATACAAAATATACAACAGATGGGAACACCCAGGGAGGGTTAAAGGAGAGCTGAATGATGATTCTTTTATCTTGAAAGATCAGACAGCAGGGCTATCCCCCTAACTATCCTAACCTTCTTTAATGATCCATAGTTTTACGATACACATATTTTTCAAAAGCCTTCTTCAACTCTTTATGTTTTTAATGCCCACCATATGTTCATTCCCTGTTGTATAAACTAAAAAAGCAACTGTATATTGTGAAGACTGAACAAGTAGCTTTATGTACAACAGGGATCTGTAATCAGATCCTGATTGTATACCCTTTGGAGTCTATTTATGCAGTCAAAGGGACACAGGCATCTGCCATTTAGACGTGATGTTCATCAGTGTGGACAGTTGAATCATATAGTCTAAATCTAGGTTATCCTTTTCTCATAACAAGTCAGAATGAGGTTAGTGGTGATTTATAAAGCATATAAACTAGTTCTTAGCTCATTGTGTATATGGAAGTTTGAAAGAGTTGATGAAAAATATTTAGAGTCATCAAGAAGGGGGAAATGGCATATTGAGGAAAATGAAGCTCATTATGTTAAGTGAAATGAGCCAGACTCAGAAAAAGTCACATGTTTTCCATCACATGTGGACTCTAGGATTAAACAAAACATAAGGCATGAGAGTAGAGGGGAGTGCATATGGAAAGAGAAGAGGAACCAGAAGTAGGTGACAAGGAACAAGAGTAGGTAATGGGAACGTGGATATGACCAACATATGTTATATCATTGAATGAAAATGCAACAATAAGTCCCATTACTCTGTACAATTAATATATGCTAATCTTAATAAAAAGAGATGGAATGTTTATTTTGAGGTTGAGATAGGCAATTGCAGACTTAGGCACTATCACCTATGATAGCCTTAATTGTCAACCTAACAGAATCATACTCACTTGGCAGATGGGCCTCCAGACATGCCATTCTGGGACTGTCTTGATTATGTTAATTGAATTGAGCAGACCAACTCACCCACTATGGATAGAAGAATTCCCTGACTGGGATCCTGGAGTGTATACAATAGAGAAAGAATTTAGTACCAAACATTCATTGCTCTCTAAGTTCCAATTGTGTGATGTGATGATCTGCTTCAAGCCTCTGCCATCTTGTCTTTCCTGCCATGGAAATTGCATGTACTGCACCTTGGACTGTGGGCTAAAATAGATCAATTTTCCTACTGGGAGTTATGTGACTTCTTCACGGGACAAGGCCTGAGAATAGCACGAACAAATTCTCCTTGTGGCAGGCCCTGGAGAATTTGACCCATTTTGACAACTTCTATGGATAGTTCACTGCATAGTTCTGGGCATGACCCCAGGAGCATATTGTTACCTGGTGTCCTTGCTTGCATTATACAAATCATATTGCTGGCTGCCTCTAGTTTCACTTTCTGAGAGCTATGGATAAAATAGATATTACATAAGGAAAACATCCTCCTGATGACTCTCCTTTGGGTGAGCCAGAGGGAATGTTGTTACAAATATACAGTGGACCTGATTCAGCTCCTAAATCCTTTGATATTTCAAGTGTGACCATGAATTCAGGATTCTCAAGAACAGGATGTTGCCTTTCCAAAGTACCCTGTCACTAGCCTGAAATAGTCACAATAGTTCATGACACTACAAATTTGCATTACTGTTCTGGAGAGAATGATTCCAACCACAAGAGTCTAGGAGAAATGCAAATAAATAGATGATATCAAGAGTTAATGGGAACAGCCTAGGAACAGGGAATGAAGCAGAATCATAGAAACCCACAATGCCCTCATTTCGAATAGCTGTGCCAATACTGTAGGAAGTTGAGAGGAAGAGGACATGAGAACAAGGAGTAAGCAGTGCCAACTATTAAGAGTAAGCTTTTAAGTTATGTGGTTTACAGGATGATAGGAAAAAACTTGGTATATCCACCATAGGAGACAGAGTAGTATAGAATGAAAGATGAATTGATTCAACCTTGGCTGATGAGTTGATTGTGAGAACTTAGATTTGACTAGAGGTAAACATTACCCACTAGAGGCAAAACTCTCACTTTGCATGATGCTGTAACAGCAAATGCTGCCAACTGGGCACACTGTTCTACCTGTAGGTGTCCCTAGTTAGAAAACTTTGTCACTTGCAGCACTGCTTATGCTCCTGACATTAGAGCTATGAATCAAGTAGGCAATGGTTACCTGTGGGAAAGTTGGGGGATGGAAGAGGAACGAGGTAAAGGAACAAACTGTCAATTATTGTAACCATTATTAGAAACTTAAGGAAACAAATCTGATTGTAAAACTGTTCATGCAAACTGTTTGAAACTGTATGAGTAAAAATGGCTCAGGCTATCCAGGGCCACCACTTGTTTGGAACAGGTGCTCATACTTTCTTTGCTGCTCTGACTTCACACATCCATCCCAGGTCATCGGACCCATTTGGAGCAAGGCTTCCTGCATTTTCACTTAAGTTAATTTTGTCAAAATATTTTTTATAAAAGCAGGAAAGTAATTGAGATATCACCAGAGAAAAAGGACAATCAGACAGCAAGCTTATAAAGAGCAAAAATAGAGAGCACTTTTAAAGTTTGGTTGAATAGTGAGATAGGATAAAAAGAATTCTTGGGCTGGAGAGATGGTTCAGTGCTTAAGAGTACATCTTGCTCTTGCAGAGGATTAGAGTTGTAGCACCTATATCAAGCAGCTCAGAAGTGACTGTCATTTTAGCACAGTGATGATTTGAATATGAATGGCCCCCACAGGCTCATATATTTGAATAGTTGGTCCTCAGTTGGTGAGATTGTTAGGGAAGAATTAAGAGGTGTGGCCTTGTGGAAGAGGTGTGTCACTGGTGGTGGGCTGGCAGGTTTCAAATGCCCAGGCTATTTCCAATTAGCTGTCTCTCTCCTGCTTTTTGATAAGGATGCAAGCGCTCAGCTACTGCTCTATCCTAATTCCTGCCTGCCTACTGCTGCCACATTCTGTGCCATGGTCAGAGTCTAACCTTCTGAAAGTGTAAGTGAGCCACCAGGAATCCTCTTCCTTCTCTGAGTTTTTTTGGTCATGGCGATTCTTCAGAGTGATGGAGGAGTAACTAACAGAAGCTCCAATGGATCTTAAATCTTTTTCTGCCCTCCCTGGGCACTGTGCTTATATGTGCACATACTCACACGCAAACACACATTGGTACATAATTTAAATTAAAAAAATAGTAAGTGAATAATTACATATATTCTTTAGAAAGCTTTTACTGGGCTCTGCACCCTAGAATCTATTGGGCATATTCACAGAAACATGAATTTTTTTGTAATACATTTTATTTTAATTAAAATATAATTAAATCATTTTTCATCTTCATTTTACTCCTTCTAGTCTTTCCATACCTCTCCTTATACCCGCTCAGATTTATGGCCTCTTTTTCTTTGATTATGTTTTTTATATACATATATAAATGCATGAATATATAGACACAAACTGCCAAGTTCATTTAATGTTGCTTGTATGTACATGATTTCTGGGCTAACTACTGGGTATTGAATAACCAATTAGAGGTATCGTTCCTTGAGAAGACTAGTGTTCGGTCTCTCAGCAGTCATTAGTTGTCTATAGTTCTTTCTCTAGTAGTGGGGCCTTCTTAAGATTTCCTTCTTCTGTATTAGCATATCTATTAGTGTTGTCATTTTTTGGATCTTGTTTATGTAGCCATTATGTTATGCTATCCTGTGTGTAGCTTCTCTGTCATTTCTGGAAGACATGGTCACACCACAGACTTCCTGGTTCTCTGGCTCTTACAATCATTCTGCTCCTTTTTCTGTGATGTTCCCTGAGCCGTAGGTATAAGGAGTTGTACTGTAGATATAGCTGTTGAGCCTGGGAACATCATGGTCAGTTGTTCTCTGTATGTTGACCAGTTGTAGTTTTCTGTGAAGATCTCCATCTGCTACAAAGAGATGTTTCTTTGATGAGGGATGAGAGCTATACTTACAAGCAAAGCTAGTTTGTTGAGCCCTAGGACTAAGAATTGTTGTAAGGCTCTTTAAGCTGGGGCAAGGTTACAGAATTAAGAGAATTGAGTAATGATTCTATTCAATGATATATTCAAATGTGACTATCATTCATACTCATTTTGCCAGTTCTACCACCTGAAAGAACTGTGTAAGTTTGCAGATATCTCTTTTAGAATATGTTATATTTATTTGGGAGAAATGTGGTCTAACATTACTTGCTCCAGTGAGGAGGTGTAATGTCTAGTACAGTTTTTCTAACACGTGGTAACACGTGGTAACACATGAAGTCCAATTATTGCTTATACTATTATTATTTTAATATTTATTTATGTTTTATTGTAATAAGATTTTATTATATTTTTATTTAAAAAATTTTAAATTTAAATGTATTTGGTCATATTCTTCCCCTCCCCCAAGTCCTTCTAGATGTCCTCTCCTCCTCCCTACCTATCCCACTTTAAGTTCTTTTTAAAATAAAAAAAATACAACAGCAAAACACCTCAAAACTACAAAAACTAAAACAACACCCAAACAGAAAAACAAAAACAAAAACAACACCAAAGCACTCATACCAAACTATAACCAAATAAAAGCACACACAAAAATAACATGGATTCTATTATATGTTGGTCAACTACTTCTGAACAAGAGGCCTGTCCTGGAGTGGTTGATAAACCCAGTGTCACTCCATTGGACAAAACTCTTTTTCCCTCTCCCAGCAGGTATAAATGACAGTTCAGTTATTAACCTTTACACTAGGGGCTAGGTTTTTACTTATTTGTTTTTTTTTTTAAGGAAATCCCTAACAAAATAAAGTTTAATAAAATATGCCAAAAACTATCACATCAAATTTGGACGGGACAAACCAAAATAAGGAAAAGGACCCAAGAGAAGGCATAAGAATCAGAGACCCACTCATCCACACACTCAGAAATCCCATAAAAACACTAAACTAGAAGCCATAATATATAACATAGGACCTGGTGTAGACCCATGCAGGCCCTGTACCTGAGGGCCTAAGTTTCTGAGAGTTCATATGATCTTCGCTCATCCTGGTTTAGAGGGCTTTGTTTTCTTGGTGTCCTCTATCCCATCTGGCTCTTACATTCTTTGTGCTTCCTCTTCCAAAGAGTTCTCTGGGCCCTCTGGGGAGGGATTTGATGGAGACATCCCATTTAGGCCTGAATGTTCCAAGGTCTCTCACTCTCTGTGTAATTTCTTGCTTTGGGTCTCCATATTTGTTCCTATCTGCTGCAAGAAGAAGCTTCTCTGATGATGGCTGGACAAAGCACTGTTCTATGACTGTAGCAGAATATCATTAGGAGCCATTTTATCACTATGCTTTGTTTTGTGTTTTCTTCTTTTTTTAAACTAGTACTATTTGGTTTTATCCTAGGACCTTGGCCTATCTAGTCTCCGGTTCTTAGTCACCCAAGAAGTGTTGGGTATGGGTTCCATCTTGTGGAGTGTGTCTTAAATCAAATCAGTTATTGATTTGTTACTCCCATAAGCTTTGTGCCAACATTAACGCAGCATATCTTGCAGGTAGGACATCATTGTAGATCAAAGGATTTGTGGATGGCTTGGTGTTTATATACAGCCACTATGGAAATCATTGTGGCAGTTCCTCATGCAGATAGAACTCAATCTACTTCAAGATTCACATATACCACTCTTGGGCATATACCCAAAGGATGCTTCATCCTACCACAGAGACACTTGCTCAACCATGTTCATTGCTGCTCTAGTCATAATAGCCGGTTATTAGAAACAACTTAGATGTCCCTAAACAGGTGAGTAGATAAATTGTCTTAATATTTCTTTTATTTTTAAATATGTGTGTGGGTACATGCGTATGAGTGCAGGTGCCTTCAGTGGCCAGAAGGGGTGTTGGATCTCCTGTATCTGGAGTTAAATGCCGTTGATACCTGCTTCCTGGCATAGGTCCTAGGAACTAAACTGGTCCTCTGTGAGAGCACTATGTACTCTTAACCTCTGAGACATCTCTCCAACACCATGCTTCCACTATTAGTAGCAGTATTACTAAAAACCGCACAATGCGTTAGCATGAGATAGAGTAAATAACAGCAATTTGAGGAACCTAACTGCATGAGCACCAGATATGCATCCAAACTAGTTCTTTAAATCTTAGTATATCCTTGACATTTCTATTATCTTGCCTCCAAAATGAATGGTAGGAATAGCGGTCCAGATTGGTTATTTTCTACGTGATTTATTTATACATTCATGTTTATGTCTGGATTTTCTCAGCATAATATTATTCAAATAAAATCTTAGGTAGAACTCCAACATTTAGAACAGATCACCAACAAAAAAACTATCCTGAAACCATCTCTATTTCACAAAATCTGTTGCAACCACTTGTCACCTTTTAGGTTCATTGAAACCCAGTCTAAAATACACTGTTAGGATTTAAGGCCCTTCATCATTCTGATCTTCATGATTCTTTGACTTTGCAATTTGAATCAACAGGTTCAAATCACCCAATTAAAATAAACCTTATCTTTATTCACCAGGATGAGAGAAGCTATTGACTTATATAGTGGTGCCCAGCATAGAGAAGATTTGCCTATAGTATTTATTATCTACCACAATAAACACTTGATGTCAGAAATAGTGAGTTGTTGCAGAACTGTTTAAAAATGAAGTGATCAGAGCTCTATGTTTAATCAACCACACACTGTGCTAAAAATGATTTTTTACCATTAAGAAGGGACATCAAGAAATAAAGTCTATCAGGGAAAAAAGCAGCTAGAAAAGTTACTAAATTACTAGTGTATGTGCATGTGTATAATATGTGATAGTATAGATGCCTGAAGTTTTTATTGCAATGAGTTTTCAGGGATTGCATTACTTATAAGTGGTAGCACTAGGCATGAGTTATGCTGGTCTTCCCAAGTAAGTGGCAATAAAATCTTTATAGCACCCCACACCATCACCACATATTTTATTTAAACCACTTATTTTCTTTGGATTTTGTGTCTTTAATCCATCTCCATTTTTTCTCTTCTCATTTACATTATCCAGTGTAGAAATATGGCTCATTTGCAGTGGGTGGGGTCAAGTGTATTTGAAACAGACAGAATAGAATCAATTTATGTTCCAGTTAGAAATTTATGTTTTGTTGTGGGAAGCTGACAGTATGTCTCCTGGTCATTGTGGCCAAATAAATATAGATTAAAAAGGATATACTATAAGTCATAATTTATAAGATTAAATGGAAAAGGCATCTGAATCACTGGAATAAGAATAAAGATATTCAGTATTGTTGACTCTTTCCACTATCTCTGCTCACTCAATGTGGACTTGCAGTTGTCCTGGTGAGCATAGTCAGTCCTCTAGTATGGAAAATAATTTTCTTTACCTCAATATTTGATTAATATCAAGGTTTAATACTCACTAGATCATTATTTTTTGGTGTCTCACTGATATGTATCTAGTGTCTATAATATATAATTTGCTACTGTGCTGGCTAGTCTTATGTCAACTTGACACAAGCTAGAGTTATCTGAAAGGAGAGAACCTCAATTGAGAAAATGCCTCCATCAGATCCAACAGTAAGGTTCTTAATTAAGGAAATTAATTTTCTTAATTTGGGATTGATGGGGGAGAGCCCAGTCAAATGCAGATGGTGCCATCCCTGGGCCAGTGGTCCTGGGTTCTATAAGAAAGCAGGCTGAGCAAGCCATGGGCAGCAAGCCAGTAAGAAGCACTCCTCCATGGCCACTGCATCAGCTTCTGCCTCCAAATTCCTGTAATGTTTGTGTTCTTGTCTTTACTTCCTTTGATGATGAACAACAATATGGAAGTGTAAGCCAAATAAACCCTTTCTTCCCCAACTTGCCTTTTGGGCATAATCTTTTGTCGCAGTAATAGAAACCTCAACTAAGACAGGTACATACTAGGTTTAAGGAGTCTTTGAATAAAATATTTAATGGATCCATCCAATCTTATCTTTAGAGAAGGCATGTTTTATGCTCTGTTGCAGAGAAGAGGGAAGTTTTGTTCAACATTTACTTGAATTTTTACTGAATATCTCCTATGTCTGTTAATCTGAAAAACATTGAAGTAAGTTCCTCAGGATATATAGGTACTGATATCCTTATGTTCAAATCAAAGTACAAGGAGGTGGAGAGATTGCTCAGTTGTTAACACTACTTGCTGAACAACCCTTGTGACTGGTGTTCAGATTTCAGGACCCACATAACAAACCTGGCATCCAACTCAGGCATATAACCCCAAGTACAAGTAGAGTAGAGAGAGGAGGATTGTTGGAAACCACTGGCTTACAGCCTAGCAGAGACAATGTGAGCTCTACTTTAGAGAGAAACTCTGCCTCAAAACAAATAGATGGAGAATGATAGAGGAAGACTTCAAATGACCTCTTCTGGATTCCACGTGTGATTGAATACACATGCATGCACCCTTTAAAGTGAATGTGTGCACACATGTGTGCCTACAGAGAGGGGGGAGAGATAAATCTTTAAAAAATGAAAGGAAAATGTATTGTAATTGAGGAAGTTGTATCTGACAACAAAATACATTTATTTAGTAAGGTTGGTTTCTTCAGTATGAATTAGGTGTTCCATTGTGGAATACACTTTGCTGAGAATAATAACAGTACTATATAAATTAATTAGTATCACTACAGGAAGACCATCAAGATCAAAGAGAGAACAGTTATGTAGCTCAGTTGGTAAAGTACTTGCCTAGCATGCGTGATACACTGAGTTTCATCCCTAGCACTGCATAAACCTGGCATAGTTGCACATCCTTTGTAGTCCCAG
>LZPO01087147.1:93046-104950 GCA_001675575.1 Neotoma lepida
GCCGCACTCAGAAACCGAAACTAAGGCATGAGACAATCAGAGCTGCTTTTCTCAGGACAGGCGCATGCTGCTGCAGAAGGACGCCGCTGGTGCTCATATCTACAAAGACTGAATTGTAACCCACAAGGATATTTTGTAGGTCATTCCCTTTCTCTGCCTATATATAGTAGCCACATACATTGGGGAATGAAGCTCTTTGAACTATTTTTGATCCTGAGCGCTACTTGCGACAGGAGCTTTTTTCTATGCCAACTGTTAAATTTAATGTATCCTAAGTTTTTCCTTTAAAAGTAGAATATTTGCTGCTTCTGCAGTTAAAGTTCTAATGTCTACTTATCCATTTCTGATTTATTTGAATAAACACTATGTTATTTCTTTACTTTGACAGAAAGATTATCAAATTTTAAACTGCTTTCATAAAAACAAACTTTTTCTTTTATGTTTTCCATTTCTTATTTCATTTTCATTTCATTTTGATTTGTATGATCTTCATTATTCCCTTTCTCATTCTAACCATGGATTCTTTTCACTTATTTCTTTTTTTCAGTTATAAGTTAGGGTAGATTTTATTTATTTATTTTTTGATATTGATATTTATACCTTCCCCTGTTAGAACTGCTTTTCCTGCATATAATAAGTTTTGGTATATATTGTTTCCATATTTGTTTGTCCCAAGTTATTTTATAGTTTAATTTTCATTTCCTCTTTGATCCATTACTTTTTCAGGAGTTGATTATTTCCATATAAATGTGAATTTTCTTTTTTTGTTGTTGTTGTTTGAGTGGCCAATGAATTCCAGGAATCTGACCTGTCTCTAAATACTTCCCTTGTGCTATGGTTACAGATGCTTGAAACCACACCGGTTTGTTTTATATAGGTGATGGGAATGCAAACTCAACTCTTTAACCTTACACAGCAAGCAGTTTACCAACTGAATCATATCTCCATTATATTATTTTACCAATTTTATATAATATTATATTATATCATTATAACAAATCACTATATTAAGAGTTAGTTTTAAGCTAATTTTCTTTTAAAATGGTTCTCTTCTCTTCCTGGCCTTTTCTATTAATTGTCATTATTCATATTTCTCTTCTCATAATTTTTTATTTCTCAGTTTTTTTTTCTTTCTGTGATTGTATTCCTTGTAGCCCAGGCTGGCCCTCTAATCACTATGCAGCCAAGGATGATCTTCTATGTCTGATTCTCCAGCCTCTACCCCAAATACTGGGATTAAAGGTATCTGCCACTCTACTTAGTTTATGAACTCAGTGGTCTCAGTTCTGCTGGACAAATACTCTACCAATTAGTGTATATCTATAGCCTCGAACTTTCTATTCCATACTTCTTTTATCTCTCTCCACTTTTTGTTTGAATTACTTTGTTTTGTTTCTCAAGGGTATTAAACCTGGGAAGTGGACCCTATGATTACTTATTTTAATTTATGATCAGGTTACCTCTCAAAATTAAGCCATGAATTTCATATAGCTACTTACATAACTTTCTGTGTGGAAGTTTATTTTTAGAAAACTTAACAGAAATTGGGTTAGGTTTGAATATATTATTTCTTTCATAGAAAATTTCCATTTCTTGATGTTTAAAAATAAATATTTACACCGTTAAACTTAAGGGGATTGGAGCCTTTCTTCTTAAAATTGGACAGTTAAAGTAGATTAGCTTCCTTATTCCTAGGTACTACTACCCATTCATCCCAACACAAAAATACACACACACACATTTTATTACTGAATCTTGTTCCATGACAAATAGATTTTATATAAATTTCATAGTTCCTTGCCTACTGCAAAAAGATGCCATCATAATATTGTTTAAGGTCAAGATAGAGTGACTAAGCCTACAGGCATGTAAAGTGTGTTACTTTCTTTCTCACAGTAAAAATAGATAACTTTTCAAGTGATTTTGCCTTGAACTGTTTCAACAATTTCCATTGAGAGAAGAGTTCTATAAAGGCTCCTTTGTTATATTATGTGATTGTGTAGATGAAAGGAAATGTTCAAATTGCGTTTTGAAATGTTCAGGACTCCAGACATTTGATTTTTAAGAAACCATTTTATTGAACTGTAACATACAAACAGAAAAGTGCACAAAACATGAGTACAGAGTTCTAAATCTTCAGTAAGTGATAGCCAATATAGCTACTGAACAGATCAAGAATACAAATACTTTTTGCACCCCAGAAGTTTCTTCATGTCAACTCTAAGTCACTATCAAATCACATCTATCTCAGTTAACCACTATTATGTGGGACTTCTAATGCTATAGACATTTTGTTTCTTTTTACATTTTTATAGCTGGAACAGTGTAATATGTATTGTTTTGTTACGTGAGTATGTGAGATCAATCCATCTTAATGCAGGTATCAACAGTTTGGTTATATTGATTATATACCTTATTATAGGGTGACTGTGTCATAGTGATGCCTATATTTTGTTTTCATAAAAATTGTTATGTTTTTTGATAAGACTGTACCAATATATACTTATAAAAGCCAAGTAAGAAAGTTCCAGTTGTTTTCCATTCTGATTATTTAGTTTTAACAATATTTAAATCTTAGTTTTTATTGCATTAAAATATCTATAAGACAAAAGCTCAATTTTAACTACTAATTTGAACACCTAAGTGACAGTAAATACAATCCCACTTCTTTTATATCTATTCCATCTCTAGACATCTTTCATTGCTCCACACTGAAATTCTGTGTCTATCAAAAGTTAAATCCATATAACTCTGTCTCACCAGTTCCTGGTATCACTGTTCTACTGTCTATCTGCATAATTTAATATGGGTACCATTTGAAAAGAATATATGCAACATTTGACCTTTTGTGGCAGTCTTATTTCACTTAGTATAATGTCCTCAGTGTCCATCCATGTGATGTCTGTCAAATGTGAGAATTTTATTTCTTCTTAAGGTTGAATAAAATTCCACTTTGTGTGTGTGTGTTCTGTTTATCCATTTATGATGGCTAATTTTTGCTGTCACCTTGAATACATATGTGATCACCTAAAATCTAAGCAGCTGGGCATGCATGTGAAGCATTTTCCTGTTTGGGTCATTTGAGGTGGAAAGATCCACCTTAACTCTGTCCCACACCTTGTTGCAGCCCTCATAAAAAGTCATAGAAGTGAGATTTTGCTTTTGACCTGCTTGCCATCACTCTCACTGGCATGTTCATCTCTCCTGTCAGTGAGGTATTCTTCTACTGGACTAGAACCTACTTCTTCTAGATTCCAATATAGACTGAAGTCCAGTAGCTCTCTAGGAATCCTCAGGACTCCAGCACTTGATTGGGACTACAGAGACATCCCGTCTTGTAGACTGAACAAGTACTAGATTTTTGACCTTTCTGTAGATGACAAGAGATATATATGGTCCATTCTATTAGTTCTATTCCTTTAGAGAACACTAACCATTATAGATTATGGTGCCAGATAATGGACTATTGCTCTGACAGACCTGACCATGTGTTTGTTTGTTTGTTTCCCCCCTTTATGGGGATGTACAAGTATTTGGAACTTTGGACTAGAGAAGTGGTTGAACACTGTGAGCTTGTTGCAGGAATGGCACTCCAACACCCATGAGGGTAGAAGAGAGGAGATGCCACCAGTGGATTGAAGTCAGCATACCTCCTGAAAGCCTCAGTGCTGGGTCCAGCTGGCATTCTCATTTTGTACTCTAAAACTACAAGGTGGGGTGGGCAAGCAAGCAAGATTCTACAGAAGCTTGAGAGGCAGTCAGCACATTCTTAAGGTCAATGCTAACCCATTGTTTCAGCTATTTCTCTAAGTCCTTCTCTTCTAGATAGCAAATGAAGTCATGCTTGGCAAACAGACAGTACAAGTAGTACTTTAAGTAGCTAACTAAATAAATCAATAAGTCAGTGTCTTTTCTACATCATTCTACTTCATTACCTCTTCTTCACCTCCAGAACACCTTATGAATCTATCTTGAAGAAATGGATTGGTACTCCTGGCATATACTCTGTATTGTACTTCATTAGCTCTCATTTGTACCTCCTGCTTTAATCCTTCCTAATAACCTTTCAGCATTTTTCTCATACTATTATGCTGATTATTATGCTGATTAGCATAAAAACAACATTCTTTATTTAAAACCATGCATATGCTTCCTTTTTCAGCAATAATTAAAGCCTAGTCCTCTGCAATTTTGGAGGACCATTGCTGCCAATGTATCTATCAGATTCTGAAGAGTGACTATGCTTTCCTGAACAATAGTTACATTCTTATCTCTTAGATATAAGGAGTGTCATCATTGCTAGACCCTGCTTTCTGGGAGTATATCTAAGTTGGGAGCCAAGAATACCAGTCCACAACTGTTTCCTGGTAGCAGGTATAAATACCCTTGGGGCAGGTGAAATATGTACCATTTGGAGCGGCTGCTCTTTTAGGTAGTCTGGTACAGTTCTTTTCATTTTCCATACATTGAGCTTTTCCTATGATCTAATCGGGTGGCATAGTTATACATGTCTCTTTTGTGTTGTTAGGTAAAAATCACAAATTATCATGGTTCATATTGAGCTCTGACAACTAAATATTATGTGTCAAGATAAACAGTCATCTTACCAAAGAATAATTGTGCTCTTCAAATTTAATTCAAGTTGATTTTGAATAGGAAAATTGCCAGAGGCCAAAACCTGTATTGGCTATAATTAAGCTATCTTAGCCCAGGTAATCCTCAGTTCCTGTTTCCTGAGTAACAGGTTCCCTTTCCAGAATTTTTTTAAGTGCCTTAAGCAAAAACAGCTTGGTACTTCCTTATCTTTTTGTCAGTCAGGGACATCTGCTATCTTGACCTTCCTGAGGAAACATCTTGCAGTCAGGTTACCTAGCAACCTAATTGCCCTGACCCACGCCCTCAAGCACAAGCTCCAGCTATATAATCAATTGGTAAAAGAATAAACTTTGTAGCTTGGTCAGAATCCTGTCTTACTGTCATTCTTCCCTTCTCTTGTCCCTTTCATTCACCGTTCCCCTTCTAGGGTCTCTGTTGAAGACCCCGCTGGCCGGGGCAGAAAATAAGAATAATATCTATATGGCCTAAGAATCAGATGTCTCTGTATAATTATTTCAAAGAAAAAAAATGCTTTCTAAATGAAGAGCTAAAGAAAAGAAGGTTGTTGCTAAGAACCATCCCAGCAATGAAGATAATCAGATAATTAGCCCCTAGAAGGATATTTATCTCCATAAGAGTGAGTCTTTCTTCAGAACTTCGTTTATTTAAAACATGTACCATGAAGAGTTTTGCTTATCTGGAAGATCTAGAACGGTAGAAGATTTTCCCTCATGCTTAAAATAAAGACAGTTACTAAATAATATATTTAATTGACTCTATCAGATAATTGGTGTTGATAGACAATCAAATGGCTTGGAATATAAGGAAATTCAGAATTCTCCAAGGAGCAATAGGATACAAAAGTAAGGTTTTTCCATGTGTAACCAATAGATGTCCAGGAGAAATGGGATATAGTGAGTAGATAAAATGATGTCTTAGTGATGGATAAAAGGATTATAGAAAATAAATTCAAAGAAGTCATTAAAAAAGGGAAAGGAAGCAAAACAAGAAATTACATCCTTAGAAAGAAGAGGGTTTTTCATAACTGAAAAATATATAAATATACCAATTACATGGTAGACACAATAAGACAACTATATTAGATATAGAGATGTACTTACTACTGTTGTACAACTAAATTCACATTGCCCATCTTTCTTATATAAATATTTATCTTCACACCCATAGATAAATACTACTTCCAGCCTTAGAATCAGAGAAGCTTTTCTTTGTAATGAATGTCAGTGAATTCAGATACTCATGGCTTCTTAAGGTTCTAAGAATTAATGATGATTGAGTATATAGCCCTAAACAGGACATTTGTTCCACCCCTTCTAAGGTCCAGAGAAGAAGTGTAGAAAGAATGTGAGACTAGAAAGATAGATACGATTAAAGGCTGTGAAATGCTATATTCCTGGAATGACACAGCCATTCTAAATATGATCTCACAGCAGCTTTGGTTGCCTGAACTGAGCCTTCACAAGACTGGCCACATGAACAGATAATCATGAGTCTGGCAAGATCTCCCAGGACCTACTCTTTCCTGCTTAACTATTAGGGTATGTACTGATAAGCCCACCAAGATCCAATGGAAAGCTATAAATAGATAGATATGCACATGGTCCTGATTAAAATCAGTTGGTTATAGAACAAAAGACCTGAGTCAGCAAAGTGGAAAAGGTACTGGTATGGGAAATGGAAAATGGAGTGATTTACGGGGTAGGAGGGAGATAGGAGAATATAGGGGATAAAAATAAATAGAACACCCTATATACGTGCATGAAGTAGTCAAAGAACAAATTTATTGAAACTTAAAAAAATAAATACTTAAGAAAAACGGAGAAAATTGTTTATAGTATTCAAGAGACCTGGATAGAATGAATCTATGTTATAAAAACAGGATTTATTGGGATGGCTTATAGGTTACGGTCTGACTATTCCAACAATGGCTGTGTCCTGACAGAAAGTCCAAGAGTCCAGCAGTTCTTGAGTCCATGAAGCTGGATGTGTTAACTAGAGTCTTCAGTATATGTGAGAATCCTGAAGATGTATACTCTGATACTAGTGAAGGAATGAACTTGCCAGTGAGAGTGTGAGCAAGGAGGAAGAGAAAAATGCTTTCTTTTCCCATGTCTTTATATATGCTGTCACAGGAAGTATGGTCCAGATTAAAAATGGAACTTCCCACCTCAAAAGATCTGGATTTAGTGTGAGTCTTCCCATACCAAATGATTTAATCAAGAAAAACCATTCTCTCACAGGTGTACCTAGCCACTAGGGTCATTGCTAATTCCAGATATAGCAAGTTGAAAAAGAATAGCCATCAGAGTAGTCAAAGTCTGTATTCCACTGAAATTTCTACCCCTAAAGTTAATTTTATGTGTATATAATGCCAAATTAGATGAAGTGGACAAACTTTTTGAAAGAAACAAATTAATAATCCTCACTTAAGAAGTGAGAAATGTGCATATTTCTATACCTGGACAAATTCAGAATTGCATGCCTATAAACAAATAGTATTATGATTATATTCATAAGTTTGGGCTGCTCTCAACCTTGGTTGCTCTCAGCGAAGCTTCATTTTATAGTAGGCAGCTGTGAGTTAAGGGACTCATCATCTCTGCCAGTCCAGAGATTTTACTCCTTTGTGTAGAGACACTAGAAGGCACAGGTTTTTACGTAATTGAGATCTCATCAAAAGATGTCCCCAGAACTCTCATCCAAGTGCTGTTGTAGGGTGACCAACCACTTTCTGATTGGATTTGAAGTCTCCTCCATAGGAAAGAATTCTCACCTGATACCTCAAACCTGCTCGAAGGACCGTGGTTGGCATATTGGGGGTGGGGGAACCTACTGTTATTATTTTGCTAAATGTTCATGTTATTAAACTGCCTTCTAACTATTTATTTTTATAACCAGAGACTAGGGCTACTGACAACTTTGGTTGGAGCACCTGCTTTTTTGCCACAGAGGATAGTCAATATAGAGATATGTAACTGGCCAGTCAGATTTATGTTGACACCAAAAGAAAGAGAAGGTGTTATGAGAATATTAGAGTATTAACCTGCATATGCTTGGATGGAAAAATTATTCAAAAACATTATCAAATCTAATTCAGAAAAATTGAATAAGGATCAGATTGTGACTAAGTGGAGAGATGTATTTCTTGGAAATAAGTTTGTTTAACTTTTAAACATCCATCAAGTGAATTCCCTATAACTATATGTGAAAATTTATTATCAGGTGATAAAAGAACATGGAAAATTTAGATTTTTCATGAAAATATTTTAATAAATTCAAGGTATGACAAAATATACCAACAACAAAAAATCCCTACAGCTAATATTCATGACTAAATTATAAATGCTTTCTTCTTAGGTTAAACATGGGACAGAAGGACCTACTAGCACCATCCCTAACCAACATCACACTGAGAGGCAATGAGTGTGGTAAGATGAATTTCTAAAAGGTCTTGTTAAATGAAAACACAGGGCCAGAAATAGGGTGAAAATATGACAGAGATTAGAGGAATTTTAGAAACAGCTGCCAGCCTCACCTTACCAATGCTGCTGCTTCCAAAAGTGTGTGTGATTTCCTATACCTCCATGCCTATATCTCTTTCTGTTCTGTTCTCCCATTGGCTCTCTCAGCCTAGCTACATCACTTCCTGTCTGTCTGTATAGACCTCCACAATTCTATGGTTGATGCTGGGATTAAAGGCATGTGTCTCCACACATGACTGTTCCTAGTGTAACCTGGAACTCACGGAGATCCAGACAGACCCTGCCTGCTAAGTGACAGGATTAAGGGCATGTACTAAGATTGCAAGGATAGTGGCTGACCTTTTTCCTCTGATCCTCAGATAAATTTTATTGAGTGACATAGATAAAATACCACCATAGAGTGTAAGAAGAAAACAACAACAAAAAGTAAAAATTATGTAAAATGATAACAAAACCAGAAAATTTTCTATTCAGAGATGACATGTTTCTCTACAGAAAGTCTTTAAAATTTACCAAAATTTTATAAAACATAAAGATGAGTTTATTAAATTCTTCTAAATTTTATATTGAAAAAATATAAATTAAGGTGTAAGGAAAATATATGTATTATGAAAGAAATCTACCTTCTCCAAAACCTATAAAATAGATATACATTTATAAGTCTAAATAAAAATGGAAGAAATAGAAGATAATATAAATCAATTTACTTGTAGGCTATCTTCCTAGTTCTACCAACTTTTGTTTGTTATGATGCAATTTCTTCTCAAGTTGATTTATAATTTTATACCATCAAAATTAGAGGTCCAGGTGATTTTTAGAAATAATCACGAGGAGATTCTAAAATGTACAGACAAAGCAACAGAACCAGAGTAGCTAAAAGTCCTTTTGAAAATGGACAAGTTGAGAGAACTCTATCAGTTGATTTCAAAACAATCTCAGTGTGCAATAATCAAAACAGCATGTGATTAGAAATAGGACAGATAATTCAGTGTGAAAATCCTCTTTTTGATCTTGTATTGAACTCAACACAAAACGCACACATGCATAATGCACAACTACTAGAGTTGATATTAATATGTATCATGTATCTTGAATATAAACAATGTTTCATTTATTAATTATAACAGTATATCTGGGGAGAAAGTATTGATATACACCACAGCACCTATGATTCATATCTTTTATAAAAATTAGCTAAGAATTAATCATAGAAATAAACATAAAACAAAAAACATATGTAGAAGACAACGCAATATTTTGTGATTTCAGATTTGGATGAAATTTTACAGATGAGTGTTGATTTTGATTTTTTTAAGCAATATTGGACTTTACCACATAAAATGCTTTTTGAAATATAAAGGTAAGAAAATTAAAAGGCATGCCTCAGACAAGGAGAAAATATTTGCAAAGCACATACCTGATGAAAGAGCTGTTTCCATAAACTAAAAAGAGCTCTAAAGTAGACACTAATGAAAAACCCATTTTGAAAACGCTTCACTGAAGAGCACACCAATATCTGAAATTGCGAAAGCCCAGAAAAATGGTACTCAAAAATTCTATTTATTAGAGAAACACAAAATTAAATTTCAATGAAGCAGCCTGTATGATTGAAGAAAATGAACAAATGACCCCCGATCTACCACCTGTAGGGAGGGTGGATTCTCATACATCACTGGTGCTAATGTAAACGGCACAATCACTGTGGAAAACAGTTACATTGTTTCTTACAAACCTATGTATGCACTTGTTGTTTAGGCAGGGCATTGCTGCATAGCCTACTTTGTCCTTTTAAATGTATGATTCTCCCGTCTCAATCTCCCAAATGCTAGGATTCCAGACATGTGGCACCATGGCTGGCTCAATCGTAATATTTTGACGAATGAGAAAATCATGGTTGAGTATACGCTGCTGCCGTCTTTGTGAAAGCAGCTAAATGCCAAATTTTACATACTATATCTGTTATTCATTTTATTTGGCATTCTGAAAAGTCAAAAATATAGGAATAGGAAGAAAATCAATGGTTACCAGGGCTTGGAATAAGAGATTGATTAGGAAGAGACACAGGGGAGCTTTTTGGGCCAACAGGATTGTTCTTTTTTCCTGATGCTTGTGGTAGAGTATGCAGGACCTTATACCTTTGTCAACATTAGTGGAACTGTGAAAGGAAAATGTAAATTATAGCATTTGCAAATTGTACCTGCCTAAAACTAGCTTTTTAAAAACCCATGGCCTGTGGACTAGAAGCACTAGTATTTCCTTAGGACTCATTTGCAATGCAGACTCTAGGGCAGCATCCTGTACCTAGTGAATTGCAATCTGCATTTAACAAGACACCCAAGTGATTCAAATGCATATTAGAATTTGACAAACATTGATTAAGAACCTGTGTGTTTCCTCCTGAGCCACTTTTGAACAACAGTGAAAGATAGGATGAGGAGGGATGCAGGCTGTTGTCATAGTCTTATGGATAAAAGTTTTCAATCTCTATTGTCACAGAAAGAAGTTTTCAGAGAATTAGGGGATGTTCTTAGGTGTGTCTTTCTGATAGTAAATGCTTTTAGAATACATGTTTCTCCATCAGATAGTTTTGTAAGTTGCTTGCTTTTAAGCAACCCTATGAGATGTAGAGCGCAGCTTTAGCTTGCCATTGTGCAAAAAGAAGATTTGACACCCAGAGAATTAGCTTCACATCTAAATAAAGACTTATTTAGTTATTGCAGAAGTATGTGTATGTGTGTGGGTATGTGCGCATGTGAGTGCGGGAGCTTGCAAAGGCCAGAGGCCTCAGATCTCCTTAGAGCTGGAGTTACAGGAGATTGTGAGCTGCTAGATATGGGTATTGGGAACCCAACCCTAGTCCTTTGCAAGGGCAGTGTGTGCTCTTAACCGGTCTCACTTTTAGGTTTGGGCAAACCCTGAGGGTCAGCCATGTTTTCTTAGTGACTTCCTGATTCTAAGAGTCCTTTTAAAACTTTTGTCAGGATATTTAGGCCATGATCTTAATAGTGTTCTTCCAAATTCATGCACATTGTGTTTAAAAAGATCTTGAAATATAAATACTATATTTTGCTCTGAGACTTCCAATACTAAAGTCTCATAAAGTTACATTTGTCTGAAAAAAAAAGAAATATTTCTGTGATGCACTAGGAATATGTAAAGCCTATATCGCCTTTCAGATCTGGCAAGCAGCACTACTTTTTCAAAATTGAACTAGCCTGACAGCCATTTGCAAGGACTATGAGCTGTGAAAAGACTGTTCAGTATTGGAGACATCTGCAGACAGACAGAAGAGGCACTTTGACATAAACCTCTAGCTATTGAGTCTCTTGGGCTGCTTTCCTACACATTTTCCTATTTGATTCAAGCTGGATTAGGTTTATATATTAAAACCCAATCATGTATATTCTGGTCTCTTTTTGAAGAAAATGAAATAATCAGATTAATTACCCAAATGACATGAGGACAGGGACTTTGTTGTAATTCTGTCCTGTGCTTATTACTGAATGTAGGAAAGGCAGGTGGTAGAGTGCTATAACACAGCTTTATTGTGCCCTAGGAAATTGTCATTTGGCATGGGAGCCAACCATTTAGCTCAGCAGACTAGAAAACAGTACTAGGTAGCACATAATAAAGCACTCCTCAGGTGTTACAGAATCTAATTACACAAATAATCTAGATATAAAGTGTATCTTTCAGAAGGGAGTGGTTGAAGAGCCTTTTTTTTCCTTTTTCAAAAATGTTTTATGAAATTAAAATATAATTACATCATTTTCTCCTTCCCTTCTATCCTTTCTTACCTCCCCAC
>LZPO01087147.1:114474-148816 GCA_001675575.1 Neotoma lepida
AGGCTGGCCTCGAACTCACAATGATCTGCCTGCCTCTGCCTCCCGAGTGCTGGGATTAAAGGCATGCGCCACCACCACCCGGCTCTATCTCTTACATGGTGAAATCTCTCAAAGCCTTATTTCCACATATATACCAAGAAAACACCATCCACTGTCCTGATTCTGAACATGAATAATCCATTGAATCAGATAATTTTCCACTTAGTGATTATTAAAGAAAGTATTCAATGAAACTAAAACTATGTAATTAAGTATATAAAATTATTATCTGCTTGTCAACTGTATACATCACACACATGTACACAGTCACACACGTATGCACATACACACACATGCACACACACATTCTATAATCATGCATATAGGTGGCTGACTTACTCAAATTCTTCAAGTTTTGTCTGCTTTGCCATTATAGAACCTGAAGTTAGTTAGAAAAAGAGGGCAAAGATGCATAATTGACTCAATTTGGAAACTAGTGTTTCTATGGTCTTCTCATTCACCCCCACCCCTACTTATCTCTGGACTTCCTTATTTCAACATTGATATCTCTTATGTACTTAATGCACAGGGTGTTGTAAAGGGTAATGAAAACTGAATTTAGAGAGTTTAGTGCTTACAGGTGGTTTGGAATTAGAGCTGAAGAGATGGTTCAGTGGTTAAGAGCACTGACTCTTCTTTCAGGGATCGAGGTTTGATTCCCAGCACCCACATGGCAGTTCACAACAGCCAGTAACTCTAACTCCAGAGGATCTAATGCTGTCTTCTGGCCTCTGTGAGCAATGCATACATGTGGTTCACAGACAACCATGCAGGTATGAAGATACCCATACACATAAAATTATATACATACATACACATATATATATCTTTAAAAATTATTTAAAAATATGCTCAGAAAGTTGAGTTTCATATTTTCTCATGTGAAAATTTAAATGAAAAACTAAAAGAGCAGAAAAGAGACCATTGGAGAGGAGAAAGGGGACTACTGAGAGGAGATGAAGAGAGAAGTATGGGAAATGGGAGAGAATTAGTAAAAACAAAGTATCATCTGAATATATTAAAATGCCATAAATAAACCAATAGTTTTGTACACTTCACATATATAAATACAAAGGAAAAAGGGGTCCACTGAAATTCTGCTAGCAAACTAAAGTCAATTTATTTTCTGAGGCACAGAGAGGAAAGACAGGGTAGTGGAAGTATCCAACGTACACTTACTGAAATCAGAAGGAAATAAAAGTCATAGTAAGATGAATTACATGGTTTGGGAATCCTTTCCACATTCTATATACTATATTGAGAAGTGGGATGGCTTTAACATGTTATCCCCTATATGTTTCCTCATATATTTTACACACAAATGACAATAAATAAATTGATGACGGGATCATATGCAAAATATTTCCCTGAGGACAAATAATCTTGATACAGCACCATGGTGTTGTTTTAAGCTTATGGTTTTCAACACCAACAATCCCTAGGCCATACATTCAGCCTATTTCCTGCTCTCAGACAAATTTGATGTCTTGATGACTGTGACTTTGTTTCACTCCAAGTTTTCTAAATTCAAATCCCTTTGAAAATATTACTGTATAGCCACAGTTACAACACATTTGGTATTGTATTTTATTATTCACTTAATTATTACAACTATTTTTTAACCATATTGTCTGTACAACTGACAGATTTCATCTTATCCATCTTTATTTTAGCATGTTTTTTTTTTATCCTCAGCTTGATTGTTTTTTTAAATAGAAGCTGTAGTTTCATTCTCAATTTTTGCCTCTTTGAGCTATGGTATAGCTTTTATTCTCCAAGGCAACTTAACTAAGTATCATATATCTGGGTCACTTTTTATTTCACGCAGAACTTGGAAGCCAATATTTTAACATGTTTTCATTTTGAATAATGCAGTGGACAGTTTTGACATCAACAAGTTCTTTTTGCACATAATACCTATACTTAGACACAAGCATGAGCCATTTATTACTATTAAAAATTAATGACAAGCGGACTATGCTTCTTGTGTTAATTTTTGTATTACGTTTCCGTGGAGCATCATGTGCTTGCTATCTCATGCTGTAGAGTTAGGTTTTTTTTTTCATGGAAATATTTTTCAAAGTTTTATATTTTTGGTATTTTTGCATGAATGTTGTTTGCCTATTGCACATATATGTACACACATTCCAAATCTTATCTCTGATTACTTTCTTATTTATCTTTCTTCCCTCAGATTCCCCGACTGTCTCAGGTACTTCCTGTTATTTCAGTAATTAGAATTTAATCCATAGCTATTATGTATTATGCATATTAATCATTATTACTTCTGTAAGGACAATATTTTGATCCTTGTTTTGCTTTCTTATCTCAGTAATCTCCCTTGTCATCTTAATCTGGTACTTTATTTTCTTGTTACTGAGATTTAGTTTTACTGAAATAATTGTTAATATCAAGTTCTTTCATAGTATAATTACTAAAGGGGAATTTTCTTCCTTTCACTGGGATATGCCTTGGAATATGGAATTAATACATATGGAATTATTCAACTATATTTGCATGTCTTTAGTTGGGTTTCCTAGAAGTAGCCCCTTACAGGATGATTCTCAATTGAATAGGTAATTAAAGTAGGAAGTAGCCACTTCAAAAAGCCGACGAGAGATGGCGGGGAGCAGGGGAGTACCCAAGCGTAAATTTTGGTCAAATCTCTACAGAGAGAAGCTTTGGTTTATTCCTGAACAGACATCCTGGAATCAACATTCCCCTTCAGCGTCTCCAACCAAAAGAGCAGGGATTTCAAGCCTTTTTTACTCATTGGCCAAACCTTCACTTATTTAGTGTGAGTGGGGTAAAACACTGATGCTTCCATTTCAGCTGGACTGGATGTAAATGAGGAGTCCAAGAGCAGCCCTTTGGCAAAAGGTGCTAACTGTTGGACATAAATCCATATCAAAGCAAGAGACACACAAATTAATGTAGGAGAGGACAGAAGGAAAACTTGGAGCAACAGTGGTCCTACCTCCTTCATTTGAGATTTTATTTTTATTTAGTATTTTAAAATAGGTTTCACTTTGATGATAGCATTCTTTCTCATATTCCCAATTACCATGATTAGCTTGGTAAGCTCTGCTTATTTTGTGTTTGTTCTTTGTATTGGTATTTGCTCCACCCATGACCTTGGGCTATACAATCTGAAGGAGGCTGTGCTTCTTGCCTTTGTATGTGACCTCTTGAAAGAGAGAGGGGTCACAAGGCCCCTTCTCCCTGCATCCTTCTTCCTGGTGTGATCGAAAGGCCAGGTGGGTTCGCTACAAGTTAGATCAGAGGACTGCTTCAGCTGATCTACTCGGTTCTGTATTTGTGAGTGTATTTCATCATTTTATATCCTAATAAATTCCCTAAAACTCCTTAAGCAGACTCCCGTGGATTTCTTGCTTTAGTTCTTAGACAAAAATCAATGAATTTTCTTTCATTCCTGTCCATTTGCATTCTGAAAGTTTGTGACATCTCAAGTATATATGTATATGTATATATATATATATTTTTTTCTTTTTTTCTCAAGTGTATTTAAGCACAGAAGACTGGAGTGGGTCGAAAAGGCAGAAGAGCTCAACTGATGTTGGTACAACTGTGTGGATGGTGTACATTCTGTTTTTTCTTCTAAGATTCTATAATAGAACTTATATTTTCAGTTTACTGTGAACAAGAATTTCTGGAAAGAAGCTGCATCTATAAAGACTGTCTGACTGCTTGATTGATTAGAACTGCAATAATGTGGAGAGTGTAGAAGGTTGCAGGCCCAGAGCCTAACTGTACTTTATCCTGTGCTTTCTTTAGCCCCCTGGATAGCCATTCCTTGCACAACTTTGTGTCAACACTAAAAGCCTGTGACATAAGAAAATTTTAGCATTTAATAATTTAGAAGACTGCTAGCTTCCACTAACCCAAAAACTAAGAGTGTCATTAAATAGCATCTATGTCCTATAAGAGAGATTCCTTCATCAGGCTGTAACTGGTGAACCAACTTGCGTCAATCTTAGGCTTAAAAGCCATCTTATAGTAAAGACAAACTAGGCTCATTCCTGTTTATTATTGAACCTCTGTTTCTCAAGGATTGTGCTATGCCTTACCTATAACATTAACTACAAATGGTTCTGTACTGCTAGTTCCAGGAAATGACAATTATGTCATTGTTTCAAGAAGTTATAATGACCATCTTGAAACCCCACCTTCGTTTCAAAAGATTATTATGACTATCTGTTGTTTTGACTACCTTATGACCATCTTGCATGTCTTTGTTTTAAAAGGTTGTTATGTTCAACTCATGCTTATGTCCTGCTCCTGTAACCCTGACTATTTTCTCTCATTTGGAAATTCCGTACCCCTGATCTATAAAACCTTATTTTCCTCACATCCAATCCTGATCTCTTGAACTCCACCTTAGGGGGGGAGCCCATGTACAGTAATAACAAAAGCTTGCTTTAATTAATTTGGCCATGATCATTTAGGTCAGTGGTCTTTCTCCTTGCATCTTTGGGATTAACATAACCACCTCTCTGATGTCTACACCAATGTATTTTTAAGTTGCCTTAACTTATTATTTTCTCTGTTTTGTTTTGCTATAATAAAATTTCATGAAATTGCCTGTCCTTGAGAATATGAAACCTGGGATAGCCCAGCTACATGTTCGTCAGCCGTGGTTACTCAAATTTGGCTCCAGAATATACTATCCCTTATTCCCTTTCAGGTGAGAGCTGTGTTCTTTCAGGTGATATCACCTACATGGGAAATACATCTTCTTTCAGATTACTCTTGGGCTTTAGATCATTCTAAGCATTCATCATGGAACTTTTAAAAATTTCAGGCTTTCATTACTGTGATGATTTCTTCACTGCATGCACTGAATTTCATGGGGATAGGTATGTATTCCTGCTCTTGAAGATGTTACTTGAACTTTTCTCTAGGATTGGTCAATGAACTGTTCTCCAAGATTTTGGATTATTCCTGAAATACGCTTGAGTATCATGTACTGCCTTCTCTATGAACGGCTTCACTTAAAGAAGCCCCAAATAACATGCTACCATGATTTGTTTCCTTAGGTGGCCAGAACTTTTTCAAATTTAAGGCATATGGTAGCATTTCTTTCTCTAAGTGGATGCTTCTGTTCAATGTCTTTTTCTCATCTATTTCTAGTTAGGGAAGGAGATGATGTGATCTATTTTTAAGTACGCATCTCAACTGAGATGTTTACTGCGTTTTTCATCAGAAGTTTTCCTATAAGTTTTGATAAGGAATAATGAAATCTTCCTTTCAAATTTCTTTATATATTTCCATTTTCCTGGATATTATAGCTGAAGAAAATCATACTGAGATCCAGTTAGATTCTTTCATAATACTTAGATTTATATAAATATCTATCAGATAATCGCAATCTTCTGGAAAGCTCAGTATTTAATAAGAGGGGGTAATTTTCAAAGAATTTCTGAAATGGATTCAAACACATTTCACTTATAGACCTTCAATTGTTTTATCTCCAAAGCACAAAAGGGAATAGCAATTAGTTATTTCTGCTCTCACTGTGAGCATCCTGTGGTAGTTAAATCACAATATCATCAGAATATATGATTTATTGAAAATATTGCTGACACTGGATAATTATGCATTCAAGGGTTGCCTATTTCATCTCCCCATATTCTGTTCACACTGCTTAATATGGAATGTGCATTATGAGGATAATTGACAGAGAATGATGAACTGGGAGAGAACTATAAAAAAATCAGCATGGAAACGAGAAAAAAATCTTAAACATCTAAGAAAATTGATTCTTTTTCAATAGGATGTAAAATTCTCCATTGCTTGCCCCTGTGATTCTTACAGGTATCATGTGGTTAGTAAGTTTTCTAAGTTGGGCTAATCTCATTTGTTTTTGTATTTCCCATGGTACTTCTCAAAGATCAAAGATCATGGGTACTTGTGGAGGCCCAAATTACTCAGGGTCATAGAATCTGAGCTTGCTTTACCCAGCAGGGCTGCATAAGGGGATGATTTGACCGCAGGCGTGGTTACCAGGTGTTTGGAAGGGTCTACACTTGGCAGTATCTAGCAAGGGGGGGTGTCTTTTGCCTCTCCCTTTGGCATTGCTATAAAATGCCCTTTTTGAATCAGGCTCTGGGCCGTTGGGTATTGACCCAGGTCCTCCCAAAGCTATCCTGTGTTTCTGTCTTTCTTCTTGTCAGCTAGGTCTCTCTTTTTGATATTTTCTTATCCCTCTCTCCTCAAGAGTACCCAGGGTAAAGTGGGGGCAGGTCCCCTACAGGTACTCTACCAGGAAGTCTTATAATTGTAGCAGTTTGGAGAGGGTGTTGTTTTCTTAGACTGCACTAAAAGGAAAATAGTTTACTGAAGTTTGGGACTGCTTGAGAGCATGAAAAATTGAGAAAAGTGGTAATTCTTACCTAAAGCATTTGATTACTATATTTCCGAAATAATTTTGCTAGGAAGTTATTGAGTCACCATTCGTTACTACTTAGGCAGATTTTGGCTCTGAGAGGTAGGAATAACTGAATCACCAAATAGGGAAAGTTGACAAAGAGGCAATAAAGATGTTTGCTATATTCTTTTAGACAAAACAGAAAAGAATCACTTGATAGGACATGTCTTGCTACCTATACTCATATTGTATTTAGAGCATTAGTGGCTGAACAGTTTAGGATATATGTTGCTTGTTCTATTTGTTTCTGGTAGACAAATATGAATGATTCCCTTCTGTCAGCTTGCCTATTCTCCGAAAACTAGATTTGTCATTCTGATGTTAGGGTCACAGAGTCACCCAGTCATCAGCTGCTGACTGCTTATCTGTTTTGACAGGCAAGGAAATTGAGAATGTTAGTAAAGGTTATTAAGGGTTACTCAGCAAGTGTGTTGAAAGGAAACCATGGGAAGAACTTGAGCTGATTTGAATTTAGAAGACAGTAAGACCAAAACTCTGAAGTTTCATTATCAAGCACTTAAGAAAAATAAATTGTATTGCACTATTCCATTGCTTTTGTGTATTCATGGCTTAAATCATGCCATGATAAATTGATCAAATCAGTATTTATAGCTTTCCAACAATATCAGTTTTCCAACAATATCAATGCATTCTAAATACCAATATGTACATATATTACACACACACACACACACACACACACACACATATATGTCTTATGAAATTGGTTTTGTATGTGTTTGAACAGATCTACACCATGAATGAATTTTATATTAAGAATTTAAATATGTTTTAATACACATTGTTGTGAGTATAAAAGTACATATGTCCTTGAAAAAACATTATGAAATTCGTATGGTTTTATATAACATACTGATTCAAATGGTTGAATATTCTCTAATTTCTATGATTCAGTCTTTTTTATGATTATATACACACACTCAGAGACAGATAGAGAGAGAGATTATATAGTAAAAGTTTGTATAGTAGATACCTGGCTTTGTATCCAGCATCTATTTTTCTCCTCTACATATAACAAAATTCTGGATTTCCTTTGAAAATTATCCATTTTCATGCCATTCCATGAAAGGTAGATTAAACCTAAATCCAATCTGTATATGGCATTTGTCTAAATGACTGGGGATGTAAGTACACAAAACAAGCAATCCAGTCTAAGAATCCTAATTCCTCAGGAATTTTTCTGTGAATGCCAGGATAAAGGTTCTCATCTAAGTATGTTGAATAATCTGACAATTCCTGGTTTTAAATCATGTAGCCATTTTGGACACCATAGGAAAGAAAGCCCGAGGACAAAGTTTGAAGGAAGAAAAAGAGCATGAGTTACTTTCATGGGGGATATAGCAGGAACCAGTAAGAACCAGTAAGTTCAAGATAACTTCAACTTCTGAATCAAACTCAGTCTAAAGTAAGACATAGCAATATTTTGTTGGCAGTCCAACATTAGCCATGCTTTGGAGATTTTTGTTCTATGAGCCAACCAATACTCTATTGAGTCAAGACACTTTGAGTGAGGGTTTTTGCTCACTAAAAATATAAAGTATCCTAACCTATATAGGTGGTTAATTTGAGATTTCAAGAAACTTATAGGAAACATGATTTTTTAATAGAAATATGATTTGAGAGAAAACCAGGGAACTGTTTAAACATGTCTTTATTGTAACTATTAAAGGAATCACTGAGGTACCTGTTTGAACAGATCTCCACCATGAATAACATTTAGATGAAGAATTTAACTGCATTTTCATAAATATTTTTTCTGAGTATAGAAAGTATGTGTCCTTGAAAAAATTAAATCCATTCAGTTTTATCACCAATCATTTATAGCTCTACCATGCACCAGATAATCACCATCCTTATTTTAGTGTATTGGCTTCTATTCTTTCTATCAATTTTATGTAGTTAATATCACACTATATATTTGATTTTTATCTTGCTTTTTTTCATTCAACACCAAATAATAAGTATTTTCCCACATCATTAACAACTCCAGGAAGATGTTTTTCTTCCTACGGAAATTACAGTTTATTTGGGGATGTGATACACATACACATGAAATAGTGAAGGGTGCAGTAAGAAAGTTGTAGTATAAGAAATTTGCAAATATGGATGTATTTAAATAACATTAATCTTATTGCTTAAATTGTCAGTTTCAATGTAGTTTTAGAATATTAGAAAAATGTCATAAGGAATAATTTATAAGGGAATAAGAAATGACTTAGGGATGAGGTAAGGGTCAAATACTGCACAATAGGATAATTGCAATAAACATGTATTTTGGTCAAGATAGTAGGCATGATGCTTTACAAGAACATTCAAAAGCTAGCAATAAAATTTAGTGATGTAAATTGTAAATGAGTAGATATATAAGGTACTTTGATTTTGGAGGGTGATTTTCATAAGGCAAAGCTGTTTTATACATAGAACAACAGGATATATGTAATCATCTAGATAAGCCCAATTACTCTTAAAGGAGTTGAAGGAGCCAGAAAAGTTCTTTGCTGTTGTGTGATATTTTGTTTATATTCTGACAAATAAAGCTTGCCTGGAGATCAGAGGGCAGAGCTAGCCACTAGTTAACCGTAGAGGCCAGGCAGTGGTGGCACACACCTTTATTTCAGCACTTGGGAGGAGGAAACAGGAAGATCAGGAGTTCAAGGCCACCATGGATAACACAAGATTGAACCAGTCTAAAAGAGAAACAGAGCCTAGAAGTGGTGCACACCTTTAATCTCAGCACTAGGGAGGTGGAGACAGGAATATAAGGCAGGTGGAAACAGGATCTCAGCCCCATTTGGTCTGAGGATTTGTAGAGGTAAGATTCTAGTGGCTGCTGCTCTGCTTCTCTGATCTTTCAGCTTTCACTCTAATATCTGACTCCACGTCTTTATTGCTAAAACTCATTAGACTCACGCTTCACTTTGGTCTCTTTCCTTAAACCCCTTTTCTTTGAAAATTACATATATTTATACAATGTATATTGATAATATCTACTGACAACCACCTTCCTCCAACTCCTTCCCAACCCCATTTCCTCCCTCTACTCTTGTCCTCTTTTTCTTTTATGTTTTTTGTTATTAATAACACTGTGTATTCAATTAATACTGCTATAGTCACATGGGTGTGTGGTCATTCAATGGGTCCTGAGCCTCCTGAGCCATTTCCCAAAAATAGAGTAGATGGCTCATGTATATCATATGTATCAATCCCTCTATTTGAGGCTCTGGGAACTTCATGGAAGAGGCCATCAGAAAAAAAAAGATAAGAGCCACTGGAGCAGGTGGAGAGATATGAAATGCTGATTTCAAGACTGGGCTATTTTACATGGCATGTTGTTTTCCAAAAGCATTTTGGAGAAGAAACTCATGTAATGATATAAATAATGCCACTCCAAGAGGGCCTACTGATAACTTTGGTTCTGCTTTCACTGCAAAATTTGAAAGCTAACTCATGATTTCTTAACATTGTATAGTGCTCCTATAATATTTATTTCCCTCTAAGTGAACCTATGTTGCAGGTAGAGTAGTTTGTAGGTGAATGTTTTGTCTGGGTCCCGCCAGGCCCCACGGGGTCCAGCCCACCCAGTGGTCCCACAGCCACTTATAAATTAATAACTCAAAAGCTTATATTAATGACAACTGTTTGGCCATTAGCTCAGGCATATTACTGACTAGCTCTTATACTTAAATTCAGTCCATTTCTATTAATCTATGTTTTGCCACGTTATTCTGTGGCTTTACCCGTCTACAGGCATGTTGTTCCTTCTGCGGCGGCTGGCATCTCCTGACTCAGCCTTCCTCTTCCCAGAATTCTCCTTGTTTGTTTATCCCACCTATACTTTCTGCCTGGCTACTGGCCAATCAGCATTTTATTTATCAATCAATCAGAGCAACACATATTCACAGCATACAGAACAATATCTCCATCAGTAGTTGATATCAGAGAGATACCTGCAACAGTAATTTATCAGTGCAAAATATCTTGAACTAGTTTAATAAAATGTAAATGTTACTATAGTTTGAGCATTAACACCGACTCTTGCAGTATATATGTATGTATGTATGTATGTGTATATTTATGTATGTAAAGACACACATCTGAGACTGAGCACAGGTCATTTTTTATCCAGATTTAAGCCCTTTACGTTTCTCACTGTGATGTGACTGCTAGTCCTGGGTACCTAGATCCTTGCCTAGGGGCAATTATATACTTATTTTCATGTAAGTATCTTCTATTTGTGAATCCTAAGTATTCAGTCATAGCTCTTGAAGTTATCATACATTATAATGCTAGGAAGGTTGGGCCCTTGCACTATTCTATGAGCCTTATGAACTATAAACTAAACACAATTAGTTCCTTTAAAAATAAAGAACAAATTAGCTTAACATGTAAGTTTTAGTTCACAGCCCTTTCTTTCAAAGTTCTGTTTAAGTTACTCCATTTATTGCCTTTTTGGAAATATTGTGTGTCTGAGATATTTGAAGCTGGCTTAAATTTTGAAGCTTTTTAGATAGTCTCTTTTGTTTTTCTCCATGGATGTTTGTAAGGAGTTTTCTTCATCCTTTGAATACACTATTTTTGTTTGTTTGTTTGTTTAGGATATGTGTAAGCAGAGGTCTCTTTTCATTGCCATCTTTGAAAACTCAGCAAAGCATTCTTCAGTATTTGATTATTGCTTCCTCGGTAGCCTCCATAATTCTTACATTGATTTTCTCCTCTCTAATCTCTTATATGTCATTTCCTTTTTGTCTTGTTCTCATGGCTGCCTATAATATTTTACATCTGAGGACCAAGCAAGTGTTTTTTAGAGCCTAATACTCTGCATGCAGGCAGAGATATAATAATGGTGGAAGAATGGAGAGAAAAGAACTTCTAGTTTGCTTCAAAATATGTGTGTATGTCCTATGTGATTAGCACTGGCTTTCTGAATCACACAATGGCCTATGAGAGAAGGATGAAGTGTATTTTGCTACCTAGCTTTAAATGAGATGTCTGTTTGCAATGTATAGTAGTTTGAATGTAATTGGGCCCCATAAGCTCATAGGGAGTGGCACTATTAGAGGTGTGGCTTTGTTGGAGTAGTTATGGCCTTGTTGGAGGAAGAGTGTCACTGTGGGGGCAGGTTTTGAGGTCTCATCTATGCTCAAGCCATGCCCAATGAGACAATCCACTTCCTGTTGCTTACAAGATGTAGGACACTAGGGTATTTCCCCAGCACCATGTCTGCCTATGCACCACCATGGTGCATCATGATGATAATGGACTAAACCTCTGAAAATGTAAGCCATCCAAATTAAATGTTCTTCCTTTATAAGAGTTGCCATGGTCATTGTGTCTCTTCACAACAATAGAAACCCTATCTAAGACACATGTGATGGCACTAATGGACTAACAGTTATATATTTTCTTGTGCTATATAGAAACCCTAGATGACAATCTGAACCATACATCCTTTGGTTCAGATTAATAGGTTTAGGTAAGTTCTCAGTTGATAGTATAAAATAAAATAAGTTTTATTTTCCTATTTTGTTTAATTTTATTATTAATCCTTAGTTTTTGAAGTTTTATTTTAATTTATAAGAGAAATTACCTGAAACTGTTCACAAATTTTGAGTATGTGGAATTTGGGCACACAGTTTCAAAATCCCAATTCTGTTTCATGTATTCATCTGAATCTATATATTTTATATATTTCTGTACAATAATAGTTACCATTTATTGAATGTTTGTTTTGTGCTATGGCTTTTTTATTTTTATCATTAGTTCTTTGATAATTTTATTCATGTATATAATACATTCTGATTACTCTCTTTCTTACCTTCTCTTATCTCACTCCCACACATATTAACCCACTATCCTGTCCCTTTCCCAGATTCATTCCTTTTAATTTAGTTATGTGAACCATTTAGTTTAATCAGGGCCATCTGTGAGACCATTGGATTGGGGCTATGGACTGGAGCATAGTGAGATCATCATTGTTTACAAAACTGAAGGCAATGAGTCTCCATTTCCCTGAACCTATCCATATGAAAAGTTCAGCAGTGAGGGATAAGGCCCTACTGAATCCCTTCACTGTCCTTGTTTGGCTGTTGATAGGTGCATTGTTGATATAACTAACATGTTCAGCCTTAGCAGAGAAGACAGTTTCTGGTGAATCATGATGAAGGCAGAGATTTATGGCTGCACAAGTTTTGAGAATAAGTGGAAGTTGACTGCTCAGCTCCAAATAAAACCATTTACCATCTCCTTCAAGGCTAATGAAAAATTGTCGAAGCAGCATGGGAGATTGTGAGAGATGGAAAATAGTGAGAAGGGTTGCAGGATGCTACATTTGGGCAATACACAGTTATAGCATCATGGCCTCTCAACAACTAAGATGTTCTTTGGATTTTATAAAGCAGTATACCATACATTGATTCTTTTAATCCCCATTAAAACACTATGAGAAAAAAGAAAACTGTAATTGTACCCATTATACAGATAAGGAAAACAAGGGGACAGGTATTTAAAATGATTTCCCTAAGATCATATATCAAAGAAATATTGTAGCCAGAATGAAACACAAAGTACTTGTATTAAATGGTGACATTATTCTATTTACCATATGTATATGAAGTACATGTATCATGTGTGTATATGTGTTTATGTAAAGTGAATCTGAAATGAATAGAACATGAAAGCATCGAATTCAGCACACACACTCCTCAAGTTCTCATCACATTTAACTGGATAAATCCAGATCTTTTCAGTCACTACTCTTGCTATTCAAACCATTTTTTTTCTTGTATTTTCCGACCTACATTGTTGAATTTCATTTTGAGTCACTGATATTTGTACTTTCATTGGACACAAGTATAGAGACACATCTGGATCATAAAATAAGAATATTTGAATTTCTTTCTATGATATTAGAGTTACCCTTATATCCATATTTATATTCATCATGAAAATAAACTATACGTTTGATTATAGAATGAGGAAGGCTTGATCTTCTTGTCATGTATAAATACTATTAAAAGGAATCTGAACACATTGATTAGCATGGACTTTAAGTTAGTAAGACTATGTGAAAAGTTACCGTGATGGACTGAATTGCTTTCATGAGAGATGTTGGAATTCTATATTTTAGTGACTGTGAATAAAACACTGTGTAAAAATAGGATCTTTTCAGGTGATCAATGAAGATGAAGTTATGGGATATGCCATCATCCAATGTAACTGTGTTACAGAATAGGAAAATTTGGACATGGAAGTAGATATCCAGGGACTGACTGTAATGCCGTGAAGGCAGGATTTGGGTGAAGCATCTACAATTTAAGGAGGGGTTGACATTGACAGAATATTGCTAGAATCTAGGAGGAAGACATAGGGCAGATGCTCCCTCACACACCCTAAGAGGGAACAAGTACTGCCAATCTTTAATCTTACACTTTGGGGTCCAGAAATATGAGGCAATATATTCCTGTTGCTAGTCAACTGTGTGTATAATGCTTTAGTACTACAAACCTTGGGAACTCAGGAAATATCTGAACTTATATTTTGTGATTGACACTGAAGACAGAGCACAACATTATAATGTTATGTAACAGCAGCCTTATCCTCAGGAATGTATCATAGCTATCTCTAAATGTGAGATTGGAGTGATTTTCCTAGGTTCTTTGTTGGCTGAGGTCAATAGATACAGGGATTTATTCATAATAAGCCTTACTCAGGACTGTATTTTTTTGCTTTAGGAAGAATGCTGTGATAGTTGCTAAAGAATAAAAAACCTGACAAGCTCTCGAACCAGAAATTGTTCTTGCTCTCCTTTCCCCACTAGGTGTTACCTTGAAAGTGCCTGTTGGTTGAGACAACAGGAAGAGTTGGGATGCTTGGAAGCCTACAAGTGTTCTCAAGTATGTTATATCGAGAACACTGCTTCAAGACTGTCCTTTTCATTTTCTCCCTGCTTTTTCATTTCATGAACATCTTCATCATTCAGTCAGTGTTCCTAATATAGGCTCACAGAAGAACTGAACCCTTAGCTTGAATTGACCTCACAAGAAAGCAGTCTTACAGAAATTATTCCCACTTTAGGTCAGCAGTTGGCTTCATTTGATATTGAGTCTGTAATAGTGTCATAATTTCTAATTCATGTCATTTGACTTTTGACTGGTCATGAGCTTGAACACTAATTCTACTTCAGGAACTCTGGCTACAATCCTTGTGTAATTTATGTCCTTTGCAACAGACATCACCTTTGTCTTCCACATTGTCTTCATAGTGTGACATTTCTTTCCTTTATGTAATTTTTATTTCTTTCGTGATTTACTCTGAGTTTTAAAAATATTTTATTTATTTATTGAACTTTTTACATACTTCTCTTAGAGGACTTGGGGAAATCAGGCTTGTGCTGACCTGGAAGCCTCCTCCCTAAATGCTAACTCTTATAATGGCAACAATCTTACCCACTGCTGAAGCTTGAGAACCGCAACAATGACAGAGTCAGCAAGATATACCCCAAAAGTGCAACACTGGCACTTATATAGTGGAAACAACCAACAGCTGTCTAATTGCACCTAAATTCCTCTCAATTGTAGGGAACTCATGACTGGTATTGTAAACATACACACGGCTGGACGTTTTAGGCCCTAGAGGCGATGCTACTACTATCATGTTACTAACTTACTATAGTTTTCACCTGCCTTCTAAATATGCACCTCTCATATCTGATCAAAGAAGCTTCTTTTTGCAGCAGAAAGAAAAGTGGGACAATCTACAACTGGCCAAAATGCAGAAAATAAATGACTAATACTGTCTATTCCACTTTGGACATATATATCATGATCCCTGTACCTAGGCCTCAGAACATCTCAAAAGGGGGGCCAAAAAGATTGTAAGAGCCTGAGAACTAGAGTGACTGTTACATGATAGATTCTTCTGGACAAGACTGGGATTCATTCAATTACATTAATAACTCTCATCAAACCTGTCATGGTATATATACTTATAATCCCAAGGAGACTGAGGTAGGAATATTAGGAATTTAGAGACTCCCCAAGCTAGATAGCGAATTCCCAGCCAGCATGAGTTACATGGTGAGGTCCTGACTCAAAATAAAAATCGTGAACAACAACAAAACTTGTCTCATATATACTAAGTACTTAAATAATGAAATCTGAACTCTGTAGCAGAATAATACTCAAAGGTATGTACAGTTAACAATCTGATTTTTGCTTGTCATTTCAGTGGCATATCTTGCTGAAGATTAGCAAATATGTTTCCTGCCTAGAGGAATAATATTACCTGAGTAATAACACTGAGTAATAATACCTTAGGAATGATACTGATCTTCCTGAGAGAAACCACTCAGTTCATGTTTTTCTAAGTGAAACTATTGATCAGTAAAGGATATCAGGTTGTGGTATGAGATGAAGAGAGTGCTGGGTTCAGGTTATCAATTAAAATCTAAGTGAGACACCACAGCAGGACTGGAGAAACACTGAGTGCTGTGACAGGGCATTAACAAGAAGGACACAGAGAACATGCAGAGAAACTTTGCTGCTTTGTTACAGTGGTTTGCCAAGAACACTTTTCTACTACCTGTGAAGTGCATGTCTGAGAAGGAGACTGACTAAGGTGTATTGTTTTAGAAGATCTATTATTTGAATCCTGCAGTGTCAGTGAATAAACGGACATTTGGTTAATCTATGCACAACTCTCTTTTACACATCCGGACTTGAAACAGTACAGTGTCCTGTTAAGGCCTTAGACAACAGAATTTGTGCATCTGTAAAGTCAGAATCAAAGACTAATCCATACTTGGTTATTCTGAGTGAACTAAAACACAGTAATTCATTTTCATTATAGATCGGGCATGCTGAGAAGAGGAACTGATCCATTACCGAAATCTGCTGTCTGTTCTCCATTAAGCCTGCTGAGGCAAGGGTCAGTCTGACACCTCACTATGGGAAAGCCAGGGGAAAGGGAAATGTCTCCAGGAGTGAGAATTTGGCCAAGGTAGTTTACATTGTATTTTTGGCAGCTGAAAATGCACTTTAACTAAATGGCTTCTGTCAAATCCTTCTGTGGTAACAGCTTTTGTGGTGAACGTGTGGGATGAGTTAGGAAGCTTCATGAAGGCTGAACAGATGTGGAAAAGCTTGCCTTTGGAGGGCATAGAAACCAAGATGCAGATATGTTTGATCTCCCTTATAAATGGATCCCTAAGGAATGAGACAGATTCTGGCAGGGGAAAATAGGGTAGCATCCTCTTAATGTTCTGAAAAGTTTGGGACAATAATTTAGCAGAGCCTAGGTTAGAAAGGAGTCTCTGCTTTTGCCCAGGGAGTTACTCTCTGTTAACTTTCCTTGACTCTAAGGGTGTGGTTTATTAGTAGTGCTTCTCAGAATTGGACATTTTGTTCCTTTGCCTATCTGTACTTATGATGGGTACACTTGTTTCTGCGATGTTGTGTTTGCATAACATGCATTTAACAGATGCGTTTTCTATCCACAGTACAAATGTCTAATATTGCAGATCCGCTTTTTCTTCATTCGACATCTTCCCTGTGCTCTTTCTATAGTCCCTTAACATGGAGTTTCCTGAGACTCATTTCCTACCAGAATATGTTCCTGTGTATTCTGGCAATGCAGAAAAGCCGTTGTTGAAATTATATCAGCGAGGCAAACTGGTATAAAGGAGAGGGAGAATGGAGACCTGAGTTTTATCCCCATATATACCGCAGCCTTCCAAGTGGTTTGAGATAAACCACTCTCTTCCTCTGCACTTAAGGTTCCCGATTACTAAAGTCTCTTTTGATTCAGTCTTCTGGAATCTGTTATGACTATTCTTTGTTATGGCATATGAAGAAGCTTGGGAATAATCCTGACAATAAGTGAGGTTATTATCCTTGAGTGACTTTCTCTATCTTCTATTGAAAACCTACCATAGTTGATATATGATTTAGATGAGATAAGGCACATTCAGGGTGGTATGGCCACAGACTAAAATATGATTCAAAACCATTCCATGCTTTATCACATTTTTGTCGTCCAAAAATCTATATGTGATTGGTATTATAGTTTTATTTATTTTCACAGGGGAGTTTAAATTCTTATGTGTTTAGAAATTTCAAAGTCAGTATGTAAATATTGTCTGTGTGACTCAAAAGCTCATGTTCTTAACCTTTGTAGTGGGAACCATCACATCATGCTGTACTCCTGCCTGCTGAGCAAGCACACAGGCTCAATTTGGGCAGACAAGCTAATATATACGTGCATATACACACACAAAGAAAAGTATGAGGCCAGCTGTGAAACTGATAGGCAGTGGTTGTTTGTGAGCTGGTGAACTTCAACCTATTTCCAGAAACTGACTGGTGATCTACGCCTGCTCAGGTCTGATGTCAGAGTGTTCCTAACACAAATATCAGGGAAGTGATGTAGAATACAAGAATGAGGAATAACAACATTCACCCAGTGACACAAGAGGCACACTGCAGGAGCCCTTATATCTATGCAAAGGAAAATGCTATGAGATACAGGCATTATCATGGGGGAAGTTGGGAAAATGAAGAAAAGACTGTTGGATAGTAAAGCAGAGCAATACTCCCTCCCTTTCCCCCCTCCCGGAACTCCTGACCAGATTGGCTTTGTATACTCCATTTACTATTGTACATTCCAGCCCTGAGCTCCAATTAATTCTGCTAGAGCACAAATAGGAATTTCAAATCTTTTTAATCAGCTAATGATGAGATACAGATAATATATGAACCATGAAAATTTTTAGTGTCTGATCCATAAGGGAGAAATGGAGGCAGCATATGAAGGAAAAAAGCCTTCCTCTTGAATTTAACATCCACTGTGTGAAGTTGGCGAAGAATTGGTCGGTAGTAGATCAAGGTGCAAGCCCATCCCAAGAACCAAGAACAAATAACATATAGTTCCCACTCACATGTCAATTTGATGCTGAAAAAGGGTAGTTTATTACTTTATGCATTTTTCCAGAGTGAGTGAAAATCCCAGAAATTTGTACGGCATGGGAAGCCAGAGGGTCTGGGAGACTGAGACGTGGCACAGAGGGAAAGAAATCTCATGACCCATTTAAGCTATACTCTCAGGCAGGCATTTCGGGAGGGTGAATTGTACTTAGTTGAAGGAGCTCCTGGGGTGAAAAGCAATGACCTGGGTATGATCAAGTGTTATGTGTTTGATCTGAGTACTATGAGGAAGGGGCTTAGTGGTATGGTGGATGGATTTGGGAGGAATCCTTACAGCAGATTAGAATGAAAGAAGGATAAAAATCTGTTCTTGGAAGGAGTCTCTGCTCTGAAGCTCTCCCTCTCTCTGGCTGGTGTGCAGCCACTGTGTGAAGCTTAGCCATTAAGTCCTCACTTCATATGGCTTCAGGTCTTCTATGTCCTATATTATTTAGCAACTCTCTCAATGAAGCACAGAACATTTTCTGAGGTCATTTGTCTCACTTGGAAGGGGCAGTTGAACTGAGTTGTTAAGAGGATGGAGTAAGGCAGGAGGAAACTTTCAGAAAAGAAAAGAAAAAGCAGAAAGCCTTTAGCAAATGCTCCCTGATCCCAGACAGGGTAGTGCCAGAAAGAGGGCAAAAGAGGTTCACAGTGCTTCTGGAAACTGAATGGCATTTAAATGAAAAGTCTGTTCAAAAACTCAAAAATAATAGATAGAAAAGTATTTACAGAAGTTGGAAGGCTGTTTTTTATCCTCCATACCTCCTCTTGTGAAAAATATTAGCTCTCAACTGCTTCCATGTGTATTCTTCACTCTGTGGATTAGCTGCAACCAATTTAGAATGCCCAAATCCAGAATTCTGAGTCTTATAACCCCTTGTTTCCCATTAGGAAGTGTACTGATTCTATTATTAATGTAAGCAAAGTCTTACAAGTTAAAACTCAGCAAGGAAAGAAATGTATGTATCCACATAACATTCACTGAAAAGCCAAATATGAACCAATATGATTATTCATTTGAGAATTTTTGTGATGCTTCACCAATACCAAAAAAAAAAAATACTAAGGTTGTTTGACATACAGGATGGACCTCATCCAGAGAAAGCGGGAAAACAGCATATAATAGCCAAGGCTTTAACTACTATGAAGATCTTTGATGCTAACAGGGTACTCTGTCCCATAAGCTTGTAAAGATCATGGAAGGAATCCCAATTATTTTATCTGCATACTAGGAAACTCTGGGTTTTTCTTCTTATATGCACAGCAGAAGAAGATTATTTCCTGTTTCTAGGGAAAAATAGGTTTGACCTTGTGATTCTCTAAGTAACTTAAGAAATATAACGAGGAAAGCAGTCTTATGTCTTGTTCAAGGCACAGAAGTAAGTACAGAACAGGGGGCCTCTGGGCACCAGCTAGTTGAAACAGAAATGTGGAATTTGATCTGATTTGTGGCTCTTCCTGTGGAGACAAAGTAACAACATGCAGGGTTTGTTTTTGTTGTTGTTTTCTCTGCTCCATTAGTGAAGTGTGCTACTAGTATAATCCCCTGAATCAGTTAGGAATTCTTGGCATGTTGGTATAATCCTTATGGGAAATTTCTGAGGCAAGAAAGATTGCATTCCTGATTCAGGATAGAGTTAAACACAGTGATCTTAGGTACCTTCTTTAACTGTGAAATGGTATTAAAACTCTAGCTTTTGTCTAAATTGAAAATTACACTTGGAGGTTATTGATTGCTCTCACAACCAATGGTAAGGCCCTATTGCTGAAGACAACACTGATTTATGCTGTTGAACATGGAGAAGTTGAGCTGGTGCCTAACTAGAAGCTTCAGCACTACTGACTACCATTTATGGTGCTGTATGGTACTTTGCATGCTATCACAGCAGAAAGATAATCAATACTATCAACCAGCTACAAAACCTGTGACCTACCTGCAAGATATGCTGGTGCAATACTGACACAAATCTATGGGAGTAAACAATCACTCTTATATTTTATTTAAGGCCTACTCCTTAAGAGGTACCCGTACCCAACACTGTTAAAGTGGCCAAGAATCTGAGACTACATAGGTCATGGGACTATGGAAAAACCTACTATTATTATTTGATTAAAAGAACATAGCAACAAAATGAGTTCTAGTGACATACTCATATACCCGTAGATGAGTGCCTTAGTCAACCTTCATCAGAGAAGCTTTTTGTTGTAGATGGACCCACAACTGGACAATGTTCACAGAGTAACTTTTGAGCACTCAGACCTAAATGGGTGTCTTCATCAAACCGCTTTCCTCAATGCTCAGGAATATATGCAGAAAGGAGACAGAAAGATTCTAAGAGCCAGAGGTGGTGGATGACTCCAAGAAACAGTGTCTTCCAGGCACAGCAGGACTGATGCACATACAAGCTCACAGAGACTGTGGCAAGCAAGCATTAGATTGGCACAGGTTCAAGCCAGATGGAGTTATAGCACTGAGAGGGCAAAGTAGACATGGGGCCTGGCCCCTACCCAGGAAGCTATCTGTAATTGATACCTACTGGGAAAGGGATCAACTTTAGGGATCAACTTAAGTTTTCTCCACTGGGGTGTCACTGGGTATATCAACTACACTCCAGGGTAGACATTTTGTCCAATAGTAGTTAGGCCACACAAAATAGACTCCATGCTGTTTTTCATTTTTATGGTATTTCTGTTTTTGTTTTGAGAGAGAGAGAGAGAGAGAGAGAGAGAGAGAGAGAGAGAGAGAGAACATAAAGTTGGATAGGTAATGATGTGGGGAGGATCTGGGAGGAGTTGGGAGAGGGGAAACCCATGATTTCATGAAAAATTACTTCAGTGAGAAAAATTAAAAAATTAGACTTGGAAAAATACCAAATCATCCCATGACAGTGCTTTTGCTGGGCATTCTGCTCCATTGTTTGCTAGGTACTCAAAGGAATCCAGAGACAGAAA
The DNA here is from genome assembly GCA_001675575.1 of Neotoma lepida. Classification (NCBI taxonomy): domain Eukaryota; kingdom Metazoa; phylum Chordata; class Mammalia; order Rodentia; family Cricetidae; genus Neotoma; species Neotoma lepida. Next base: position 135,895 of record LZPO01087147.1, read on the forward strand.
AACATGAATGATATCAGCATTCTGTTAGTGTCTGACCGGTTTTATTTTAACTAATTAATCACTTAACTAATTTTACATCCAGGCCACAGTTACCCCACCCTCCTCTCCTCCCAGTTCCTCCCTCCAAGCCCTCTGTTCCCACCCCAAATCCACTCCTCTGTTTTTGTTCAGGAATGGGCAGGTCTCCCATGGATATCAACAAAACATGACATATCAAGTTGCAGTAAGACAAAGCACTTCCCTATGTATTAAGGCTGGGCAAGGCAACCCAGTATGAGGAGTAGGGTCCCAAAAGCCAGTAAAAGAGTCAGAGGCAGCCTGTGCTCCCACTGTTAGGAGTCCCACAAGAGGACTTAGCTACACAACTGTAACATATATGCAGAGTGCCTAGGTCAGTCCCATGTAGGGCTCCCTAGTTGTCAGTTCAGTCTCTGTGAACCCCTATGAGCCCAGGTTAGTTGATTTTGTGAGTTTTCTTGTCGTGTCCTTGACCCTTCTGGCTCCTACAATTCTTTCTCTCCCTCCTTAGAAGGATTCCCTGAGCTCCAACTAATGTTTGGCTGTGGGTCTGCATCTGTTCCCATCAGTTGCTTAATGAAGCCTCAATGATGACAATTGGGCTAGGCATCAGTATATAAGTATTTGTTTTGGTTAATGGCTTCAGAGTATTTGAGTCATATTTAATGGAGAAAGCATGGTGAAACAGCTCGGTTTTATAGCAAGTGATGAGGTCTATTCACATGCTGGCAAACATAGAAGCAGATAATGAGACCACAATGAACAGCAGGTATCACGAACAAAAGCTAACAATTAGTAACTTCCACCAGTGAAGAACTCTTAAGGTTCCACAGTGTTTCAAAGTAATGGCAACTTCAGGAAACCATTTTGAGATAGCTAATCTTGATTGTCAACTTGATGTAATTTAGAATCCCCATGGAAACAAATCTCTAGGCACATCTGTGTAAGATTTTGTATATTAGGATTACCATGGTATTGAGCACCACACTAAATATGGGTCACACCATTTCATGAGCTGGGGTTCCTATACTGTGGAAAAAAAGAAGAAGTGAGATGGTATTAGAATTCACCACTTTCTGCTTCCAAAATGTGAATACAATGTGATCAGCCATGTCCTGCCCGAGCTGCCATGTCTTATTTTCCATGATAGTCTGTATTTCCTTTAACAGTAACCAAAAATAAATTGATCCTACCTTAACTTGCTTATGCCAGGTATGTTGTCGCAACAAGAAAAGTAACTAGTATACAAACATTCATGTTCAAAACCTGAGTTTGAGAGGGATGTTTCAGAATCAAACCATATGAGACTTGTAAGTTGTGCAATTTGTATTTCCACTGGCATTTGCCTGATTCAAAAATATCTGTTCCTCAAATTATCTATCAATTTCTGTGGTAAGTGCATTAATTAAAAGGTGAGCACCATGAGGTACCTATTTGGGGAAAGCCCTAGATTCCATCTCTAATATTGAAAAAAAGATCTCACTCTATATCTTAATATATATCTTAATATGTATATATATGTGTGTGTATATATATATGTGTGTGTGTGTGTGTGTGTGTGTGTGTGTGTGTGTGTGTATACTGTCTTGTTTCAATCTGGTAACTACAATTGCACTGCCTTTTTATTGCCTCAGTTTGTCCAGAGATGTATCCATTAACAACTTCATCTATAAGATAATCTTTCTTAAATGGTTCCACTAACCAAAGACCAATCATCCAAATACATGAACCTATGGAGGCCATTCTCATTCAAACCACGACAAGGGACATTTCACATGGCATTTTACTGTGTTTGCCATAGGTTCACTGTCATCTATAACGCAAAATTCATTAAGTCTAACTTCAAAAGTCCTCTTAGTCTTTAAAGTTCTAATGTTGTTCAAAAGTTCAAAATCACTTCTGAGATTTGAGACAAACTCTTAGATGTGATCAGTGACAAATTAAAAATATAAGTATTCATATGTATAAGTATACATATATATACACATGTGTATCAATACACACACACACACACACATACAGAGAGAGAGAGAGAGTAATTATTCATGTTCCAAAAGAAAGGAATGGAAGAATAATAAGAAAGACCATACCTTAGAAAGATGAACATACAGTAGGATAAGTAGTAAAACACACAGCTCCGTGTCTGGTCTCTGGGGATCATGGTGGTATCATCCAGGCTGTTATAGACTATGGGTACTTTTGAAGTTTGACTAAATGCATTTTGCATTATATTGTTAGAAGCTTATGGGGACCAGGGAATGGAATGTAGTAATTTGAATGTAATTGGCCTACACAATCTCATAGGGAGTGGCATTATTAGGAGGTGTGGCTTTGTTGAGAAGGGTATGGCCTTGTTGGAAGAAGCATGTCACTGTAGGGATGGGCTTTGAGGCTTCCTATGCTCGGGATACTGCTGAGTGTGTTAGTTGACTTCCTGTTGCCTGCAAGATGTAGTACTTTCAGCTCCAGCACATCTGCCTGCACGCCTCCATGCTCACCATCGTGGTGATAATGGACCTAATCTCTGAAACTGTAAGCAAGCCACCCAGTTAGATGTTTTCTTCATAAGAGTTGCCATGGTCATGGTGTCTCTTCACAGCAATAAAAGCCTTAACTAAGACACCATATAAATTAGGCCCTTGCTTTTGATCTCAGTCACATTGAAATTTTCAGTACACATCCATAGTGCTGTCCAAAATATAATATAAATGGCTTGTCTTAACTCATGATATAGTTCTTTAATCCTTTTGAAACTCCATGAATGTAGATTTTACTGTCTATATTTGTATAGGCATTTTGGTTTTCCACACTTCTTTTAGAAAACCCACTAAGATTTACTTATGCCAATCTAAGGTTTTATTAGCTTCTATCTCCAAACTTTTCTACATATTTCCTAGAAAACAATTACAAAGGCCTGAGAATGACATGGTCAGGTTTATCACAGTGACAGTAGTGATCCCACTTCTAAGAACAGTTATGTGCATTAGTAATTTTTCTAATTGCTGTGAGAAAAATACGAAAAAAAATTTAAGGGGGAAAGTACTTCTCATGATTTGAGAAGGTGTAGTTTCTCTTGGCAGGAAAGGCATGATATGGTTCATAGTGGTAATAGTGTGTAGCATGGATGTCTCAAATCTTGGTGAACCAGTAAACAAATGTTTTGGGCCAGAACAAGGGTACAGCACTAATGTATAAGGTCTACCTTCCAATGACCTATTTCCTTGAGCTGGTCCCATGTTGTATGGCTTTACCTTGAGAAATGTGAACAAATGTCTATTTTACTCTGTGTCATAGTTCATTTGTGTTCACTTGACACACACCTTGACATACACAGGAAGAGAAAGTCTCAACTGAGGATTTTTTTCCATGAGATTGACCTGTGGCCTTATCTCTCCCAATTGCTTTTGGTCATGGTGCTTATGACAACAACAGAGAAGAAAAATAAGATACCCAGAGAGGACATCGATGATGGACTAAAGAAACCATTCTACCCAAATCTTTCTTGGTAAACTAATTCACTTCTTTCATTATCTTACCAAAGAATTGGTTAGGAGTTACTTACAGGACCATGGTTGACTCAAAAGCAGCTGCATGACTGAAGAGTCAGCTCTAGCATAGGTGACGACTGATGAAAACTCCAGACAGCTCCAATGAAGAGTCTCCACTTCACTAGCAGTTGTTTACTACTCACCTAACTCTGAGGAAGTTCTCATTAGTTTTATAAGCTTCCTGAGTCTTGTAAGTTTTGTGAACTATGGAGCCTGATAAGTGTTTCTGCCTTCCTGATTCTTCTAAGCCTTGGAATTGGCTTTCAAGAGATAATCTTCTAATTCATAGGAGAGAAGTATATTATACCCTACCTTCTAAAAGTTCCACAACATCTCCAAAAATTCTCACCAGTTGGAAAAAAAGTGTTCAAATGCATAAGCCTATGTGTTTTTTTTCACATTTAGACATTAATAGCCACTAAACTAATACATCCTTCAATGAACTTTAAAATTACACAACCCTCAATACTATAGTATTGATAATAAGGTTTTAACAAAGTAATTTGGGGGAGATATAAATATTTGGACCATATCACAGATACCATGTTAATACAGAATGAAATACATAAACAGATAAAAGCAGAATTGAGAGTCCCCTCACAAAATAGAATCTGAGGGAAATAGAAACAATAGCTTTCATCCTTAGCTTTCGAAATTCTGGACTCTGTCCTTATGAAGGCTAGTTATAAGTAGGACAATTAGGTTTTCTATTTTTTCTTGTCCTTCAATCTCATTCCCATTCTAACCTATAATTGTGCTAATTTTCATCTCTTTTTGTTTCCTATTTCAAATACAACTTAGCACTACATGTGAAAACTGCCCATCTAGAATCTGCATCTCCACATTTTACAATTTGCTGAAAATTTCACTCTTCCAAATGCCACATAGTTCTGTTCTCCTCCTTTAAAACTGAAAAGTAATGGACCTGGAATCTAAGTATTTATTTCCATATCAGCTTCCTCTGTCTCTGCCCCAGAACATGAACATACACAGTATTAAAACCTATCCTATGGATCCTGATAGATCTTGGTGCATGAATGTCTCTTTCATTTTGAAATGTAAGTCTCAAGTATGTTAGCATATACTACTTAAATACTATAATCCATAATCATGCTATACTTAATCTGTATAACCTTGAGACAATGATTGTGGAACAACTCCTAAAAGAACAATAAAATTATAAAATTAGGTACAAATTCAAGTATTATAAAGGGAGAGAGGGTATAACAAAATTAGCCTTCAGATATAATCTTCAGTATTTAAGAAAATAATTAAAAAGATAAAAGTAATAGTTATATATGTCATGAAGAGTCAAGAGATATATAAATATGTATAACTCAAAACAGCAACTAATCTATCCACTTTGTCTCAAGTTACAATAGAGCTAGTGAATAAATACATTAACATCTTATTTGATCTATTTCTACATGTTTAATATATATCAATCTATAAACTCTCTATTATGATTAGCATTACACTAAGGACCTTGAGAAAGACTAGAGTACAAACTGAAGTTTTGCATATTTAGCAATGATAATCAAGGATTTTAATATTTCTACCCAGTGAGTATGAAAACCTGAAAGAAATGAAAAATGAACCAGAATCTTTCTTGAACAAAATAGGGAAAAAAACTGTTTAAAACTGAAATCTTTGCTCTCTCATTTCTCTCTCTCTCTCTCTCTCTCTCTCTCTCTCTCTCTCTCTCTCTCTCTCTCTCTGTCCTTTAGGACCTTAGTGAAAGATATAAAGTTGTCAAGGATGAGACAAAGAATATGCTGATTTGGCCACTCGAGAGATGTTTACCTTCCCAAGGATCAGAATGAATAGAAAAGAAAAGAAACTTCCCTTTCACTTTCTGATTAATATCTTGCCTAACTAACACCAAATATTTGGGAGACTAAGGCTGTTGCAATTTGATCTTACCTTCAGATTATCGGGTGATGAATTTGTTATAAAAATCATAAAAATATGTAATTCTTTTCACCCACACAAATACATAAAACCAATTTCGCTGTTCAGGATCCTAAGAAATAAACATGCCAACATGGAAAGGCTATTTATCATGGCTGTCATAATTAGGTCCAATTGGGGAAGTCAATTCCCTTCTGCAAATGACAAACTTCAAGTTCCAGCCCACCAGTACTATTTTGCAAGACACATCCAATAACCCCTAGCCATTTATCACTATTCCCACATGCCAGAATGATCAGAGGCAAGGCAGGTGTTCTTCATTCCGGTTCACTAAACTAAAATTATAGCCATCATTTCTACCAATATGAAGATAATGCCTGAATTCTGATACAAGAACATTCTAAAGAAGGTCCCACTCCACATGTTCCCCCTTAAGTTTAGGGAAATGCAGATCATAAACAATTATTAAAGTAGTTGTTTTCCTGACTTTTGACTTTGTTATCTTTTTATTGTTTTGTTTTGGTTCTTTTTGACTTTTGACTTTAACAGTAGAAAGCCAATTGCTAACTTTCAAAACCAAGGCATGTGCACATGAAAGAGACATTAGGAAACCAGGGGATCAAATAAGCCCCAGGTGTCTCCCATTCTACTTCTAACTGTCACCATGAAAGGCTGAGAACAATGCGCAGCTGGAGCAATTGTCTGCCTAGCCACTACCTAGCACACTTTGTGTGCTGTCTGGACTGATAAACCAAAGATAGAACTAAGAGTTCTGTTTAAAGCACATAAAGATCATGGTAAATACATCACTCATCTAATCAGGAAGACACAGAGATTGTATGCATGGTGGGAGATAAGATAAAGGGATTCTATTTAATGAGATATCCCCATAAACAGAAATTTCACGTGCTTCATTCACATACTCAGGGTTGAAATCGCTCCTTAAAGATGTCTGCTTCCATTGTATTAGGTAGTTTTTCTGGGATAAATGAAAGAAGAGAAAGATCAATAGTGATATTGGCCTGAACCTATCCTCCATAAACTAGTTGAGTATACTAAGTCAAATCTTTCAATTCTTCTAGGCTGTGATCTTCTTTTGTAAAATAGAGATAAATAAATATCTCTGTACTTATGAAAAACCAGGAAGATGATGCATGAGTAATGCCATTAGTTTCATATAACAGAAAAATAAAACTAAAAAATGATAAAGGACTTCTAGAAACCATTATTAGTGTTATCTTGTTTCACACAACTCACAGCTATCAGAAGTAGTCTGTAAACCCTTGCGTAGTTAGATCTCAAACCAGTGCTCATCCTGTATGCCCGAGTCACTGTTTTCCCCCATTGGCAGCACTATGTTTTGAATTTGTAATGTCTTTCAAAGGTGTATTAAATGATTAGACTACATACAATCTTTTGCATCTTTGGCACTTTTGAGAACTGTGGAATACTTAGGAGGTGGAGACAAATTGGAGTAAAAGCAAATGCCTTTAAATGGGACTGAATTTTTTGTTCTCTTCCTTTCCTTCTCCCTCACCCTTATTCTCGGTCACCATAGTGTGACCTGGCCTCCACAGTCACATATTCCTGCCAAAAGCAATATGACCACATTATCACAGTTCAAAATCTGTGAAAATATAAACCCAAGTAATCATTTCCTCCTTTAAAGTTTATTATGTCAGATTTTTTTTTCATGACAGTAAAACGCTGACTTAAAACAGTGTGAGTCCAATCAAAAGCATTTAAGAGTTCATATGGGTAAAAGGATATAATCACTTTAGCATTGCCATGGACCTATGAGCTTCATGGATGTATGTGTCGAGGAGTGGCAGGGGGATTTGGGATTTATCCTAGAGCTTTGTGTATGGCATGGGAATGCTATAACCTTAAGCAACATCGCCAGTCCTCCATGGGCAAAATTTTAAGTCACTGTACTAAATTCATTATATTACCATCTTTCTAAAAGTCAGCTTCATCATTAGACTGGTAGTCTCTCGGGGACAAGAACCATGGTCTTTGAGATCCTAGTCAATGCCTGTCATGAAGAAGGGATATATGATTCACAAATCACTTTGGTCTTCTGCCCTACCTCTAAATATTTTGTAAAACACCTGGAAATAAGTCTGACTAAACTTCCTTGAGCTTTGAGTTCTCGATAAATGGAGGTTTACAATGAAGCCTAACTAATTTTGACTTTTTGAATGCTTTAGTGATAAAGCAATAAGCCTGGCCAAGTCTCAGGTCATGTTTCAGCTAATCAATATAATGTTCAAGCTACACTAAGATTTTCTAACAGCTGTCAAGACTGACTAATCAGCGATTGTTCAAAAATCACACAGAATAGGAAACCTTTCTCTTCTCTTGGGATTTGCTATGAGAAAAGATCTTGGCTAGTAACTGAAGGATTCAAATCTCAAATGATCTAATTATTATTAGCAAGACTATACAAAATGAGAAAACAGGGAAGGGGAAGGGGGAACCCAGGGGCTTAATCTTGTTCATCATTTCACCCTTATGTTCAAATGCAAAAATATATCAGACCCTTAACTTACTGTATTCTCTCAAAGGACAGAGCATAAGATAGAAATAGTAGTAATACCTAGTAAATTAGGATAAAGGATAATGAAGCTAGAGAAATAATAGTCATATCTAGAGACTATTCTTCCTGTGGTAGTTAGAAAACTATTTCTACATGTCTTTCTTCTCTCTCAAGTATCCCTTCACAGTATTCATGAATTTGAATCAATGTGAGCATATATCATCCCTGAGCTGCACAGATTTATTCCTTTCTATACCATCCGACACATTAATTTTCTAGTGTTCAACCCTCTTAGCTGCTATGGTAAGTGGCCTGTCATTATTTCTATCATGGAATTAATTTGTTTGTTTCAAATTAAAGCATAAATTTCATAAATATGTAGCTTGTCATAAAATATATAGTTTTTATATATAGATCTATTAAAATATTGTTAATTTAGAGGTGAGTATATATATTCTTGCTTTAGATTTAGAATCATTTTTCAATCTTGTCAGATTGAAAATAATTAGAGACCTGTCAAAAGGTAGTGTGATAGGTATTTTTGGTTGTCAACATGCCACATCTGGGAAGAGGAAAACACACTGAGGAATTGCCCCCATCAGATTGACCTCTTTCATATTTTTATTGATTAACAAGTGACAGAAGAGAGCCTAGCCCACTATGTGCAGTGCCACACTAGGGTGGATGGTCCTGAGTTGTATAAGGAAGCTAGATGAGCAGAAGCAGGAAGGAAACGGTAAGAAGCATTTCTCTGCTTCAGTTCCTGCTTCTGGGTTCCTGCCTTGAGTTCCTTCTTTGGCTTCCCTTGGTGGATTATAATCTGTAAACCGAAGAAATTTTTTCCTCCCCAAGTTGATTTTGGTCATGGTGTCTATCACAGCAATGCATGCCAACTTATACAGCTAGGGAGATGTGAGTCCTTGGTAATATTTAGGTACAATCTGCTGTGTAGTGAGAAAGGGAGTTGGTAAAGGAAAAGTATGACAGAGCAATTTAAACAGATGTTTTAAGATTTTATTCTTGGTAAATCATAGAAGATTAGTCTTTCTTTATATTTTCCCCTATGATTTAAGACTATGGTTGAATCACACCTCTTTAGAGAAAGGCTTGTCCAAATACTAACATGATGCTTATTTCTGTGGCATAGACTCAGATGACATCTGAATGTTTCAAATTGTCACCATTCCTTTTAAGTTGGGAGAAGGTGTTCTGCTCTCCCAAAGGCCTATATTCTAGGGAAGAACATGACTATGATCAAGTTTCAGTACACAGTGAAGGTCTTTAATCAATTTGTGAGGGTAGTCTATGTTTTCTGACTTATCAGTTTATGAGACTGAAGTACTATATTTTAAAATTCCCACTTTGTGCCCATGTGTTTTGAGATATGCATATATGGTCTTATTTGATCTATGCACACACACACACACACACACACACACACAGTGGTGGGGGGGCAGTTAGGCATTGCACTCATTTCTGTATGAGAGTAGAGGCTTCAAATCTGGTCCCATTAAAAAGTTCAGCATGTTCAATGTATCTTTTTGTCTATCTAAAATGCAGGAGTTGGACTCATAGACACACTGACTGAATTGGTAGTCTGCAGAGAACAATTAGCAAAGTTAGCCTTAATTTTCTCTGTGGATATGTATATGTTTGTGTTAGATGGGGAAAGTGGAATGAAATTCCAACTTAGACTCTCCTCTGAATGATGAAGTTGGGAGTTAAGGAGCCATCCACCACCTATGGGGCACTAATTCAGATTTATTCATTCACACTGTGTCCTATTTTTCACCCTCCCTAGGAGTTGCTTCAGCAGGGGGCAAAAGAAAGAAAATATACCACTGAAATAGGTCTTTCTAGCATCTGCTTTCACAGTATATTCTGGACTAGATGATTATGTTGAAAAAATTAACTCCTCTTCCTTATTAAAATTCACTCTCTTACCATTAAAGACTCAACTCACTCATACATGCTCTTCTCCTGACACTACTGGATAGTCTTATGGGCTTTGTTATTCAATCAAGAGAAAAATTCTTGGATAGGGCTGGAGATGGATCAGTAGGCAAAGTGCTTGACCTGCAAACCTGGTGCCTTGTGTTGGCTCCCTGGAACCAAGGTAAAGGGGGAAAGGAAAGAACTAACTCTATTTCCTATACCTCAACACAAGCACTGTAGGATACTCAAGCACACACACCACACATACACACACACACACACACTCACATGCACACACACACTCACACACACACAATATTATTTATATTTCTACTTTTGTTTGAAGTACTTTGTATATTGATACAAATGTAAAATTGTATTTGCCATATGTATGTATGTTCTACCTATGGTTAAGCCATTTTGGTCATTGTCACAATCTTGAGGTCATTGTCCTTATGGTACATCTGCTTACAGACTGTTTATCTTGATATGTGAAGCCTTAGTCCTTAAGTTATTTTAGTAGTGAAGACTTAATGAGTTATGATAGTCACTCATGCTTGTCATGTCTATAGTTATGTTAGTTAGGTTCTCCAGACTTACGGAAACATATGTTAGATGGATAGGTAATCTTCAAACACTTCATAGACCTAGAGAATATGGCATTTAAATGTTTTGATAACTTAGAATTCTGTTGATGTGAGACACAATTGCTCCTGGCAGCACTGATCTGATCCCGAGAGAATGTTGGGCTTCTGAGACATTTCCATTTGGAAGTTTGTCTTCTTGGCACAAAAAATGGCCTATTGGGCGAAGAACTGCCCTTGCCTCGACTGCTGACAGTAAAAGCGACTAATGAACTCTGCCAAGACAGGATAAGATAGTCTTTCAAAAAACCTGCTTTTGAAAATGGTCTGAGAGATAAGCTAGGCCTGTCACCAATTTGTATGCACCAACGATACTGAGAAATTTTAGGTGACTGTCCAGGATGCGAGCTGTCTCTTCCTACTCTGGCAAGACTCCCGGAAGTTACTTGCATCCTTTTCCCGTTTCTCAGGTGTTATTATATTCCTTCTCAGGTCTTTGATGAGATTGAAGACTAACAGTTATAGTTGCAAACTTCTTGTATCTTAGCTAGAACATATTAAGTATTAGATTCAGGTTCTTTAGGATAGGACACCTTTTGGAATGATCTCTGTAACATGCCATTTACCTATGCTCCAGAGTACTCTGGATTTTAGGATTTTAGTATGTGTCTCTTGTTTGATGTCATCTGTGTTGGTTGTAGTTCCTTCTTGTCTAGGTCATTATCCCTTATTCCTCCTGGACAGTATTTGATAATCATTCCTGTTGTATATAGTTTTGTATTAGGTTATAATTTTCTTATTTAGACAAAAGAGGGAGATGTAGTGGGCAGCAGTTCCAGCTANGACCTGGAAGCATAACCCTTACTGAGGCTTCCAGTAACTGCCATGCCTACATTGGACCTCCCCCCGGGGGCGGAGCCTAGAGAGGAGCCGTTAAGAATGAGGAGCCGTTAAGAAGAAGATCAGTCCGTACCGGAGCTCTTGGTTCCTGGATCACAGACGTTGGAGGGTGGACTAAGCAGAGTTCTCCAGAGAACACTGCTGGACTGCACCTCACCTCTCCTGGACCCTGTGACCAACCCCTTTACTTACTGTAAGTTGCCCTAAATCCCTAAATAAACCTTCAGTTAACTACATGGAGTTGCCTTAATAATTTTCCCCCATTATCTGGCGCCCAACGTGGGGCTCGAACCCATGACCCTGAGATTAAGAGTCTCATGCTCTACCGACTGAGCTAGCCAGGCTAGCTAAGATAAAATATTTTCTTTATTTTTGCCAGATACAAATAGATATTGTAATTGTAATTCTTGCTAGATAACTGTTTTGTTTTCTGTAATTTTACTATGTTAAAGTTAAAACCTTCCTTTTAAATAGAAAAAAAAAGGGGAGATGATGGGAATGTCTTTCTGAAAATGTGTTGCTCTGATTGGTTGATAAATAAAGCTGTTTGGCCAATGGTGAGGCAGAATTAGGTTAGGCGGGAGATTCGAAGGAGAAAGAGAAAGCAGAGTGGGAGATGCCATTTTGCCATCTAGAGAATAGCATGTAACGGCACACAGGTAAAGCCATGTGGGACACGTGGCAACATAGATTATAAAAAGGGATTAATTTAAGATGTAGGAGCTAGCTAGCTAGAAGCCTGCCACGGCCATGGTTTGAAAAATGATATGAGCCTCTGTGTGCTTCCTGGGGTCAAAGCGGCTGTGGGAGCCAGGCTGGACTGGACAAACTTGCTACTACAATTATTTAAAAGAGAAAAGAAAAGTTCATGGCATTAGAATATGATTAACTATGTTAAATATTCTGGACACAGACAGGTAATATCAGATTTAACTGGCACAAGCAGGCACACCAGAATAATACATTTGGCTATTGATTCTTCTGGAGACAGTCATTCAATGAGTATGGAATAGCCTCATTATTTTGGTTCAAGTCTGAAGTCCTATGGCCCAGTGATGCTGAAAGTCAAAATCCTTGGACGCTGGCTACAACAGCAATAATAATTCATACTGTATTTTTTTGTTCCTTCTTACTTCTATCTGGTCTCGTTTTCAGGACGAGACTGTGGTTTCTTCCTGACAGTGACACTCTGAGCAAGTTTGACATAGTCACCCATTCCTCAGAACCTAAAACAACAGCTCTACTTTTCTGAAATCACTCAGACAATACAATATTTCATCAGCATTCTGGCCCGCAGTAAATATATTCTGACAATTGCTAAAGTAGAAAATTCTAAACCATATGGTTTAGAATTAATATAATAAGTATCAAAAATATCAAGATAAGAGAGAAAAGCAGCTGGGAACATGAGATTAAATAATAGAGTAATGGTATTGAGGATATTACTAAGGGGAAATACTAAAGGTGTAACATTTTCTCTAAAGTAA
>LZPO01087147.1:167011-180579 GCA_001675575.1 Neotoma lepida
GGATCTTCAGAACTCTAAGGTTGATGCTGGGATTAAAGGCGTGTGCCACCACCTCCTACTGCTAGTTCCCCATGTGACCTTGGAGTCACAGAGAACCAAGTGGATTAAGGGCGTGTGCTAACTTGCATGGCTAGTGGCTGGCAGCCCCGTTTTTCCTCTGACCCTCAGATAAATTTTATTAGGGAGGACAAATAAAATATCACCACAACCAAGGGAAATTATAGAAGAAGAATTTATTTTAGCTTATGATTCCAGTGGACAGGGAGGCATGGTGGCAAGGAGAAGGCCCGGCAGCAGGAATAGGAGCTAAAGACCACATCTTAAATGCAAGCATGAAGCAGAGAGAGTGAAGTGGAAGTAAGGAGAGGCTAGTTTAATCATCCCAAAGCCTGCCCCCAGGGATGGACTTCCTTCAGCAAGGTTGCACTACCTGAACCTTCCTAAACAGCACCATCAATCAAGTGTTCAAATTCCAGAGACTATAGAGGACATTTCTCATTCAAACTACCACAAATGGGAACATTCAGAAGGAAATCAAAGCAGTTCTCTGAAACTATGGAGGTATTGAACAGTTATGAACATTTTAGTGATTTGGTTTCACGTAGGCATTTAAATTCAAATATGTTATGACCCTCTACTTAAAAGCAAAGCCAAATTTACAATTGATAAGCTAGCCAAAGCTCTCTTTTCAACCTATGAGAAAAAGAACCCTTCTTAAAACATGAAACTCTTTGATAAAACACCAATTTAAAAAATGTGATCATCTTATACTTCTTTTTACTTGTACCTGGGTTTAAATCCTTGTTATTTCATGTTCTAGTCATTGCTTCTCTGGCCTCTGTTTTCTGTTCTATAAAATGGATACAGGGATGTGTGAAGACTGAATAAGATTTATGCAATGTGCTTGATAGATAGTTTGGCATATATTACATGTTCTAAAATTAATTTAAATATCATTATCAAAATATTAGTCAGCCTCATTCGAAAGATCATTTAAACTATAATTATTATTAAATGATCTAGATCTGGACTATATATAAATGGATTGCATTTTGCATGTAGCTGGTTCCAGATCCCCTCCTTTATTAGTCTGGCATTAAGTGGATGGCAATCAACTTAACCCTGTCCATGGAGATGTCATCCAGCTGTATAGCTCAAAGATTTTTCATCTATGAGTTTATTAAAAGAGCTTATGCATTTGCTCTTTCAGTTCTTATTTGTCTAAAACTCTATGGGAGAGCCTTATGGTATCCTTCTATCTTAGTCTGAAATAACAAAAGATTGCCTATTTATGCACACAAATCAGTTCGTTTTCAGTTTTAAAGTATTTTGATTAAAAATTATGGCTGTAGTGAGAAGACAAGTTACTAAAAGGAATTTGCCTAGAATTCCATTAATATTTTGATAGTACCAGCTCCTGATAGCCTCTCATAGGTCTATCTATGCATAGAGATATAAGTATAGTTATATTAATAAAAAGTAGAATATGTCTTTGGCCTATGCCTCCTCCCTGTAGCATAGGACCTGGGTAATATAAACTTTAAGATGGGAGGTATTTTATAGCACATCTTCTTAATGGTTCAGCACTTTTAAATATCTAGAAATTAATAGTAATAAAACCAATATCTACTAGGTATCTATTATATGTTAAACTTTATAAAGATTATTTTTGAATATTTCCAATAATTACTAGAGTAGAGATATTATTTTATTTTCTTTTTTAAATTTATTCTATGTGTCTTTTACATCATGTATCTTGATCCCATTCATTTCCCCATCCCTTCACATCTGCCCTCTGCCTTGTATCCCTCCTCCAATAAAACAAAATTTAAGAGACGAAAGGGTGTAGTAGGACAGGCCCATAGGGTTCAGGAAACTGGCTCAGACTAGTTGCCAAGGCATGCATATAACATACTCTTTATGAGCCAACCTGGAGTCTGCCTGAAGGCCTAGCAACAGGCACTATCAGATTTCCTGTTTGATGTCAGAGTTTCTGATCATGCCCAGCCAATGAGGGACAACCATGCAATGCCACCAGATTTTGACACATACTGGATGCTGGGAGGAGGGTATATAAGGCCTTCCCCGTTATTAAATAAATGAGTTTGTTATTTGCCTTCAATTGACTTCTGATGTTTGTGCCATTGATGCTGCACCTTCTACCCCCCTCACCCCCAAGGGAGCCTTTAGGATCCAACAACAAAAGGGAAAAGAAAAAAAGAGAAAAAATTAAAAATCTCATCATGGAAGCTGCAGTGAGTCACACAGTAAACCTTTTTGTCCATATACCTTTACTTGCAAGTGTTCATTGCAAACAGTCATTGGTCTGGTTCAAAGTCTCAGGTTTCTATTATACTATCGATGCTGGGCTGTCACTGGGCCTCTTCTTGGATATCCTCTTGTTGCCCTGTGTTGTGGAGATCCTGCAGCTTTGGGTCTGTAGGCCAGATTCCTTCACGTGCACTAGTATATCATAGGTGGGGTAGATGTTGGGGTAGGTGAAGTCATAACCCTGTTTCTGGGCCTGGGCTGTTGCAGGGTTGATCCATCTGCCAGTTCCCCCTTGTCTTTACCACCAAGGTGAGCTCTCCAGCATTGCCCCAGCTAATTCACCTCTTACAGCAATGACTGAGGGGTGGGGCCAGTTCTGCTTTCATACCCTCAGGGTCTGCTCTCCCACAGCTACACCATCAGGGCCAGCTCTGTTCTCTTGCCCCTGCAAGGTACAGGAGTCATTCTTCCAAGTGCTGCAGCTGGTGAGGATCAGGGACAGCTCTACCACTCTTATGACCCCATGGCTCACTCTTCCACCTGTCTGAGGCACTGATGCATAGAGGATTGGTGAGGGAGGCATCTCTCCTCTGCTCATGCTGCCACATGTCAGATGAATAATGAGGACAGCTCTCTTTTGCTCACAACCTCGAGTCTGGGTCACCCTTACCTGCAACTATCCAACAAGCTCTGTTGTGCTATCTAGGCAAGGATCAGGGCCTGCTTTCCTGAGTTCTGCAGCTGTAAAGGGGGATGGTCAGCTCTATCTGTTGCAGGAGATAAGGGGCGATGGGTAAGGGGGGTATCTGTCCCCTACCCAAACTGCCACATGACAGACTAATAGTGGAGAGAGCTCTCGCAAGCTTACAACTTCAGGGCTGACTCACCCATACCTCCACCATCAGGATTGACTCTATTGTGCTGCCCAGGCAAGGTGCAGGGCATGCTCTCCTTAGTATTGCAGCTGGTGGCAGCCAGGGACAGCTCTCCTGTGGAGTAGAGATATTATTTTATTTCCATTATATAAATGAGAAAAATGATGAACTAGAATAAATTTATCAAGATCCATTTTAGTCATTGGTGGTGCTGAAATTTTGGACTTAGGTCTCCATGGCTCTAGAACATGAAATTTCAACAATAGCAATGTACTCAGAATAATTATTTTTAAAAATTTTCCCCCGGCCAGGCGGTGGTGGCGCACGCCTTTAATCCCAGCACTCGGGAGGCAGAGGCAGGCGGATCTCGTGAGTTCGAGGCCAGCCTGGGCTACCAAGTGAGTTCCAGGAAAGGCGCAAAGATACACAGAGAAACCCTGTCTCGAAAAACCAAAAAAAAAAAAAAATTTTTTCCTCCTATATATTTCTCAAGCACTGACATATGCTACAATATTTTCTCATCAAAGCAAGAATGTCTGGTTTTTCCAGTGTCATTGTGTGTACTCAATGTACATTTTTATTTACTAGAGATACAAAATAATGCCTTCTCCATACTGCTAAGCCTTCACATTATACTATTAGAGGCAGCCATTATATATATGCTATAGAGACTGTAGTAATCTAAGTTGCAGTGTAAGCAGGGTTACACTATCAATTTGAGAAAGAGACTTGAGTACTAGATGGTGACGATACTGCTGCAAGATCCGACAATGTGATCCTAGCAAAAACAAAAACAAAAACAAAAACCAGATAAAACAATCCAAGCAATAATGATTCCATCCAGGGGGAGTGGGGCAATATCATGAATAGCAGGTTGGAAGGCAATATTCAAATAGAAGATAAGTCTGAGGAGGGCACATATTAATAATTTGTTTTGCCCAGATTGCAGTATATCTCTACCCTATGATTCATTTTAGTCATTTAAAAATTCTATTCTTTCTCTCTTTCTCAAAAATTAAATACAAAAGTAAAACCCTCAAAATAAAGAAAATTTAGGAGGAGTTCAGAAAGTGAAAAGAATATGGTCAAAATATATTATATAGAAAAATTCAATAGTAAAATTATATTCTTGTTTAATATGTTTTCCTTCTCAACAAACACATATACAAAATATGAATTCACCATTAATCCATTTTAAGATTTTTGTCAAGGTTTATATTTATTGTTTAAATACTCTGTGAGCCCACTCTAAATATTATTGTTTAAACAGTCTGTGAGCCTACTCTAAATATCTGACACTTAATGACACTTAATGTTCAAATTCATTTTTAGACTGGTCTCTAAAACCTTTCAATAATTTCTTTTGAGAATGATTTCTCTTCTTTGTCCCTTGGAGGGAGGTCATTCTAAGTGAATTTTAATGTGTACTGAAAAAAAAGGGCAGCACAGCTGACGCCTGATTGAAAATCTGATCTTCTCCCTAATGTCACAAGGACATCCCGAGACAATGACTGAGGAGCTATGCACCAATACCCAGCTGGATTCCTGATACTTACATTGGCAGATGCATTATCAACAGAGACATTTATTTAGAGCGAATTAAGTAACTAATTTCCATCTTCAACCCTTCAATTCTATTTTAGCACCAGGAGATACTAACCAGGATTATTCCAGGTGAAGTCTTATTGGCACCTGGTTGAGCACAGGAAGTCAAGACAGCCTATTTGAGTTCTGAGTCTTGTTACCATCTCTAGGCTGTTAGCTCACCTTGAAAAGCTTACATCACAACTGGATCTTGGTTTCTTAAAGTCACACTGTAGTCCTGAAAAAGAAATTGTGGCTTACCTTTTTGCTATGCATAATTCTCAAGGCAAATATATGCAAGGAATTGCTGTAGGAGCAAGATTTTGCAAATTGGTGAAATGAAACATAGTTGGCTTTGAAATACACCACTTTCATCTGAATAGCAAGTAAACAAAAGAACAAAGTGGAGTACTTAAATGTTCTCATGTTCATATGATTCTAGATGACTGATAAAGCATCATAGAAAAAGATGTGAGAAGGAGGAAGTTTTTTGTACAAAGTCATTGTGGCATACACGAAAATATAAATGTGCTGCATTGACTATTTGCAGTGTAGTTGTTACCAACAAATATTTTAAATGACAGGTTATAAACAGAATTTTGTTGAACCAAATTGTGAGCACTTGGTTTTACCATGGAGTGTTCTGTTTCCCTACTCAGAAATGTTTATGGTATTAGCAAAATACATAGCATTTCATAATATACACATATCAGTGCACTTGAGCTAGTATTATTTTTCTTAGTTCACTGGTTGAAAGTCTCATAAAGTTTGCCATGTTTTTTTGAGCTAGATCTAAAGGTAGGGCTTTCTGCATCTGCTGCCAGTGATTTCTCCACTATAGTACACTGCCTAGAGTAAGTTATACTACAAGTGAATAAAGCAAACATTTTGAGAGATCCAGAAAATTTATTTCAGCCAAAGGCCTCAAAGAGAAGATTTTATTACTGAAGTATGGAGGAAGTTATCTATATGGGAGAATGTTTAAAATACATGATAGTTTGTGTCATATTTAACTTTATGCAGTTGCCCAAAGTTTCTGAAAATAAACAGCTTCTGATATTTTCTTAGAATATATTGTCTAGATTGTGTGGGTATGGGAGTTCCTTAGAAACAAAGGCAAATTCGTTTTGGATGCACTGCATATGAGAGTCTTTCATTGGCAATTTGTATGCATGCAGCACATAAAGGCTCTGGGAATGCCTGTAAAAGGGAAATTTTGGACTTTCTTAGACTCAACTTTCTAATATCCATTATATGTTTGCATCACCAGCATTTATTCCAAATGCAGTTTCCATAATGAAAAAATAACCATCATATTTATGCTACTAAATGTATCAGTCCTTTTTCTTTTACAAGTATCCAATAAGGGAAAACTAAAATACTAGAAGAGGAATGGATAGTGAGTCTAGCCTTATTTATAGTCAGTATAATAAGAGAAGAAACCCATAGAGGCCAAGGTCTGTTTTTCCATGCTTACTAAAGATCCCCATATATCACAGTGTTCTTTATATTTTAAGGATATTTCCATCCTACTAATGTGCAAATTTGCTCTGAACATTTTTGCCTATAAGCAGAATAAAATATTTCTAGGATCTTTCAGGAAATTAAATATGAATTCAGAGATATTAGATATTCATCTTTATAAAATCTGAAGGCAAGAACAGTTGGTTTTTTATTTCCTGTTACTGCATTAACAGAGGAAGTTTTTTTTTATGGCTTCTGGCCATTGCTCTTACTCAATTCTGTAGCTGAATCAAATTCCAGTTGGGAAGTAATGACTGCTTTGTTGCTATCTGAATATAACTCTCCTTTTGGCTTATTGAATTAGGTTGAATGCTGTTTATATTGAGGTGCCTACCAGAAGAAGTCACATGCCCATGTTATATCACAGGTAAAGTCTCCTATGAACTATGAAGTCATCCCTGATGCTCAATATTCTGGAAATATAATGCCTACTTAGGACCAGAAACAGAAACTGAGAGGTATCTCTGCTCTTTCAATTGATTGAAATGTCACAGGGTATTCCTATTTTCTAAATGGATATTTGTTTTCTTAGGTAGGGTATGATGAGAATATGCCCTTTATATAAAAGTAAGGAAGATAGGAAATGAAAAAGGAATATCTAAGCAAGATTTTGTTAAAGGTGTACAATTTTTTTTTACTCAAATCTTGATACTGCAACGTAATTAGTAGAATTGGTGCCCTTGTCCTTAAGCTATGAGG
Organism: Neotoma lepida; assembly: GCA_001675575.1. Lineage (NCBI taxonomy): Eukaryota > Metazoa > Chordata > Mammalia > Rodentia > Cricetidae > Neotoma > Neotoma lepida. The sequence continues at coordinate 173,965 of LZPO01087147.1, forward strand.
ACAAGTTGAACATGGTTAAGACCACACACTGTTTTGTGGGTTTCTGTGATAAAGTTTACTGAACATGTTGTGTACTATTGGATGAATTATTTTTCGCTTTTGGTACTTTTCACTTTCTGTTGTCCTCTGTCTGGAACATTTCTTATAGATTTTATACACACTCTAATTTGATGAATTCTTATGCATGATTCAATTGCTCCCTTAAGATACTATTTCTTCCTGGAAAGCCTTCTAGGTCCTTGCTCACTTATGTTTCCTTGTCTAGGTTAAGGGTTAGATAGTCCTCCTCTGTGATATTGGGGAATCCTCATTGTTATCATCATTGTGCCCATAGTACTAGGTGGTGAAAGTTAGTTGAGTTTATGCCACTGACTGAACTTTCAGCAATAACCATATCTTTCTTGTTTCCTATCTTTCTTACAACTACTTAGCAGGTAGTGAGTGTGCAAACATTTGCTAAGTGAATATACATATAGCAACTTAGTCTTCTATGTGGTTTATCATAATCTTGTCTGTAATATTCAACCTAGGTTGCCAGGAGGAATGGAAAGAGAAGCTAAGAAAATTGCTCTTAGAAGTATATGCCATTCTTGAAATCTTTAATACAAGTGAGTCAGACAATGGGTAAGAATGTGGAAATGTTATTGTGTATAAAACTAAAGGTCAAGAACACTTGGAATTTACTTCTGTTTGAATCTGTATAAATTTGATCTCTTTGTGACGGTCTTCGCTTATAGATTGTTATAATCCTTTCACTTTAATTCCAGAAGAGAAAAACAAAACCAAGTGGCAAAATTAATCCAATTATTCTCCCAAGAAAATATATAGACTATATTTCAAAGTGGTAGACAGTTTAGGGTAGTGTGAAGGGAAATATGAAGACTGAGATTCATGTATATTAGCTATTTTAAAAACCATATATATGTATATGTAGTTAAAACATCAATCTCTCCCCCATATGAAGATGCGATTTATTTAAAATGTAGAACCTTTTATTTGCAAAGAAATCCCTTTTCATACCTTTTACTTTTCTGTCAGCTGTCTCCATCTGTCTTTAGCTCTTTATTGCCTTCACTATGGCCCTTGAACAAAAAAATGCTGTGAAGGCAAAATCAATAAGGCTCAGTAGATGAGCAGTTGACAAAGTGCCAGGAAGGAGTAGGAGCTGATAAAACTGGTCTGTTTGGCTATCTGAATAAAGCAAGCAGGTTGCCACCTTTTTTCATGTATTTTGTTTAGACGTTTGTTAGATTTCCTAGTTTGGTTCAAACAATACTGATTTCTACTGTTCCTCCATGTAGAAAATGATAAACTCTCTGTACTTTACAGTGTGTTTCTGCCAAAACTTTCATAGCAATGTTGTTGACAAAGGAAGTGGTATAGTTCTGTGAACAGTGACATTTCAATAATAGTTGGATCATAAAAGGGAGGAAAGAAAACAGTTTCAATAGGTTGACAAATAATATTTTTTTGGAAATGGTGAGACTGTGCTAATATTTCCAGGCCTCCAAACTTTAATTTTTTATACTGAATAGTATAAAATAGCCAAGAACAGATTGTTATATAAATTGTGGAAAAATTAATCATCAGTCAGTCATTAAGCAAGCTCTATGAAGTTCCTATATTACACCTTATTCTCTGTTAGACATTGCAGAAGGCATAACAAAATAGAGCTATATTTTTAGACTCCTTAAAAATGTATAATCCTTCTGGAGAAAATAAATCTCACAGTCAAAATTGTGAGCATATTTAACCAATCTTGAGTGCTATAACACATGCTGTAATATAAGTTAAAAGAAATTTAGATAATTTAGACTGGGTCTACTGTGAAAATTGGAGATTATTCAAGGGTTGGGATACCATATACTGTCTTTGAAGGACTGTGGTATATTTGCACTTGTTAGAAGCTGAATGAATATTTTTCATTTTCAGATATGTGTGTTCAGTTAAATATTTAAAAGGACAATGGGGAAAGGTGATGGATAGTAAATAGAGGTCAATAAAGAGTATTCTCTGAGATGGAAATCTGCTTGATAAAGGGCCTGGACTGCCATTTTCTGTTGATTTAATACAAAATTATGACCAGAACCTACAGTAAAGTATAGGTTTGTCTGTTTACACTCTCCACTTGGATTTCATTACTGCAGTCCAACAAGACAGATTTAAGACTGTAGTTTGTAATAATGGAAAATGGTTATGTAGCATTTGTCACAGTCAAAAACTGCTCTAGCCACTTGAAATTGATTCATTTATTTCATCCTCATAACTCTATGAGGTTTCAATGGGGAGGGAACTAAGTTGCAAGAAGCTAATTTGTCCAACCTTGCAGAACTAAGTGTCAAAGCCAAGATTTGAATACAAGTATTGTGGCCTGAGTGGCAATTATTTATTTGAAGTACCATGTCAATTCTAGGTGCCACTACATATGGCCATTCTAGTTTGGTTACAGTTTCCACAGCAGAGTGATAAAACACTATGACCTAAAGTAACTTAGGGGAGGCAAGGATTTGTTTGAGTACATATACAGGTCACAGTCCATCATTGAGGCAAGCCAGGGTAGGAGCTCTAAGTCAGAACTGTTTGGTTTTCCACATGGCATTACCACTAACCAAGGAACTCACTTCAGAGCAAACAGAAGTTGTTCAGCAGAAAATGTGGAGGATGATACTTCCTAGCCGGCTTACTCATTCATAGGGTTATGCTTACCTCATTTTCTTATAGAGTCTTGAACCTCTTGCCTAAGGATGGTGCTGTCCACAGTGGGCTATACCTTCCTAAGTGAATTTACAATCAAGACAGTCCCTCTCAGACATGGCCACAGAAAAATTTGATTTAGGAAATTACTCTATAGGTGCTGTCCTTTCAGTGATTTCTAGATTGTGTTAAGGTGACTATTAACACTAACCAGGAAAGTGATTAAAATTGTGTTTGATCACCTGTTCTTTAGGTTTTCTGTCATCTTCATTTCTTTTTCTCTTTGTAGCATAAGGATTCTGATGGAATCTGATAGAAGTGTGTTCATCCAGAGGGTGAGGAGGAAGATGTGTGTGTGTGTTTGTGTGTGTGTGTGCGTGCACATGCATGTGTGTGTGTGTGTGTGTGCATGTGTAAATACATATACAGACTTTTGAAAATATACTTTTGTGGCATAACAAATTAATAAATCTTTAACTGGCCTATTGGATGAAATTCTTACATAGCAATGGACTAAGAAACGCAATGAATTTTTCAGCCGAGCACAAGTGAACAGGTCACAATTTGTATATCAGTCAGAACAGGATGCAATTTAATGGTGGCTAACTGTCCAGGTCAGTTGATTTACAGTGAGTAGACATTCTAAGTAGGTCAGAATACTTTTCTACAAGCCTCCATCTTCCATTTGTTTGGTTGTCTCACATTTTGAAATCTTCCCAGCTAGGTTTTTATTTATGACAAACAATAATTTCTTAGCTTTTGCTCTCCAAAGTCCAGACTACCACAAGAACATTCCCTAAATAATGGTGGCTAATAAAGCTATCCCTCAGATCTCTAAGTTGGCTTGCCTTTAATTCCTTCTGACTCAGAGCATCCATGCCAATACCACAAATATTTCTATCAAGTTACTTCCAAAATTGTTTTCAGAATTCACATTGGGATGGAGAAGAGCCAAGCATATTGCTAGCAGCATTTCTATCTAGTGGGCTATCTATGGTGTTTGCCCTTTCCCCTTCTCCACTGACTCGGATTAATTCCTATGCTCCTACTTCCCTCACTGCTGACCCTGCTTAGGAATACCACTGCATTCCCACTTCCCTCAGCCTGAGAATAGACCTCACATAGAAGATATATTTGAAATGAAAAACAGTTCACCATCACTAAAATGTTGGCTTTCTGCACTGAAATATTATTTTGTTTGTTTTACTTCTGTTTAGGAAGGCAGAGAAAGGGAATTCCACTATGCCTGTCACAGTGATTGACAGAAATGAAGCATGAAAGAAAGCAACTGTGTTTATGAGCCAAGGAGGTGAAAACTAGACAAGACCTGGATCATATATTTTTAACAACTCAATAAATTTCGTTCACCCATTTCCCAAATCTTCATGTTCTAGTCAGGAAAGAATGACATCAAGTTTTAGTTAGAAATGAATTTTTGTTTGTGAAGGTGGAAAGTTATAAGACTATAAAACATATTTTTAATAAAATTGCAATATCCTTGGAGTTTCACGGAAACCTAGTCTTTGGGGACATGCTATTCTTATAGGAAAGATAACCTTATAGCCATGTTTTTGTGCAACTTCAGCAACCAGATTCTTCTTAGATAGGGCTGAAATAGTCATTTTTAATACTGAGTTCTGTATTGTTCTTACACTATATTAGAGAAAAATATGAGTTACTTCATTGTCCAAGATCTTTGACATTGAAAGTGGAAATAGAAAGAATTGATTATGGTTAGTGTGTTTTATGGAGATTTGATAAGGTTAGAGCTAATTAGTGGTTAAATTGTGCCTGGACATATATGCACTGACCTCTGTATCATTTTTCAAAAATACCAAGGAAAAACAAAATTTGTTTTACAGAGTTAAAACTGACTTTCTCCCTTGTAGTTATGCAGGTTATACCTTAGAGATGTTTTGGTAGCCCTATCATAGGCTTTAATGCCAAACACGTTGGGAATGTGGCTGTAGATGAAGACTGGAAATAATTTCACTGCTCAGACTCAGCCATTTCCTTTGCAAATAGCAAATAATTATAGTCATCCTGCAAGATTTTTCAAAATAAACGAGATATAAATCTATGTCACTATAGCAAATGCCTGATTCTATACTATGCACATTTCTCCATTTTTTTTGTGGCAGTGATTCCATTTAGCCTCTGTGGTGAATGATTGCTCTTAAAAATCTAAGAAAGATGTCGTAAATATTTTCCTTACTCTTTCTTCTTGTGCTTTACCATTCACTGGAGTAAATTTATTTTGAAAGATATTTCCAGCATATGCTGAATGAATTCAACTGAAAGAATAATCACAGAGACTCTTTTTATGAAAAAGGATATAGCTATAAATTTGACAGCTTTCCATAACAGGGTGTGATTCCCTGATTATAGTGGACAATGATGATGTAAGCAAAACCATGTACATGATACAAATTGAGTACTATTGGTAGAGTCAACCTGACTGTAACAATATTGAACATGATATCTACCTTCTAACATGAAGCTGCTTATGTGATAAAAAAGAAACCAAACAAAAACATGAGAGTACAGACTTATCCAGATTCCAAAAGAGGTGAATGTAGACATATTTTATCATGAACATGATATGACATGATGCAAACTATATAAATTTTGATACCTATGACATTGTTCTGTTTATTCTGTTAGCATTTGGAAATTTTAAAATCCCCATGAATTTCAAAAGAGAAAAATGAATCATAAATAATTTGTAATCACTCAACTCAAAATTTATGAACTATATAACCAGCCGAAGCTCTTCAAACCATTGCAAGTATAACATAATTGTTAGTTTAGTGTTTGCAAATGTTTCTTGAGTATATTACACTTGACACTTTTTATGTATAAGCCATTCTTATAAATTCTGGGGTTAGAATACAGAACATGGAAATGAAGATGCTAATCTTGTGAATCCCCTTTAATAATGTGGGGTCTTCAGATAGTTAAAAAGTAGAAATACCATAATTATAGATTATGACAAAGCAACGAGATTGATGGAGAGATCCTGATTTATTATGGAGCAAAGTATTTTATGACAAGATGATGATTGTGCTCAGGTCTAAATGAAAAATTAGGCCTGCCATGCAGAAAAATAGGAGTAGAGCTGAGAAAATAGTGAAATCACCTATAAAGGAAAGAAGTACCTATGATAAATGGTTCCAAATAAGATGGAGATAGGCGAGAATCACAATACACCTGTGTCATATTCTTGCCGTATCATATTCTTGCCATAAATCTCATCGGTAGTCCTCAAAAATGCCAGTATCATCAACGACAGTCAAATATATACACTTTTGGAAATACATTTTTCATTAAAGGAAACTAAAGAAATATGACAAGTAAAAAATGTAGTTTTGAGCTTGACCCTGATGTAAAAGGATTCTAACAGAAATTCTTAAGATACTTTGGAATTTTAGTACCGTCAATATATCATATGATTAATTGTTAATTTAATTTTTAGGATTGTGATTTAATAACAGCATTTCTCCCTGACGTTTCCTCCCTCCAAACTCTGCCATTCACCCCTACCAACTCTCCTTCAAATTCATGGCTTTTTTTTTCTTTTTTACTAATTGTTATTGCATGCATATATGTATGGACTTAAGAGTTGCTCAACAAGAGGGTGACCATGAATGATACTGGAAACCTAGCTAACTACTCAGTGCTAATGAAGTCATGGTTATTAGGGCAGAAAATCTACAACCACTAATTTACTAAGCAAGCATAATCCCTAGCAACAGTCTATAAACATTTCTCCTTAAACCCACAGAAAAATGTGGTCTTCACTCCTCATCAAGAAGACTTCTCACCAGGCTGTGGTGGCGCACGCCTTTAATCCCAGCACTCGGGAGGCAGAGGCAGGCGGATCTCTGTGAGTTCGAGGCCAGCCTAGGCTACCAAGTGAGT
>LZPO01087147.1:180644-211239 GCA_001675575.1 Neotoma lepida
ACTTCTCTTTGCAACAATCTTTAAAGTTTTAATTATATTTTATTTATTTATTTAGTGTGTGTGTGTGTGTGTGTGTGTGTGTGTGTATGTACATATGTAGGTCAGATGACAACTTGTGGCTCATACGGCTCCCACAGGCTGAATTAAGATTATCAGACTTGGCAGCTGATGCCTTTATTCACTGATCCATTTTGCTGGCACTAGATAATTTATTAACATTAAATTTATTCGTTATGGAAAATGGTATTACTTTTATGTAAGATACTCCCTTATTCTGGAAAAATATATGCTATATCATTTATGGAGGATGGCATGAAGCATAATAGTAACAATTGGAGAACACAGTTGAAAAGGACGCCGGTTTTCACTGTAACTGTCGTTCCAATTATCTACAGATTTGGATGTTTCTTCAGAATAAAAGGTTTGGGAAAAATAACAAAGGTGCATTGTATTCATTACTTGCATTGCTATGAGCAAAATATCTGATGTAAACAACATAAGAGAATGGATTAGGTAGTTTTCTGTTGCTTTAATACAATACCATCACTAAAAACAACTTAGAGAAACTGGAGTTTGGTTTGGCTTACGGTTTCAGAGGCATTGACTCTCTATGGGAAAGGAGACATAGAGTTGTAGCAGGAGCAGGAAGCTAGCTGCCTGCATTTTGTCTGCATATAAGAAGCAAGCAAGAGAACAAGAAGTGGGGTGAGGCTACGAACTTTCAGTGCTTGCCCCCAGTGGTGTACTTCTCCCAGCAAAGCTTTATCTCTTAAAGGTTCCATAGCTGTTCCAAAGAGCACCAACAACTGGAGACCAAGAGTTTTCACATAGATAAGCCTGTGGGAAACTTCTCATTCAAACCATGCAAGAGAGGGAAGATTTACTTTGGTTCAGGGATACAGATGGTTCAGTTGATGATGGGAAGGCGTTGTGGAGCAGCTCAGTTCACAACATAACAGAGCAGTATATACCAGTGCTCAATACATGATCCTGGGTTGTGGTTGATATATTGTGCATCCTAATAAAGCTTTCCTGGGTTCAGAGAATGGAACAGTCACTAAGTAGACATAGAGGCCAGAAAATGGTGGCACACACCTTTAATCCTATCACTTGGGAGGCAGAGATCCATCTGGATCTCTGTGAGTTTAAGGCCACACAGGGGACAGAGCCAGGCATGGTGGCACACACCTTTAATCCCAACACTTGAGATCCCATGTCTTTGCTTGGGAAGGACACATGCCTTTAGTCCCAGGAAGTGATGGCAGGAAGCAGAAAAGTATATAAGGTGTGAGAACCAGGAATTAAAGCCCTTTAAGCTTTTTTAAGCTTTTAGGCTTTTAGCAGCAGTTCGACTGAGATTCATTCAGATGAAGACTCAGAAGCCTTCAATCTGAGGAAACAAGATCAGCTGAGGAGTTGGCAAGGTGAGATTGGCTGTGGCTTGTTCTGTTTCTCTGATCTTCCAGCATTTACACCAATAGCTGACACTGAGTTTTTAATGAATAAGACCATTTAGAAATTTGAGTTACACTATGTATTTTATTGGAAAATTACTCAAAATTTAGAACCATCTAATATACAGATATGTAACTGGGCAAGTATTCTACTTCAGTTAATCTGTCAGCTGGTTCGAGTAACCAGCTCCCTAGAGTAGACAGACCACAGATGACTCTCACTGATATCTCTTCCCTTTATCCACAGTTCTGTGAGTGTGTGTGTGGTGGAAACTGTGAATTGCTTCTACCAAGGGAACATAACCACACTGGTGGCTATGTACTCTTGGTTATGTTATCAGTATATAGTAATTTATACTCTTATTATCCAACATTTTAGAAGTGGAAATAGACATATACAAATTATCCAATATCACACAACAAATAAGTAAGTAAGATTCAATTCCAGGTCAGCCTGATTCTAGACCCTGATTCTGAAACTATTATTCTCCCCTGCACAGAGTAGGTCTACATAGTATATATTGAAAGAACCAGCTGGGTGTGGTGGCACATGCCTTTAGTCCCAGCACTGCAGAGGCAGAGACAGAGGCAGGCAGATCTATTGAGATTAATGCCAGCATGGTCTATAGAATGAGATCCAGGACAGCCAGGGCTACACAGAAACCCTGTCTCGAAAAACAACAAAACAAACAGACAAACAAAAACAAAAAAGAAAGAATCAATTTTAGAAGCGTTCTACAGAAATTTAGAAGGAATAACTATAAAACTGGTTCACAAACTATACTCTCTGAACATTGGCAGTGGAAACATTCCTTAAGAGTGTATTGAACTTAGAAATTCTCATTTATCACCCCAGGTACTCAGAAACTCTGGTGGTGAGGCCAAGAAATCTGTGTTTGAACAGTTTTTCCTAGGCATTGTATGTTCTCTATAATTTTAGAGTCACTGGAACAAAGTAATACAAAAGGAAATGCAGAGGAAAAAAACATAATTTGCATGAAATAAAGAGAATTTCATATTTGAATATGCTGCCTATGTTTGAGGCATGAACAGTGAAAAGAATGTTGGTAGCAGAAGAAAAAAAAGCAAAAGCTATGTTTTTGTTCATCAGTTTCACATTCGGCAGCTTTCAGCAGGTACATTCTGGATATACTAAATCAACTTAATAGTGAGTATTATTTTTATTCCGGCTTTCATGACTGTTCTAAGAGCTAAAACAAAATATTGAGATGTTTGTATTCTGCACGGAGGTAAACAGGAAGGGGTGGTGTCAGTGGGAAGTGTGCCATCCAATTAAACGTGATACTGAACAAAAGAAGTGTTGCAAAGCTCTTGTGAAAACCGAAGGATTGTAGAAGTTAATTTTAAACACATGCACATGTGGCTGGGAGATAGCATGAGTCAAGTAGATGACTATATTAATAAAGGCAGTATTATAGCAAATGGAGTTAATCAAGCACTAGTATTAACTGGGCTACATCAGAAGCCCTACTGCTCTTAGATGCTTCCCTTTCAACCTTACTGGAAATTAAAAACTAAGCCTCTTGTGAAGCAAATCTGTTCCACCTGAAACAATATCAGAAACCTTCATCTCGATCAAATTAATTGCACCAGTATTTGCAATGGCTGAGGGAAACACTGGGAGTTAATGATAAACAAATTCATGTTATGAGCTAAGTTTCTGATGCACAGCCTCTGATCAACTAAACTAATAAGGCAACATACTTGGGTAGCGCCTGGAAGTTTTCAGAGCATTTTAACTTCCATTAGCTTAATTGAGACTCATAAACTGGTGAGTCAGGTAAGAAAGTTGATTTTGTTTCCATTTTACAGTGAAGGGATGGGGACTTCTTGAGGTTTTCTATGACAAAGGCATTGCTTTAGTTTAAGTAGTTATTCAAGGTCAACCTTGCCTTATAAAATTTCCTCCTTTTTAAAGGTCTATATTTAAGTGGGGCTTCCTCATTCCCGCATGCATATATATTATAGCTGTTCATTCTGAGATGATCAGGGGAGAGTAGATACATATGAACTGGAGTAGCACATGCAATTTTAAATCAATCTGCCCTCTCCAAGCACTGATATTTCATTGTATGTAAAAATATATTATGGTGATTATGCCATGTCATTAAAATCTTCTTTTTCAACATAATTGTTTTCAACTTTGCGTTATTATTGTTTACAAAAGTATTATTGCATAAATGCTTGTGCATATTTAATTTCTTTACAAATTATTGCATTTTGTTTGTTTAATGTAAGGATCAGAGGATGACTTTGAGACTTGGTTCTCACCTTCCATCATGAGGATTACACTCAATCTATCAGGTTTGGCAACAAGTGTATTATACTCACCGAGCCATCTCACTGGCCATATCTCTTCTTTCTTTAGGACAAAATTATAGCAGCAGGAATCACTGTTTCCAAGGGTTGTAATCATTTTAAAATCCTTTCTATAAAACCACAGTATCCTCAGGAAAGATGTTACCTCTTTATACTTGTAGTGATGCTATTTTCTCTGGACCAGACAACACCATCAGCCTACATGGATCAGAGTTTGATGTGGTGATCTACAGAACATTGTGGCCCTGTAGTTAAGGCAACACATAAGCAGAACAATACTGACAGCTATGTCTATGATGATGGCAATGGATCTATGGACATTTCCTCTTAGTAGGCAGGGGAGTGATACTGATAGACATCAACATTCATTGAACACTGGAGAGAGATTCCAGATTCACAGAACAGAGAACTGTGCCAATACATGGATAGTAGCATGTGAAGTGAGAGAATTTATTAAGGAGGAGTATACTTTCAAGGAAAGATGTAAACTGGAGTAGAGAAAAAGTTTAGAAGCTCAGTAGTATCTATTGGACAGAGGAGGAGTCTACATGTCATGTAGCCCACGATTTCAATATTTGCACAGTATAGGCTTTTTCATGCATGTTCTGTCTGCTACATGTAATTCTACATACAACTTCATATATCACATATCACATAGCATCTTAAGTGTTCAATCAGACTGTACATTTTAGTATTATAATGAGTCATAGGCCACCTTCAGACAATCCAGAGCTCCTTTGTACTGGTCTGTGCCAATGGCTCAGCAAGTTCTAATTGCTCTGGCCAAGGGTTTTCCAGACTACTGCTTTGCTGTTTTTTCTTACATGTGATTTTTTCAGTATTTGTATAAGGCCTTTATTCTCCTGCCTCAACATCACCAGACCCCCACCTGAGTTTGCATCCAATAGTCCTTCATGCCTCCTTTCTTCTGCTGCACATGGTCTTGGGGGTAAAGTGATAGAATATATAGGAGAGGGAAAGTCGACTGAGGGTAGATCTCCCACAATGCAGTGTTCTTGAATTGTCACCCATACTGAGGTAGGACTTTCCAGCAATGTGGCTGTTTTTGACTCAACTAATGCTCCTGTAAGTAACTACAATGAGCACACTGATTCTCCAAGCTGGACTTAGATAGGAACATTTCTTTGGTCTGTTTGGACCCTACCATGGGTGAGTAGATTTTTCTTGGGAAGAGGCATGCAACAAGATTCCTACCATTGTTTGTTCATAGCACATTCTTCTCCAGACCTTTGCCAAATGAGGTTTATAATCACTTTACAATTCTCTAGTCTATAGGTCCACAGTATCTCTTAAACAAGCTTACTCATTTATAGTTCTGTAATTACTACATGACAGCACACCTTCTGAATCTTTGCCAATGCTGCCAGTTTGATACATGGAGTTTGTGTCACACAATTTACCTTTTTGAGGACTAGTAAATAGAAAAATTTACAGTTACATATTGATAAGCCTTTGCTTTTACTTTTATGTACTTCTCTAATCAAAGTATAAGTTCATGGCTATGTACAATATGTTGTAAAATGCCAGAGAGATAATCAACATTTTAGACTTAGTAACCAAATGACCTTTGTCAAAAAAATTTCAAATTTACTAGTGTAACGCAAAAGTAGCCACAAACAACGCTAAAATGAATAGGCATAGGTTTGGACTGATAAAACTTTACCTAGAAAACTAATAACAAAGCAAAACAGATAATAATCCAATTAAAGCCTATGACCACAGTCTGCCAACTGCTGATTTACCTTGTTCTGTGTAACCAGAAGCATTTATCACTTTCTTACTGATTTTGCAAAGTCCAGCATATATGAAGGATATCCTTCTGTGAGATAAAATACAAAAACTAATTACTCATGTTTTCTTGTGATTTAATTATAATGAATCACTATCCAACCTATCTAGGAATACTTTTGATGTGATTCTCAGTATAGAAAACTAATCATATTTCCCTACAAACAGTCAGGCAATGGTGTCAGAACCTTTTATTGAATAACCTTTTTTTTCTCAGCAGGCTTTCTTTGGAAGCTAAGTCTTTACTAAACTAGATGTATTGCCAATGTTCTTCGAGGTGTTGTCCTGTGAGCATAGCATCTGAAAGTAATGGTTTTGGAAGTATGCTCACCATAGGGGCCTCTCTAGCTCCCTTTGTACTTACATCAGTCCAGTTTGAAATGTATCAAGAATTCTGTCTTAACTGCATAGAGTGCAGTTGTTGTGGCTGCTACTGTCCTTACACTTTTATCTTTCATATATCTCTGTCTCTTTGCATTTGTGTATAGTCTTGCACTGCACAGAGGGAGATTAGCCTTACTATAAAGTCAGAAAAACTGTAACTCCTCTTTCTGTTGTAGTGTGGCCTTGGCAGCCTGTTATTTAGGTTTATTCTTGCTTGAGTGTAGTTGCCACCTTGTATGCTAACTACTGAGGTATACCACACTATGTCTTCCCTACCACTTTTTTTATTGGTGTCTATGATTTTTTAAATTATCTGTCTGTAAGTATAATCTTAGACTTCTCAGATTGTTTTGGTCAGAATTATTGACTTTTGTTTTCTGATTCTACTGACAACAATGATATATCCTCCCCATGTTATTAAAGTGACATTGGCCATTTCTTCTCTTTTCCAACAATATAATCATAGTGGAAACTGCTTGTCTCCAGATCTTCTCATCCAAGTTGTCATCCTCTGTTCTCTGCTCTCAGTCTTCCAGAATTATCCTGGGCATCCAATGTCTTTTCTCTGTTTTGAGTAGGCTTTCATATAGATGTTCATTTGAAGATTAACCTATAATATTGGGAAATACTATTTTTTAAATTTCTTGTCCATTTTAAGTTTTACAATTACCCTCTATCCTTATAGATTCAGGCAAGACATACACTAAGAGGCTCTAAAATATAAACCTATGACCTGTATTTATATCTCTGCTATTGTAACAAAGTCATGTTTGTATATTAAATTAACTTCTGAATTCATTTTGTATATATTTTATAAGTGGTATGCAAGACCATATGTAAAATAGCATTAGAGTTTTATGCTCATCAAATTCTATAGTGTTTCAATGATGCTCTACAGCATTAGGTTCATTTTAGTGAGAACAATATAAACCTTTGGTACTAGGAAATCAATACATACATTTTATTGAACTTTACAGTTGAACAATATATAGGTTTAATATTCTGCAGTGACTTTTTAGAATTAAAAACTGGACTAGACAGTGCATCTTAAAAGGCAGATTCTAGTATGTAATTACACTGTTTTGCATGTTGAATGCAACTGTGGTCCATCCAGTTCCAAGTACCTTGTAAACATTTACTACATTGTAATACTGGCAGTACCCTTCTAAGGTCCATTAAGTAAGATGCACTTGCTTGTACTAAAGAGAATCCAAGACTTGTACATAAAGTGATTTTATCCTAGGAGGTGTAGCCTGTTAATGAATATCTGTGACCCTTCACTCATGTCTCAGCAAAATCTTTTCTTAACCTCAAATGACAGGTGACTTTGTATATAGCACATTCTTTCTTACTATCATCATGAGATGTCAAGGAAAAAACCAACATAGTTCTACCTGCTCTAAGAACTAGGCTTCCCACTCTTTTTGCATTGAATACAGATTTCCTTCATTTTTTCTGTAATTATACATATACCTTTTCTTCTTTTTTATTATTAAGAAATTTTCTATTCATTTTACATACCAACCACAGATCCCCTCTCCTCCCTCCTCCCACCTCCACCTTCCCCCACAACCCACCCCCATTCCCACCTTCTCCAAGGCAAGGCAAGGCCTCCCATGGGGGAGTCAGCAGAGCCTGGTACATTCAGTTGAGGCAGGTCCAAGGCCCTTCCCCTACTGTAGGATGAATCTTAAATAGTCTTATTAATAAAAAATTCAGTGCCAGATATTGGGGTAAATTCTGAAAGGTCAGAGAAGCAGAACAAGTCACAGCCAACCTCACCTCACCAACTCCTCAGCTGATATTGTTTTCTCACTGCAGGCTTCTGAGTCCTCACCTGAATGGATCTCAGCTGAACTGCTGCTCAAAAGCCTGAAAGGTTAAGAGGCCTCTAGTTTCTGGTCCTCACACCTTATATACTTTTCTGCTTCCTGCCATCACTTCCTGGGATTAAAGGAGTGTGTATCTTTCTCTGCCCAGACATCACTTCCTTCCTAGTACTGGGGTTAAAGATGTGTGCCACCACTTTCTAACCTCTATGTCTAATCTAGTGGCTGTTCTGTTCTCTGATCCCAGGAAAGCTTTATTAGGGTGTACAATATATCAACCACATTTCCCCTTTTTTGTCTAAAATAATAAATGAAGGTTATAACTGAATAAGGAAAATTATATACAATAAGTATATACAATATATACAGTCAAGAATTACATTAACAATGTCAAGTCCATTAACATTTGACAGATTCAGACAAAAAACTCCATTATATATATTAACAATGTCCAGTCCACTAACATTTGACAAATTCAAACAAAAAATTTCATTACTTATCCTATTTTGGTGAGTCCAAAATTAGTATACAATATACAAAAATCCAATCCAATGTAAAATATTTAAAGAAGTAGTTAGTTCCTTTATAAAAGTAGATTAAATAATTTACCTTTTTCTTATCATATCCATATTCTCTCTTTTTTCTATTCATAGTAGATTCAATAATCTACCTTTTATCTTATCATTTCTATATCTTCCCTTTTTATCTTTTCAGAGTAGATTCAATTATCTACCCTTTTATCCTATTATTTCTATATCTTTTTTTCCCAGAATAAATTCAATGATCTACCTCTTATCTATATCCTCTTTTTTCTTTTTCCTTTTTTTAAAACAAAAACCCTGAGTCTAATCTCCTTTGTTTAGCTTTTTTTTTTTGACCATTAACAATTAACAACTTGTAACCAACCATCCTAAACAATGACAATACCTATAACTTAAATGACCAAAAATCACCCACCCTACCTCTTGGGAATGTGGGCATTGAGGTCTTAAAATTACTTCTTGTTGTCTGGGGGCCAAGGCATCTTTAGGGAATCCTGAAAAGAAAATTTTTGGGTTAATTGTCAAGTCCTGTATCATTTGTCTAGTCTCTGCATAATGAGAACGTGCAGGGCTTGTCTCAAGTCCTTGTTTGAGTAGTCTGTCAGGCTGGATCATCTCACCTAGCCATCTAGAAATTGTCCTGAGCAGTTTGTACTCTAAAGCCGATCTTTGGGTGGTGTTAATCAGCTTAATGACTTTACCATAGTTCATGTGGAATCATCATTGTGGGATCTCGTCACCTTTTTGGAGACTTGAAAGTCACTGTTAGGCATGGTCATGGTTCCCTGCAGGATTTTTTTGTGTGTGCCTCCTCTGTGGTTTGGAGCAATCTTAATTGTATCTGTGGCAGAATCATGTCTCTCAGCCAGTCTCAAGTTTGCAATACAATAGGTTCCATTCTTCTTCACCAAGATATTCTTTGATTTCAAATCTCTGTGAGAAATAGCTGGCTTTCCTTGGATACCAACAATCTCCATGTGAAGATGGGCAAGACAGCTTGCCATAGATAGAGGGAGTTTGACCATCCCTTCCACTGTAACAGTGTATGTGTTTGAGTAATCAAAAAGGGATCCATGCTCATGGTAATCCAACACCAGCCATAGCTGAGTCCATGTGCTATTGTCTTTGTTGCCTGCTGCTATAAATCCTAGGATGTTTTTATGGCATAACATCACAGTCTGATAAATTTCTGCCTCTCGGAACCATGAATGTTCTTCCTTAGAAGATAATATCTTCACAGCAACTTCTCCCCGCCACTTGCCTCACCAAACTTCTCCAAACTGATCTTAGCCAATGCTTTCTTGTAACACGATGGTCCTGGCAATTGTTCTCTGAACAAGCAGCGGTAAACCTTTTGTCCCTGGTAGCAGCATCGCCACCACCAACATGATGAGAAGCAGCTTATAGCACAGAATAGAAGCCAACACCTCCATGGTCCTGCTGTCACTATTTTTGGTTCGGCCCTGGCCGCAGCTTTTCCTCAGCAAGCCTCCCAGGCTGGCCTCAAAGTCTGGAACCTCCTGCCTCTGCCTCCTTCAGCAAGTCCTACCAGCGTGTGCCACCACAACCAGCTGCATGCACATCAGGCCTGAGCTGGGGACTGCAAGGCCACAGGCAAGTGGCATTTTGTGAATTAGTACAACAATCGTTGGGCTTCAGATGTAAAAGTAGCATGAATCTTAAGTGATTTTATTAATAAAAAACAACCCGGAGCCAGTTATTAGGATGAATGCTGCAAGATCAGAGAGACAGAACAAGCCACAGCCAATTTCACCTCACCAACTCCTCAGCTGATATTGTTTCCTTACTGCAGGCTTCTGAGTCCTCACCTAAATGGATCTCAGCTGAACTGCTGTTCAAAAGCCTCTAAAGTTTAAAAAACCTCTAGTTCCTGGTCCTCATGCCTTATATATCTTTCTGCTTCCTGCTATCACTTCCTGGGATTAAAGGCATGTGTATCTTTCTCTGCCCAGACCCTACACCAAGGATATGTACAGTGTTCCACCTTAGGCATTGGGCTCCAAAAATCCTGCTCATACACCGGGGATAGGATAGATCGCGATCCCACTGCCAGGTGCCCTCTTAAGGCGGTCAAATTACACAACTGTCTTGCCTATGCAGAAAGCCTAGTCCAGTCTCATGGAGGTTCCACAGCTATTGGTTCACAGTTCCTGAGTTCCCACTAGTTTGGTTGTTTCTGTAGGTTTCCCTATCATGATCTTGATGCCCCTTGCTCACAGAATCCCTCTTCTCTTTCTTCGACTGGATTCCTGGAGCTTGGCTTGGTGCTTGGCTAGGTGCTTGGCTAGTTACAGGATGAAGGCTCTATGATGACAGTTAGGGTATTCACCAATCTAATTACCAGGGTAGGCCAGTTCACGCACCCTCTCCACTATTGCTAGGGGTCTAAGGTGGGGTCACCCTTATGGATTCCTGGGAACTTCCCTAGCATTCGGTTTCTCCTCATCCCCATGATGTCTCCCTCTATCAAGATATCTCTTTCATTGCTCTCCCAATTTGTCCTGTTCCCTTATGTCCTCATCCTCCATCCTCTGCCTTCCATTGCCTCCCTCACCTCAGTTTACTCATGGAGATCTCATCTATTTCCCCTTCCCAGAGTGATCCATGTGTTCCTCTTAGGTTCCTCCTTGTTAGCGAGCTTCTCTGGAGCTGTGGGCTGTAGTCTGGTTATCCTTTGCTTTACATCTAGTATCCACTTATCAGTGAGTACATACCATGTTTGTCCTTCTGAGTCTGGGTTACCTCACTCAGGATGATGTTATCTAGTTCCATCCATTTGCCTGCAAATATCATGATGTCAATTGATTTTTACTATTGAGTAGTACTCTATTGTGTATATGTGCCACATTTTCTTTATCCATTCTTCGGCTGAGGGGCATCTAGGTTGTTTCCAGGTTCTGGCTATTATGAATAATACTCCTATGAACATAGTTGTGCATGTGTCTTTGTGGTATAATTGAGCATTCCTTGGGTATATGCCCAAGAGTGGTGGTATAACTGGGTCTTGAAGTAGATTGATTCCCAATTTTCTGATAAACTGCCATACTGATTTCCAAAGTAGCTGTACAAATTTGCACTCCCACCAAAAGTGGAGGGGTGTTCCCCTTGCTCTCCAACATAAGCTGTCCTCAGTGTTTTTGATCTCAGCCATTCTGACAGGTGTAAGATGGTATCTCAGAGTCGTTTTGATTTGCATTTCCCTGGTGACTAAGGATGTTGAGCAAATCCTCAATGTCTTTGACCATTTGAGATTCTTCTGTTGAGAATTCTCTGTTTAGCTCTGTAGCCCATTTTAAAATTGGATTGTTCAGTATTTTGATATCTAGTTTCTTTAATTCTTTATACATTTTGGAGATCAGCCCTCTGCATATATCTTACATTATACAAACTTTTCTTATTTAGAGGTACTATACAATAGACCAAATCTAAAATTTTTTTCTGTTTCTAATTGTATTGAGAGTTAATGTTTCTGGGGAAGGAAGCACAACATCTTATTTCTATGTTGTTTGGCACCTAAATAAACGAATCAAAAATAGACACAGATGGGAACTCTATAATAATTTTTGGAGTTGGGGAGATTATAACAGGGAAAATAAGTTTACTGAAAGATGCTGGCAAGAAAAGGATGGAAAGAGGTATCAGGACTGGCTATTTAGCTGTCTACATCTGAATGGTATCACCTTCCATGGAACACAGTATTTTTTAAGTGTGTTATTGACTGCCAACATAGTATTTGTGCCATGAGATGCTAACATATTGATATGAATATGTCCTGATTGGTGTCTGGGCAGCAAATGCAATGGATGCAGAGAACCCTTTTAGATGGATGCAGAGAACCATTTTTGATACTCTTTCTTCTTGTTTAACATACACTCTTGCTCCTTGAAACTAGAAGTGATATACTCTTAATTTATTCTATCTCCTCAGGTACCTACTACAGTACTGTAGAGCTGTATATAGCAAGAGCTTGATACTGAGTCTTTTTCCAAGGAACATGCACTTAATTAAGGATAGAACAATGGAAGGAACAATGTCCTTAGTCAAATCAAACTAGCCCTTTGGATGTGGATTATTTTTAATTAAAAACAACAAATGACTCATTTTTATCTCCAAGATAAGCATCCAAATTCTATGAATCCAAAGAACTGTTTATCTCTTCTTAGTATCACTTATGCATAGTTGTTGTGCACCTGGACTTTGGAGATTAGAGGAACAATTCTGTGACCCTAGAGTTGTGTTATTTGGGGCAAGTTATATTTTTTATATATATTTTCTTTGTAAAATTCACCGTTTCATAATACATGCAAAGCACCTTATTTAGTTTATGGCAGTGACAAACAATTATGTAAACATGAAATGATAGCATACATTATGTTTAGAGTCAAACCTTGACAAAATTGTGTTCAGTAATGCTGAATTTTGGCACCTCCCGTTCCTCTTCTTTATGTTTCCTTATCTTATTTTTGCTCTGTGGCATCTCTCTCCTTGCCTACCATATCTGGGTGGGGTTACCAAGCTGCTGAGAGAGGGCTCTTGGTGTGAGTTCAACTATTAGACAATGGTTTTGTCACCCAATCTTTATCTAAGGTAGCTATGTATATACAATGTCAGTGCTTTTAGAATTTTTAGTCTGCAATTTTCTATTTCCCACTTAAGAAAAATCTCCTTGATAATTAATACTGAATGTCTGATTCCAGGAACCATGCCTCAAGAGAGTTTTCATGCATGTGATGTGCATTTGTTATTAAGGACTGTCTGGCACTCATTTATAAAGCTGAAAACAAGCCTGTTTTCTATCACTTACAGAATGTTCATAATAATTGTACGAGTTCAGGCAGACTTTGCCTCTCCATGAAGCTGTGCATTTTCAGAGAAGAGAATCTTTATCTTTATTACGTGACACTTCCTGTGCTCACATCCATCACTTTTTGAGTGTAGCTTATTTGCAGCCTGGTGAGAGTTATATAATCTGCCATGAAAATTTCAACAAAGAAACAAGAGAGAATTAAGACAGAGGTGCACTGTTCATCTTTTGAAAAATTCTTTTGTGTTAATAGAAGAGAGAGATCAGTGGCCATTTTCTCTGGCCAGTCCAAATACCAGTTATGCTATTCCATCTCAATAATAAGAAATCTCTTTCTCTTCCCATCTTTTCCTACTTTCTTTATATCCTCCTCCTCTTTCTAATACACGTGGGTGTTCAAGCACTTGTACCCCCCCACATATACATAAGTACATACACACATACATAAACACATACACA
This sequence comes from Neotoma lepida, assembly GCA_001675575.1. Classification (NCBI taxonomy): domain Eukaryota; kingdom Metazoa; phylum Chordata; class Mammalia; order Rodentia; family Cricetidae; genus Neotoma; species Neotoma lepida. Next base: position 194,287 of record LZPO01087147.1, read on the forward strand.
CATGAATGCACACATACAAGAATAAATAAGTATACACAATAGATTGCAGTAAGTGTATAATGAACATTATAAATACCCCTATATTTAAGTCTATAAAGTCCATTTCAATTGGTGGTATGACACTAAGCATCTGAGAACTGCAGATGGCTTGAGCCTGGGAAGTTTAAGAAGTTTTCCTGCCATTCTCTGCTCATGTTCAACAGATTTGGAGAACCAATGGATATTCCTGTGGTCCAAATGGAGCATATGCTGAACACAAAGCAAAAAGCTATATTGTGCACATAAGAGAAGCAATGTGGATGAAAAGAAGACAAACAATACTGGGGAAATATCTTAATAATTCTAATCTTTTAAATTTGTCTTAGAAAATATTTATTAGGATTGTTAAATACCAAGGTTGAAAGGTAGCCTAGTTAAAGGTCAGAAGGACAATGACTATCAAACATTAATGTAGTAATCAATCATCCAGGCCCTTGCCAAATGCATCTTAAAGCACAGTTCAGCAGCAGCAGCATTTTGGAGTTTGTGAGAACTTGAAAACTGAAGATCTAGTACCAGAATAATGGAATTAAAATACATTTCTTTTTTTTTTGGTCAAGATTCACAGTTGATTTCCATTTGTAAGAAAGGTTGAGAAACATGCAATGTCTAACCCCTTTACAACTCTGTGTGGTACAGGGTATCTCCCTAGTGCTTCTACTTTGGAATCTGGTTTATAATGTTTATAATGAAGTCTTATTTTGTTCACCAATTACCACTGATCATCTTTTATTCCCCAACCCCTAGGGACATAGTAGTGAATATAGTACTTATTGTCTTTAATTCTATGTCTTTCTCCTAGATGCTCAAGATTTCTCAAGTCTCATTTTATGATTCTCCTCAGTCGTTAGGATGTAGAGTCACCAATTACAATCTAGACTGGTTTTAGAAGATAGCAGAGACATTCCCTTCTAAAATTACTCGTTCCAGTATTGTATTCATACATACCGTGTCCTAATGATATCTTAGCATATTTCTTTATTCTCTCTGATTTCTGTGATTGATCTGCTTTCAGTTTCTAAAAAAAGCAGCAAGTTTTTCTCATGCCAACGTGGCTTCTCCTTTCTGTGGAATATTCTACTTATCATCTTGTTAGCATATGTAAATTCTTAGGACTGCTCTTCAGTGAGCTTCCCTTGATTTTCTGCTATTTATATGTGTATGGGGTGTGTGTGTGCTTGTGTGTGTGTCTGTGTATATTGATTTTTTTCCTATTCTGCAGCTCCTCCCAGATCCTCTCCATCTCTTCTGTCCCACCCAAATTTATGACCTTTTTCTCTTTCAAGAAATACCCACAAAATTCAAAAATGAAAATCAAAATGAATTAAAAAATAGTAAGACAAAACAATGCCAAACAAAACAAAATGGCCCCCACTAACAACAAAACAAAAATATAGAGCTTGTCTTGTGTTGTCAAGCTATTTCTGGGCACAGAGCCTACCTTTGAGTGTAGTTAACATATCAAGTGATACTCCATGGTATCAATTGCTAACAATCTAAATCACTTGATTTTGTTAGTATTCTTCCCTCATTTTTTTCCATACTTGTAAATTTATAAATTTAATATGTACCTCTTTCCAATACCTTTCTTCACTTCCCTTCTTTCTTAGACACACACACACACACACACACACACACACACACACACACACAGAGAGAGAGAGAGAGAGAGAGAGAGAGAGAGAGAGAGAATGGGCTATGAAAAGTGTATAATGGACTTTATAAATACCACTAAGGTTAAGTTCATGAATTTCTTTTGATTCGTAGGGTTGTGAGGATGAATTGAAAGATAAACCACCTAACCAATCAATTGCACACAGTCAACATTGTGATACCATTTTGATGGTGGTACATCAGGCAATTATATCCATAAATATATTTTGAATACATTATAGTTTAATGCTTTCTTATTGTTTACAATGTTGTTTAATTTATAGTTGGTTGTTGATAGCTTTATCCATTTACTAAGTTTTACAAACTTATTTATCAGGCATCATGTACTACATTTCCTGCTAGAAATATCTGGCAGAGAGAAGTAGGTCATTCTTTGCTTTTGTACTTCCAGTTTTAGTGGGAAAATAGGGTGGCATCCTAACATCTACTTTAGTTCCTTGATTTGTGTTAGTCTGGATATTCTGCTCTTAGAGTAGCTCTCCAATTAAACTCTTCAATATATACCTCATCTGTAGCCACACCTCCATTTGCCCTGTATCAAATATAATTTTAAAACTGATTTTCCTTCCTTTGTGTCAATAAATTCTTCTGGAACAAGGAATGTCTTCTAAGGGTAGAACTGCATGCTAATTTTATTCTTTTCTTTCTACTACAAATGTTGAAACATTGAGACAAGTTTGGGCATGGAGATTCCAGCACTTAATTCAACCCTCTCTTCACATATATGAAATAGAGAAGCTTAGTAATTTATCATACTCTGTATTTTATTGTACTGTCATTTTTAGTATATTTAAGTTTGCTTAATACAATCTTGACAGCAGGGTGGAATGTAATTTAAATTTTAATATTTTCAGCTATAGCAATAGTAATGCATGATTTCTGCATATGGAAGGATACTGATTCTCTGATTGATGTAGTGGAAGGGACAAAAATATATCCTCAGGTTACTTTTTTAAAACAGACATAAAAGTTTACCTTACCCCATGTATGATGTCATGACATAAAAACAGACACTTGGAATTATTCATTAAATTTCTTGGTGTCAAAGTTCCCATCATTTTGGTTTATATATTTAGATAGTAGAAGAAAATAAGAAGAATTATTCAATTTAAAAATTGGTGTTTTCCCAGCTTACACTATGTCAAGAGATCATGTCTCAAAACCAACAGCAAAATGGAGTCACCAGTGATAGCTCTTCTAAAAGTAACTAGAGCCAAGAAGTAATGGAGAAATGCGTGATTTCCTGAGAGTTTATGATTTCTGGATAGTACATAACTTCCCCTAGAAATATCTTCCCCTAGAATTTCGTGTTTGTGTGTGTGTGTGTGTGTGTGTGTGAGAGAGAGAGAGAGAGAATGCATTTTGTTAAAGAATATATATGAATGTTAGTGGTCAGTCTCTATTGTTTATCTGACACTGTTCACTCTTTTAAGGTTTTTCTTTCCTGAGGTAGCATCACTTCTCTGGCCTAATATTTTAGAAGTAAGCTAAGTTAGTTGACAATCAAGCCTGAGGAATGTCACTGTCTTTTTGATTCCCTGTGCTAGGATTACAGTTGGGTACCACTTGACTTTAGTTCAGTCTTGACAACCCATATGTTGCCAGGGAATCCGGGTTACCTTTTGTGGGTTCTTAGTCTTGATGTTAATATACACATACATCTAATATATATATATATATATATTAGATATTTATAAAACAATTACACTAAGAAGCTTGTTAATCATTTTCTTAGTGTGCTAGAAATCAACAAGAGAGACAGGGTGAAAATTTGACAGCTGCCAGGAGAAAAGAGAGATAGAGAGGCATGTTATGCCTTTTGAGTTTGGATCCAAGGATAGCAGGCAGGAGCAGCAATGGAGATTGGTAAGAAGCTGCGGGTTGGAAGGGAAGCTTCAGTGAAATTATGACACTTTCAGAGCACTGGTACAAGACTGCTTAGGTATTGAGCTGCTATTCAAATGATACATACAATAAAGATAAAGGCAAGGTTACATATTTTGAATTAGAACTCAGAAAAGGAGACAGGCTTAGCAATGAACATCTACAAGTAACTCCATGGGGAAAGGGGATTCTAGGAGCCAATGGTCTCACTATAATAATGCTTCCTATCTCCTTTGCATGTTTTCAGTTGAATCAGCCTTCCCAGAAATGTGATCTCCTGGTTAGATGATTAATAGGCCTACTTGGATTAACTCTTACATTAGAAAACAATAGTATATAATATTCTAATCATTGGAGCAGATTAGAATGTCATGTCTTGACCCAGAGCCAGAGATAAAACTCAGATTCCATTATTTTGAACAAGAAGAAGTGTTTTTCCCTAAATGTGCCTCAGAAAAGGGCAAGCATTTCTTTTTCATATTGTTTTTCAACTCCCGAGGAGGGGGAATTGTGAAGCTCTCCCTTTCTAGTAGTACCAAGGCATCAGCAAGTGGGTTCCAAAGTTGACCAGAAGGGAGATTTCAATTTACAATGACATCCAAGGCTGCTAGTATCTAGCTAGCTGACACATCTACACGGCACTATCAAAAATGAAAAGTGATTCAGTAACAAGTTTATTTAATTACCTGTCTTCTAGCCTTGTATCCAGCTTGTGTTCTGCTTTAGCGTGGTGCTTCTTCTTTCAGATATAAACATCTGACACTTGGCACTTATACCTTCTGCTATTATTTCTGGTCCCTTTTCCCTATACTAGATTTCCTTGAATCCGGTTAATTTAAACATCCAGATTAGCCACCACCTTCATTTTCTCAAGATGAAGGAATGCTGAAGCACGGGGGTGAGTGAAAGTGACATATGACATATCTAAGTTGCATTTACTAAAATAAAATATTGGCTCCTTATTTGGGATCACAGAGTAAATGAAGAAGAATGAAAGCATGATTACTATGACTGCATTTTGTGTCTGTTTCCTTTACTTTGTGCTTGAAAGAACAGATAAAAATTCCCAGAGCATTTCTTGTTGGGTCATCTTGGATTCTAGGCACAGCAGAACATTTTAGGAGACATATCTTCCCCTCAACACAACACACACACACACACACACACACACACACACACACACACACACAAGCACACAAGCACACACTGCATGGAAGTAATCCAGGAGGGCAAGGTGCATCCCAGAGCATTTTTGATAAAGGGCACTCAATCTGTATAAGAGTATAAGAAAAACAGTCAACAGTTCTAGAGTACACTAAATCCTATTTATCTAAATCTACAATCTTGAATATGATAGCATATATATATATATATATATATATTATTGATGCCAGCTTTGTTAAAAGGCTCAATTATATTGTTTATATGCTATGAAAATTACAGGAAAATAAGTTAAGGTGAAGTGGAAATTACAGAATCAGAAATTGTTTGACTTGGAAGTCAGCATAGGAGAGAGTTCAGGGTGTAGGGCACTCATTATTCTATGTCTAGGTCCATGAATTAAACATCTCCTTACCAAAACCCCACATTTTTCTTATATTCACATGTGGTTTGATGGAAAAAGTGCCTTGTTCAGAATTAAAAAACGTTTTAATCAGTTTACAACAATTACTGCAGGCTGATAAACTGGATCCTTGCTAGTATTAATATTGGCTTTCCAGTGTTTCTTGGAACACAGTGGACAAACTATATTTATAGTTAAAAAACAATGTCTATTCATATTTTTCTTTTGTTTCTTTTTGTATGTGTGTCTCTGTGCATGCTGTGCATGTGAATGTGCATGAACGCACATGAATGAGCACAAGTGGGTGTTTTTCCTGACATGCTACAATACTGACCAAAAGCAACTTTGGGAGGAAGTGATTCGTTTCAGCATGAAGGGAATTTGGGATATTAACTAAACCATAAGCAATGGAGGAGTGCTTCTTACTGGTTTGCTCTGAAGAGCTTGCTCAGTTTGCTTGCTTACACAATCCAGGACTATCTGCCCAGGGCTGACACTGTGCACAGTGGGCTGGGTCCTCTCACATCAATTATTAATCAAGAAATGCCCCTAGGGACTTGCATACAGACATATCTGATGGAAGTATTTTCCTCAGTTGAGGTTCCTCTTACTAGATGGCCCGAGCTTTTGTTAAGTGGACAAAAAAACTAATGAGCACAGTCTGTGTGTGTGTTGGGGGGTGATGTAGGTGTGTAGGAGGGGGGCATTACATGCACACATGTGCATATGAGAAGGCCCAAAGTTGACCTCAGAAATCTTGCTCCATTGATCTTCATTGAGTCAAGGTTGAATCCAGAGACCACAAACAATTGGTTATTACATTTAGCCACTTTGCTCCAGGTATCCCGTCTCTGCCTTCTGAGGCTGGAGCTAGAGGTTGGCCACCAAACCTACACTGCATTTACCTGGGTTTTATGGATCTGAACTCTAGTCCTTACATTGGAATAGCAGGTAATTTATCTACTGAATCATCTCCCCAGCCCAAATGAAAACTACGAATCGATTTTCCATTATTAACTGGAAATCCAACACCTTCCTAAAAGCCTGGGATATTTTGGAACACACATTTGAAAACCAACGATGCAGATAGCATCAAGAAATGAGAAGGAACAGTGAACAACAGTTACAGTCTTCATGTTTTCTTTATCCCACAGCATCTCCTTGAATCTACTCTCCCCTTGCCTCTGCTCTCCTAGTTTCTTACCTCCTGCATCCAGTGACATTAGAAAATATAGTACAACAGCTAGGACAAAAGCTTGGAAGATGCTAAAGACACAGACAATTGTTTCACGGTCTGAAAGGTGAAATGAAATGAAACCTTATGCAAATAAAAAATAGTGTCATTTCCTTTTTATTTCTACGAACTCATTCCATGAATGAAACATACTGATAGAACATTTTCTAGAACAGAGAAGGTTACTTTAAATGAAAGTAATCACACTATCTCTATGAGAGGGGGAAACTAGATACTGAGGAAGCAACCCTAGGGTAAAGTAATCACATATACCCATCTACTGGAAAAACCATTTTAGATAATAAAGAAGAGAGAGTTGGAATGCAGTTTGGAACTGCCTCTCTGAGTATGGATATGACTCTAATATCCAAGTTGTCAGGATAGCCAGAGGCTATTTTCTGTCAATATTAGCCTAAGAGTTTCCTCTACAATCTGAACTGAAGCATGTAGTTCTATTTAGAAAACAATCCAATTTGCCAGGTATTTCCCCCATGATATTGTTTAAGACTAAGTAATTCAGTGAAAGCACTATTTATTTAGGGTATGGTTTTTGTGGATTTTTCTCCATGAGGCCAGCCTGAAGCAAAATTGAGAATAAAGGCTCTTTTTTTTTCTCTTTCTGTGTGATCAATTTCTTTCAATCACAGGTATCCTGGTATTGTGGACCCACAGTTCTTGGTTTATAATCACATCCCAGCTTTTCTGTCCCTGATACAGTGCTTCAAGACGTTCTGCTAAGTTCTAACACAACATGCGTTTCCTGTACAGAAGAGTGTGCTGTGCACCCTAGATGTAGAATTGGAAACTATATGCCTATTTCTATGTCCTACAACCAGGGAAGAGTGACTTAATAGTGAGAAGAATCTCTCTGAGGTATAATTATTGGTAGAGGATATGATTCAAGTGCAGAAAAGGACAGACAATTGTTTATTGAGTGTCATGAGGTAGAAGTAGCAGAATGGCTAAGGTTCTGACAGAATATGGACTTATAGAAAAGGGAAAGAGTTAATGAGAGAGCTTTAAAAGGCATAGTTCCACTAACAGAAATCAAGGAGGGCCTGATGATACCAGAGGACAGAATAAATAGAAAAGACTTATCTGGGAGGACATAGCTCTTATCTGAATGTGTAGTAGATACAGGGTAAGAAATATGTAGATTTATTTTGTAGCTTCATTAAATGCAAATAAATTGTGTAATTCAGCTATAAAATACTGTTTTGTTATTATATATACTTGTATACATATGTTGTGAAGTTTTTTTGCCACAATCAAACTATATAACACTTGATAACTAACATACATAACTTTTTAATATGTGTTTAAAATTCATGGTGAGGGTTGGTGAGATAGCTCAGTTGATAAAACTCTCACTATGAAAGCATGAAGACAAGAATTTGGATACAAAAACCCACATAAAAGCCAGAAAGGCATGGTGGTTGTAATTCCAGTATCTTTGAGGCAGAAACAGGAATTCCCTTGGACAAGCTGACAAACATGAAGTGGGGAGTTCCAGGTTCATCCAAAGACCCTACATCAACACATAAACTGGAAATCTGTGAAGGAAGACACCTGTTGTCAGCTTCAGACATCTATACACACATGCACATGCACACACATGCATGCATGCACACATGTGAGCAAACATACACATTGACAGCACATGCCAAAAAAGAAGAGAGAAGGAAAAAATGTATGTTGGTATTTAGTCTCACTTCATTCAAGTATACACAAATGTGTCATTATCTATTATCACCACGTTGCATATTAAAATACCAGATTTTTTTGTACTGCTTTACATAAACTTTATACCTCTTTGTTTCCCTAACTGCCAACTCTGACAACACAATCCTACTCTTTGTTTCTATGACATCAACTTATGATTCTCTTTAATGTGAGCTCATGGAGTGTTTAGGTTATGATGCTTTTGCATAATACAACGAGCAAAATGCTTTCTAATTTCATCTGTGGTGTTGCAAATGACAAAATTTCCTTTTAATGGGCCAGCTTGATGACTTAGCTGCTAAAAGCATTGGCCACCAAGCCTGAGTTTGATCCCTGGAGACCACATGGTGAAAGCAGAAAGTTGTCCTCTGCCCTCCACATGCATGTTGTGGCACATATATGCACACACACGCACACACACACACACACACACACACATACAACTAAAAATAAGTGTAATAAAAATTTTAACAATTCATTTTCTTCTATACATGGTGTATGTGTGTGTGTGCTTTGAGAGGTTTTTTTAATTGTATTAACCCTTCTTCCAACATTTTGTGTATCCATTCTCCCTTCTCTGTCCATCTCAAGAGTGATTTGTGCTGTCTTATACTCTTGGAGGTGTATCTTCCAAGCAGCTAATGATTTCCAGTAGCTCCACAGCTGGTGGTGGCATTGTGTGTCATTATCTGGGATTTGTTCTGGTTTGGGCTTACATAGGTATTGTATATATAGTTGCAACCACTGTGAGTTCATATGTACAGCTGTCCCATGGTGCCCAAAAGACACATTTTCCTTGTAGCCACCCAGTCCCGCTGGCTCTTATACTCTTCCTGTCCCTTTTCTGCAATGATCACTGAGATTTGGTGGGGTTAGTAGTGGTGCTACTGTATTTTTATTTTATTTAGGACTGATCATGTTGCAGTCCCTTATTCTCTGTACCCTTGTCCAATTCTGCAAATGGAAGCTTCTCACGTGAGGTGGAGAGATAGATTGATCTATAACAAGAAGTCCTTAGGAGTTAGTTTAATGCTATGTCTATTTAGCAAAATCATAGTAGTAAGCCCAAGGGCCTATAGCCTTTCTAGTCATAGGTTCTTGGTCTGACAAAGGTTGTTTCATTTTTGAAGAATTGACATGTGTATACATTCATATGCATAAATACATATTCATATATTTTTTATTTATCCACAAATGAGCACACTGGCTACTGTGAATAATGCTATTATTAATAAGAAAATGAAGTTTTCTCTGAAATATGTTGATTTTGTTTAGTTTGGTTATACATCAAGAAATGAGATCCCTGAATGATGTGGTAGTTCAATTTTTAACTTTTGTGTGAAATTACAATTATGGCTACATTAATTCCTACCCTAATCCTGATTCTTTAACATATTTGTGAAGGATGACATTAATTTCCATCCCAGGCCATGGTTAGAAACAAGTTCCATTCATTGAGATACTGGAAGTGTGATCTTTCCTCATTCCATTTAACTGTTCATTTTTCATGGGCTTTTAACCTCAGCCTGCATTTCCTAGGTCTCATTCATTGCAACTCCAGGAGTCATCTTTCTTTGCCCCATGTGATCTAATCATTTCTCTTAGAGCTTGACTTGAGAAATAATTAGTCATTTGAAATTGTTTTCTTCAAGGCAGTGTCTTATACCTTATCATATCTTATTGTCTTTGAATCCTGACTTTTTCTTTAGAAAAGCAAAAGAAAGTGAGCCAAGCAGATGTTTTCTTATCAAGAATTCATAGCAGACCTATTTATCCCAAATTAGCATATCTCATTAACTGTCTCAAGGACACAGACTGAATTGTCTTTGAAAAACGGTCTCAGAAAACCTCATCTTTTAGAGAATAAATGAATTCCCAAGGAGCTGCTTTCTTGACTCTCTCAATGGAAAATGAATACAAACAAAAATCTGAGTTGTTGTTGTCCATTTGAACTCTTTGCTTGGTCTGAATTCCTGCACTGATTACTAACAAGTCATGGGAACCCAAATGCAGGTGGGTCAAGTAAAAATAGATAAGAACATCGCCCTATTCTGTATGTCGATCTAATTCCTGGAGGAACCATACTGTATGCATGCACTATGCTAAGTCTTTTATGTATATGTCTTACTAATTACCATAGCACATAAGTTATGTCCTAGGAAGGCCCCACAACAACATCTAATGTACTCACATACACTCTGCATTCATTTTCATATTCTTTATTGCCATTAACCTTATTTTAATGGTATACTCTTTTGTATTGATTTTTACTTGTGTTAAAGTTTTACCACTACACTTCTAGTGGTAAAAGCCAGATTTATTTATGGTTTTTAAATAAATTACTCTAGTTTGAGTCAATCCTCTTTAAGGATGATAAGAAGTTCAAAGTGACTCATTTAGGGGTTTGGACGGGAGTGCTTTCTCTGTCTTAATGGCTGTATTAGCACCATCCTATCTGACACTTGAGTGTATGTTACTCTGCATTATAATCTGAGCACAATTGTGTACACTTCCATAAAGTAGATGAGTAACTTTCAGAGGCCAGAACTCAGACAAATCATTTTTAAATATAAAGGCTGTCCATACAATTGACATTCCAGTGCCAATAAGCTCAGTGACATTACATTTTACATTAATGATTCTGATAGCAGCTGTTTTTCTTTTTGTGTACTGTATGACTTTCATACTTAGGAAAATCTGAAGACACATCGTGTTTTGCTTCTGTCATCCTAGGAATGCCCTTGGGTTTTTATTGTTTACAGTGTGGGTCAGGAAGGAGAAAACCCAACCATCAACACTGTTAGTGTTACAGCTTCATATTTTGAATTTCATAAAGATTATTCAAGTAGCAGAAATAGCTTATATAAAAGCATTTATTTCTTTAAATTTGAAATATAAAAATGCTATACTACATACATTTAGAGCTAACCTAGGAAGATCTATTTTTCCCATGTATGAATGAATAAAGAAAAGTAAAATAATTTTTAACTTAAGAGCCTAGGGTCTAGAGAGATGGGTGAGAATGTAGAGTGATTATCATACAACAATGATGACCTGACTAGATACTCAATACTCACAAAGAAGCTGGGCATAATGACAGGAACTTCCAACTCCAGTGCTGATGTGGAGTGGAGAAATAGAAAGCAGAAACTAAAAAGCTTGTTGGTCACCCTGGGGAATAGAGGCTCACACTCAATTTTGACTACTCACTTTTGCACACACACACACACACACACACACACACACACACACACACACACACGAGTTTATCCCCCAAAGCACAAACAATAAAATTAAGAAAAGAAAAAAATACTCAGAGACTACGTGATAACTGATTTTGTGGACCAGTGTCTAATAAACAAGAACAATATAAAATTTTGATTTTTGTGTGTAAAAGAATTGCTAAACGGTCTTATTAATAAAAAACCCTGAACAAGATATTGGGATGAAAGCTGAAAGATCAGAGGAATAGAATAAGCCAGCCACAAGTTCTTACCTCTAGGAAATCCTCAGCCCGAGAGAGCTACTTCCTGTATACTCACGCCTTATATATCTTTCTGTGCCCTGCCATCTCACTTCCTCTCTCTGCCCAGCTACTTAACTTCCTCTTTCCACCTAGCTCTATCACTTCCTGTCTGTCTGTACAGACCTCCAGATCTCTATTGTTAACTAGTACTGAGATTAAAGGCATGTGCCAGTATGCCTGGCTCTGTTCCCAGTGTGGCCTTGAACTCACAGAGATCTGGAGAGATCTCTGCCTCCCGAATGCTAGGATTAAAGGTATTTGCTACCATTGCCTGACCTCTATGTTTAATATAGTGGCTAGCTTTGTCCTTTGATCCCCAGGCAAGCTTTATTTGTTAGAGCACAAAAAATCACCACATTTATGTTCTAAATAGAGAGAAATCAGATACCTTCATAGCCATTGACTATATGATCTTTGTCACAAAACCAGTTGAAAATGGAGATCATGAATAGTTGTTATAAAGCTGCTGCAAATAGCTCTGCTAGGAGGTAGGCACTATTCTGACACACTCAAGTGAACTTAATGCTGAAGAACACGAAAATGCAGTGAGTTATTTCCAATCCTTGGATTTAACAATATCCAGAGTATAGCCACACCCAAGGTTATTCCCCCACCCCCTGATGACCCTGGCTTCATTGCCTACCATGATAGGAGGATTCTCATCTTCTCTCATGTTCTAACAATCTTTGCCTATGACTTTCTTCAAAAACTAGTGCAGTAATTATTTTTATTGAATAGATGGCAACAATAATTAGTATTTATTCTATACTAAGTCTTAATAAAATATTTTCATGTATTAAGTCAATTAATTTTTTCAATAATGTTAAAATACTACAATTACACTCAATTTTCAAGGAGAAGGGTAGTACTTTTTGGAAAAGAAAATTCTGTATGTTGTAAGGCTAACAATTATAAGAAAGTTATAAAACCAGAGTGTCTGTCCCTGGACCTACTGTCTTTAAATATTATATCATGATATTCTGATGTATTTCTTCTGTGTTATATTCATGCCCATATATTAATTTTAGATAAATTTAATGCTTACAGTGTGTCAGGTACTTTTTATGTGTTCATAAATGTAACTCTGACATTTTGACAGAGATACAGAATGGCTGGGTATTTATACTTCATACAGTATATGAAGACTGCAATAGTTAAAATGACAAATCAAAATCCTTGAAATTTTCCAGAAAAAATAAATAGTATTTGTGGCTTTGTGTATGGACTGCTGTATAAGTCTTATGCACATCAAAGTTTGATAGGCCCTGTGCTAAACTAACTGAAGAAACAAAAGAAAATACTATAAAAGGAGCCAAAATTCAAAATACTACTTCAGCTATAACTATCAGATCCCAAAGGAAGATCAAGTATGAGGTAGTGGTCTATTCAGTTTAATGAAAACTTGTAATAGTAAGTCTTGATGAGTTTAATAGTCATCATTCTATTTACCAGCATAGTCATTACACAAAGTACTATAACTATATCCATAGGTCACTGCAGCTTTAGGTTATTAAACTTATCGTCTATGTTAAGCACATGAATATAATGTAATTGTATTATAATATAATCACCTTACTTTACTGATAAGAAAATGAGAATTTCAAGAATTTAGGTAACTTACCCCAAATCATCTATCTTACCAAGGCTGGAATAAGATTCTACTGTTATTCCAAAGCACATTCAATTCCTACTCTAATAGGCCCACCTTAGAGCAGTATTCCATAGATCTGTGTCTGGTGCTGGGGGTGTGCTCCACTGGTTGACAGGTTCCAGAAAGGAGGTAAGAAGTAGCTGAGGGAAGAAGTGAGCCAGGCCATGGTGCTGGCAAGAATCTTGTAGCCTGACTAACTAGCAATCCGAGTGCTTCTTTATTTACACAGAATTCAGTAAGCAGGGATAGATTGATGTTGTTCCAAAACATAGATCATTTTTATTTCTGGACATGTATTTTAACTTTTTCTCTTACACATCTGGGGTCATAAGATTAGTCATCATTGATGAACCATGACAGAACAGAATTATCTTTTACAATCATGTCCCTCAAGTTTAGTCATCATTGATAAACAGTTATCTTTTATAACCATTTTTACTCATCAACACCATAACCCAATTTTTAAGAATCTAGAGGCATATGACAGCCTGTTCTAAGGCTGGTAGCTCTTGTGGCTTCAAGGACCCTAGAAAGAAAAAAAAGCTTCAAGCCAGCCCAGGCAGATTGCCATGTCCTGTACAGTGCATTATTAACTATCAATAGTTAGAGTGCCCAAGAAAAATCCTCAGGCCAAAGCTGAGCTATTATTTAATTTCTGGCATAATACAACATTTGCATTATATATCTTTATAGAATTTGTTTATATGTTTAATTCTGGCATCCTGCTGTTCCTTGGTCGTATGATATCACTGTGGCTCTTCGTAAGCTAACTTTTCTAAGAAAGCAAGGTCCTGACACTTCATTCTTTTATTATTGTTTCACACCATTCTTTGCTCATCAATATAAGTCCCTGTGTAGGGTAGAAGTAATTTCAGCTAATCTAAATTTGTTGCTGTATATGCCATGCAGTCACCTGTGGCATATAGGAGGAAGAGACTTGTAATCTGATCTGTGGCCAACTCCTCTAGCCCACTGAATCTTCTTGACCTTTGAAGTTTACTTTCTTTTGATTATCTTGTTCCTGATGGCAGATGTTTCAAGAATATCTCATAAAGAGATCTCTTTATTTACATCACAACTTCCAAGGCATAAGGAAGGCCTTCAAGTAGATAAGGATATCTCCCTGAAAGTGGGAGGGTAGTATGATCAGGACTGTCCTGGGGTAGCTTAGAAGCAGTATTCCCGGGAGAAGGCATAAATGATTCATAAGAAATTTCCCATCAATCCAATATCCCCACATTGTACAAATATTAACCCCCTCCCAAGCGTGCAACACATGGAAATCAAAAACAAAAGTGGCATGGGGGCCATGATGTGACTCAGGTTTGATGGATCTTTTTAAAGCAGTTGTGCTGGCTTTATGACGTTTGCCATTCCCATCATATATGGCTGGGCCAGTCTAGGGGCCTGGAGAGTTGGCTCAAGGGTTAGAAGTAGTTGCTGTTCATATAGAGGACCTGGGTTTGTCTCTCAACACACACATGGTGCTTCATAACCATCCACCTCTCCATTTTCAGGGAATCTAAAGCCCCGAGTTTGCCACCACTTTCAGATACCTGTGGGCTCCAAGTACAGAACTCATGCACATGCATACATGCATCTGAAATAATCACACACATAAAATAAATCTAAAAACAATCTGTTCCTATGAACCTAAGTTTCTTGGATGTGAAATTTGTCATTTAAGCTCTTTCTGATGCAATTTCCTCACTTGCAAAATATAAATGGTAATGATGATAATAATATCATATGTATTTTATAATATTACCAGCATAAAATGAACAAGAGCATGCATAAAATACTCTCAATGTGTATTAAGTGTTCCATATAGTCACTTTTAACTGCCTGTTTGCATTCACAGTTGGAATTTCAGCAGAGTGACCATGTGAGGGATGAGCAAAAAAATGTTTGCTGATTTTACCTTATGAACTCTTGCTTCTTTACACTGCCCATGGTCAGACTTGTAAATAATGAGAGTAAAACATAACTTGGATTCTTGTGTCCTACAATCAAACAAAGACCAGGCCTGCTACATTCCCAGTTAAGTAGAACTAATAGAAACATGGATTTCTGCAATAGCTTTCTCAGATATGTTAACTCACATGTAGTTGTTTTATAAACAACACTTCTAACCATATCAGATTAGGAGATGGATGGAGATTATACCTAATTTTGCTAACACTTAGATTGTCAATATACTCTCTTGAGCCATCATTACAAGAATTTTTGGGATCTCCCTTTTCCTTCTTTGAAAGAGTACAATTCCCATCAATAGTGGCAAGCATTACATATTTGTATTAGGGGGTACAAAAATTCAAACTGTTGGGATTGAATGTGTCTGTGTTGTAGTTTGACAAATTGTAATTGCAATAAACACTAAGTAAATCCCTTCTTCCACCTCTTGTGGAATGATCAAAACAATGTAAATTTTAAACAATGCAGATTCTTAAATTGTGTCATTGAGTCTGACTTTTCCCCTCTTTGGATTGTAGAGGCAGAGAATTTACCCAGTAAGCTTATATCTTCGGGAAACCAACATCTGTAGAATGATGAAGGGAAGAATGTGGATTCTCTGGAGATTGTGTGTTAGAGAACGGCAACTCAGAGGTGGATAAAAATAAATTTCAGTCTTAAGGGATACTTATTGTTAGTATGGAGATATCTTACTTAACCAGGGTATAATAATTAGATTACAACACCAAATGTTATAAAATAAAAATCACCAATTTTTTCATAGACTTTCTGAATAACTATGAAATTAATAATTTAGTTAAAATTATAAGCTTTTTGGATAATTTTATTTTCTATACTTGAGATTATCAACCAGTGTCTTATGCCCATATTATATATAGGATTACTAGAGGGACTTCTTTAAAATATAGAAATGAAGTTCTGCTGTGGAATCATCCTTCTGTACACTGTGAATATATATTACTCTCATTAGTTAACGAAGAAGCTTATTGGCCTATAGCAAGGCAAGATAAAGTTAGGTGGGACAATCAATCTGAGGATACTGGGATGAAGGGGGTGGAGTGAGAGTTGCCAGGAGATGCAGAGACAGAGCAAGATTGGCCTGCTGTACTGAGGAAAGGTACCAAGCCATTTGACAAAGCATAGATAAGAAATATGGGTTAATTTAAGTGTAATGTTTAGCTAGCAACAAGCCTGAGCTAACGGCCAAGCATTTGTAATTAATATTGAGTCTCCGTGTTGGTTATTTGGGAAAATAACAGAAAAACTCCACCTACATATGTCACCCAACGTTCAGCAACTATATCTACATAAAACCCGAGAGCTTGGAAAAGGATTCTAAACACACAAAAATGGAGTGAAATGTGGCTTCTTGGTAACTGCTTTTTCTCCAGTGGGCTCTGTTTTCGGACGGTGAGCAGAGGTGTGGCTTCTTTAAGACATGGCTTCCTGGCATGGTGCAAAATGGTCAGTTCTTTTGAGAGGCCCTGCTACCACTAAAATGGTGTTTATGAGCAGTGGGCAACAAACTGCTGAGTGACAGTATAGACCCAGAAACTTCGCAGAGTTGGGGCAGTAAACATGGCTCCCAAAGCTGGCAGTAAAGGTACCTCTGCCACGAAAATAAGCTCTCAGGGAACTATGGGGAAAAAGGCAGCCTCCAGTATGCCATGATCTAAGTTACACAG
>LZPO01087147.1:211394-230969 GCA_001675575.1 Neotoma lepida
TAAAAGAGGTATACAAAAATAGTTAAAGAATTAAATATTAAAGTCCTTTAAAAAGGAATAAAGTAATATAAAAAATCAGCTATGTTAAGATGGAAAATACACAGCAAGTCTGTATAGTGTATGTTATTGTGTTGTCTTTCATTGTTTGCTGAAGAAAGAGAAAAAGCTGCTAAGAGACATTTGTTTATAAATGTTGCTATATTAATCCAACCTATATATTTTTAAAATGTCTTGACTTCAAAATTTAAGTGAAAAGATATGTTACTTTAGGGGAGATGTTATGCTTTTATTTCCACAGGAAATGAGAGGCTATGAATTCATTCTGGCTTAAGGAAAATCAGGTTTGATTGAGGAAAACCCCCAGAAAAATCTGACTACAAACATAAAAAGTAAACCTAAAATAACTGCAAGATACATGATGCACATTTTACCTTCTGAAACATAAAACAAAAGATTATCTTTGGCTGACTCATGTACAATACAGAGTTTATACTTGTATTAATGCAGATATTTATGTTACCTTTAAAAATTTATGTATTTTCAGAGCAAGGGAACTAGACATCAAAAAAGCAAAAAAGATAATGAATGGCCCAGTTGATCCAATATCCAGAGCAGCTTTAAGGCTGCTGACTGAGATGATTCAGTCTCACAGAATATTCCAGCCAAGACTTAACAATTATCTTGATTTTCTCAAAGTTCCCTTAAAGATGTCAGCACCTCACAGACAACAGGAAGCAGTCTAGAAAACTACAACAATATTCCCAAAAGATAGGTTATGGATATTATCATTTAAGAGGGGTTGGTTATAAATTGTTATTGGTAATGGTCAGGAAAAAAGCTGAACAAAGGAAATTAGATTCAGGGATCTCATTCTAAAAAGAAAAGGGGGAACTTAGAAATGACAGGATAAAAGGGTAGATTACTGAATCTACTTTAGTCCAAAAATAACTATTAACCTTAAATATTTCACCTTGGTATGGATTTTGATTTATTGATACAAATTTAAAGTTAATTTTGTTATATTGTTTGTATTTTCTACTCTTGTTTAAGGTATTGTGTTTTATGCAGCTCATTTAAAAAATGTAATGTATAATTAAGATTAATAGTCATCTATAATAGTCAAACTTCTAGTCACATTAGGTATGTTTTCAAAGTTATACACAGATATATTTTGATAGATTGATGGTCTCCAAACACTTCAAAGGCCTACAGAATATGGCATTTAATACATTTGTAACATAAGGCTTTTCATGGCAGTGAGACCTGTCTGTTCCTGACAGTACCAATCTACTTCAGAGAAGATGATGGGTGTTGAAGAAACTCTATATGGAGTTTGTTTTATTTATGGCAAAAGCTAGCTATGTGAGCAAAGAAACTGCCCTTGCCTCAATTGCTGACAATATGCTGTCCAAAGTGGACCAGCAGGACACAATAAAGGTGACTGCCAAACTTTGCCAAGACAAGGTAGGACAATCCTTCAAAATTCCCTGCTTCACAGAAAAGTCTGTCAGATATGCTAGGCCTATGGGCCAGAGTTGGAGGCTTCAATGTTAGAGAGGAACTTTGAGTGACTGTTCAGGCATCCTGATGTCCCTTTCATTAGGTAACATTTCATCCTTCTGGGGTCTTTGATGGAGTTAAAGACTAAACAGTTAAACTTATAGTTTTCCTTAGTTATGATAGAAAGTAAATTGGGTATAAAACTTTAGATTCACCAAGATAAGATAAATAATAGAGTATTTTCTCTAATTTTGCCAAGTACAAATAGACTGGATGTTGTAACTAATTCTTACTTAATTACTTTGTTGTTATATATAGTTTCACTATGTTAAAGTTAAAACCTTCCTTTTTAATTAGACAAAAGGGGGTATATGTTGTGGAATAATCCTTCTGTACACTGTGAATATTTATTACTCTCATTGGTTAATAAAGAAGCTGATTGGCCTATAGCAAGGCAGGATGAAGTTAGGCAGGACAATCAACCTGAGGATACTGGGATGAAGAAGGAGGAGTGAGAAACTCACTGGCAGATGCAGAGAGAGTAATATGGGCATGCTGTACTGAGAAAATGTACCAAGCCATGTGGCTAAACATAGATAAGAAATATGGGTTAATTTAAATGTGAGAGTTAGGTAGTAACAAGCCTGAGCTATCAGCCAAGCACTTGTAATTAATATTGAGTCCCCATGTCAATTATTTGGGAAGTGGCTGCAGCACAGGAAAACTCTGCCTACAAAGTTCTTTATGCTCAGATTTTAATTTCATAAGATGTAAGGTGGTTCTAGCAATCTGCACTGCCAAGTTCTAATTTGCCTGCTAGTGTTTAGAAACAATGCAATAAGAACATTATAACATTGAGGAATTTGATCCCAAGGAAAAGCTAATAAATTTTAAGTTACATTCTTACATATTCTATAATGCTTATTTTTATGTCAGACTTTGCTACTCTTTTCTGAATCTGGGAATGGAGTTGGAAAGGAACCATAATAAGATATTCTTTCCAATAAGAACAACTTCCCAGGCTTTTCAATGAAGGTAGTCTAGATTTTTGTGAGTTGGGTGACTGTCGTAATTTAATACAGAGCTTTCTTATATGTATTTAGCACTTTTCCTTATTCCAAATACTACACATTGACCTTCAGTTATAACTAGTATTTTAAGCAGTATACTCTTTCTTACCTCTGGAGTTAGAGAATTTACTTTGTGGGCAATGGCTTGACTTTTCAAGTGATGCTTCCTTACTTTTTTTCTGTTTCTCTAGCTGTTATCCTGTTCACTTAATAAAGATTCTGCCTCTTACCCTTCCAAAAAGAGTCATAAATTGCTCTCCCTAGGAGACTTGAATGGACTTATCAGTCAAAGAAAGGAGCAGCACCTATTCACTCCAGAAGGGTAATTTCACTTTGTAAGAGGGAATGAGCATTGTGGTTCCCTCACTTTTCTTGCCCAAATATAAATGTGTATGCCCTTTTCGATTGTGGCCCAAGGCTAAGGCAGACACTGTATTTTAGCCTTTTGGAGAAATTTTGTCTTGTCACATTAGTTACTACTCTGCATTTGCCAAAATTTATCAGTGTTCATGACCATCTATTTTATGTTACACAGACCACCATTACTGTCAGAAAACAATATGTTATGAAATCAAATGACAGATTGCTCCTTTTATTCAGAGTTATAGCTCTACAATGACACAGTACCTTGTTGAATTTTTCTTTGACTGAAAGTTCAGAAAGTTTTCACTAATGCACACTTTCTTCACCTTCCTTTCATGAATTCTCTCTCAGAGACTTACAGACTTACAGAGTCTTACAGACTCTGATACAGTATTGATTTTATACTGATAGTATTTAGAGAAGAACGTATTTTCTGACATCTGTAAGTTTTCTTTGACCTTTTAGACACTTTGAAATAAATATTATTATTAGATTATTGCAACCTTTTCTGAAACACTTTAAAGACAAGTGATTATTCCTAACCTGTAGATAAGGAAATTAAAGGAAAGTGGTTAAGTGATATTATGATTGCATAGAGAAATGAATGTTTCCATCTCCCTAAAAAGCATTGTGGATGAAAATGTGGGTATTCATAGTTGGAATGTGAACTTTTTTAATAAGATTGAGAACATGAGATATGATTGTAGATCGTCCTCTCAAAAGAAAAAGGTGCTAAAATGACAGATAGTATTAGTGATTTACCCTATATTCATGCTCACCATCATCTTTACTAATAAAACTTTCTATTTTTTGATATCATATACTGATCAATAAAATTATTTTGTTTTGTAAGAAATACTTCATAAAAATGCAATTTCCTTTGATTCCATGGTACACAGTGGGACTGCATTTGCAGTCTGTTTTGCTTATTAGACATGGTTATCTTCACTAAGTTACAGCCCAAGGAATAAAAGTAGAGGGAATGTCTGCTGGTGCTGGCATGAGGCTGTGTCTTAAGAAGATGTCTCTTCTCTGTCACTATCCATTTACACCTGGTCATGATGATTTTTTTTTTTTTTTGGTTTTTCGAGACAGGGTTTCTCTGTGTAGCTTTGCGCCTTTCCTGGAACTCACTCGGTAGCCCAGGCTGGCCTGGAACTCACGAGATCTGCCTGCCTCTGCCTCCCGAGTGCTGGGATTAAAGGCGTGTGCCACCACCGCCCGGCTGGTCATGATGATTTAAGCAGTGACAATACAATGAATTTAAGCATTTCTGGATTGTGTGTGTGTGTATGTGTGTGTGTGTGTATGTGTGTGTGTGTGTGTGTGTGAGTGAACAAGTAATGCATGGATGTGATCAAAAGGCAACATATAAATGTGTGAATATTTCAAAGAAGAATCAAAATTATTGTTTAAAAAATTTTGAGCAGTGAAGTAAATGCATCATTTATTTGGGGAAATTTCTGGAAAATAAAATCTTAAACAAGTTAAATAGATGGGGTTTGCACCATTCCATACATGTTTCAAAAATTGCTTCCTGACTTGTGGATGCAATGTCTAAAATAACAAACATTAAAACATGAAATATTCTCAATAAAGAGAGAAGGATCAGTGAAACCCAAACATGCAAATATTTATAGGTTATAAATTGATCAATTGTATTATCATACTAACTTATAGATTGACCTATCAGATTCTATTGTATGATACAAAAAATGTGTCCTTAAAACACTGTTAATTTGGGTTTTCCATAGTGGCAACTGAATCTAATCTACTGAACATGCAGGTCGTGCATTTTTTTTTTTGACATAGGATTGAGAGACCCATAAAAGATTGAATCAAATTCTCTCTATCAAATATCTACTGCTGGCTTGCTAAAGAATGTAAAAAATCTTCAAGACTTAGTCTGTGTTTTTTTTTTTTTAAAGTGTTTTACAGAATCACCTAGGAGGTTCTTAGAAATTCAGATACTGAGTGTTCACATTAGCATGTTAAATCTGAGAAACAGTTTTGCCAAAGTATGAGGTATGTGGGAGTTTGAATGTAATTGGCCCCTATAAGCTCATAGGGAGTGGCACTATTAGGAGGTGTGGCCTTGTTTGAGGAAGTGTGGCCTTGTTGAAGGAAGTGTCTCATTGTGTACATGTGCTTTGAGGTCTCTCTTGCTCAAGATACTCCCAGTGTCTCAGACTACTTCCTCTTGCATGCAGGTCAAGACAATACTTTCAGCTCTTTCTTCAGCACCATGTCTGCCTGCATGCCACCATGTCCCACTATGATGATAATGTACTATCTCTGAAAATGTAAGCCACTCCAATTAAATGGCTTTCTTTATAAGAGTAGCCATGGTCATTGTATCATTTCACAGAAAAGAAACCTCAACTAATACAAGGTGATTCTAATGGACTATCAAATGTGAAGTGTTCTCCAAAGATTCCTGTTGGTAGTCAGTTGTCATTTGGGCTAACCAATCATTAACAAGGTGACAAGGACTTAGAGATTCTAAACAAATTCTGCACATTCATCTGAGGAGTTTTAAAAATGATCTGAGGAGCTACAAAATAATGTGTGCTTAGGCCAACTTGATGAATTAGGCTTATGACAGTGCTGTCTGAAAAGTGTTCTGACTGGGGTCACTGGGTTATTCAAGAGGCAGAAAACAAACAACACTTAACAAATGATAAATATTCTTAATGTTTGCTAATTGGTACAGCTTTTGTATGAAGCAGTGAATGTTTAACTCTTATGTGAATTATTTTATTTTCCTCATATGCTTGTGTTTTTAACTTTTCCCAGAGAATAAAAAAATTATTGGTACTGCTATTGATAGCAACAATAATGGTGATAATGCTATCAGATTATTGAACTTTTTATAATGTTGGACTAGAAGGTTTACTGGCACTCCAGAGATTATTTGACTTTTTGCTTTTATCCAAATTAGTGTGGGCACACTAGAAGAAGCAGTGACTACTGTTTTAATACATCATTGAAAATGAAGATATCGGGTCTCTAAGACTTTGTCTTTATCCAGTGAGGAAATTGATAAATTTGCTACCTACCAAATACATCTGAATCTGTTGTCTTTTTCCTCCACTTAAACTAAAACAACATTAATAATAAATTGGAAACCAAAATGGGTTACTAGTTTTCTGTAGGGAAGCCATTTCAACTACAGTGCATATTATAAGTAATTACTTCCAGATAAAATGTGATGAAACCTTATGTGCACATAGGTACACACTTTGAAATCAGGAGCCTTTTATTTTCTTGGTATCCTCAGCCACAGAAGGTCCTTATTTATCTGTCATCTTTTCTGGATTGCCAAAATAAAGACAGATCCATGGAAAGAAATCATGAGGTATAGAAGTCTGATGCTACATATTTATCTCTCAAAAGGTGATACAGAAATGAAGAACAAGACAAAAAGCAGCAATGTTATAAGTAACATTTTAGAGACAGCAATCTAAAATCCAAGTGATAAAACTGAAAAACTTCCATCGCACATTGATAATTCTAAAAGGATGCATATATGCTACTGCTATTTTAGCCCTAGAGAACCTTGTGAACGTATTAGGCATTTATATTACCTTACTACTCAGATAAGGTGAGAGAAGAAGGGAAAACTGTAAAGGGAATGATTACACAGGGGAGGAAAGAGAGTGAAATTCTTGTGTATTCAGTGAAGAAACACCATTAAAGTCTTTCAGCTTTCTTATGTTTGAAAATGCTTCAAGTGCTCTGCAGAAATAGAAAAGTTCAAACCCTTTCACATAATCTCAGACAAGAATTAGCTTTGAAAATTCGAGGAGGGATGAGTTATAAAATGCAGTTTAGCTTAATCCTTTCATAGTTAATTAGTTATTCATTAGAATAAAGTGAAGGAAGAGAACTGAGTGGGAAAGCGCAGAGAATAAAAGCTAACCAAGCTAGTAATTTAGTCACCCAGGTAACCATACTCCTGAAATAATGGCAGTTGTCAGCAACTGTGACTGTTAAATTCAAGAAGCGAGAGTAGCATAATCTTTTTTTTTTCCTTTTCAAATTATGTACATACTCATTTGATTGCTTATGACTTAGGGAAGGAACACTCAAGGAATCGAAGCAGAGAAAAAAAGCAAGCTGCTGTCTTCTAATCTTCATGCAGTGGAACTACTTAGTGGGGGATGAACAGTGGCTAACAAGAGGAAATAACTATGTCAATAATGGCTCAGCTGGAACCAGGCTGTACTGAGTGACACCAGGCTTTGTGCTGGGGCAAAGCTAGAAGGAAAGTGCAAGACAGCCCTTTATAAGTAGGTTAAAGTCCACACCGGGTATAGCAGAATCAAGGATGAAGAAGTGTGCTCAAGTGACAGGTTTCTTTCTTCTTGCTGTTCTATCCTTGTAAAGAAAGGTGCAATCAATGAAACTAGACCACGAAGGCCTCTGACCCCGGAAGATAACTTAAAATCAGGTCATAGCTTTGATTGCATTAAGAAGAATCTTAATAGTCATGTGAGTGACAATTGGGTTTGGCTGTGAATAACTAAATGAAACAGGTTGAAATAAAATAGAATTGATTTTTCTTTTGTGCAAAGAAATCTGAAGGAAGCAGTCCAAGGGTGGTATGTGAACTTCACAGTCATGAAATACTTGGGCTTTGACATCTTTTTTTCTGTACTCCTAATGTGAATTTTAGTTTGCCATCCAAGACTCACTGAAATAAGGATAACCCTGCTTCCCTCAAGGGAACACCTAGCAATGCCACTTGCATTTCCTTTCTTTTAGCTGCAACATGATCCTATAGACATTAAAAGAAACTGAAATTTAGTTTTCCTTATTCTAGGTAGCCACATTTCTAACCAAAGGTCAGCAGTTAATAAACCACAGAACATGAAAACATAAATTAGACAAACATAAAATTTTACTTAAAATAAGGGACTTTGCTTTTAAAATAGCCACAGACTCTAAGAGACTACGTCTACTCCTAGTAAAGAAAATTAAACGACCTCTTCTTGTTTTTCTTCCATTGCCTTCAGAATGAAGTCCAAACTCCTTATCATGTCATGAAATACCTTCTACATTGTATTTTTACCTTTTTTTTCACAGACATCTTCACAGATACACTGTACTCCAATAAAAGTAAAAAGTTATAAAGGTCTGTGGATAACATTTCCTTTCTTGTTTTGTGTTGATGTTTTTTAAATGGTTGCTGCTTTTTAAACCACAGCTGTCTGAATCAGCAACTGCAATTCCACCCCTACCAGCAGTGGTTAGGCCTCAAGGGCTGTAGCTGGAGGGAAATCTGTTCTCTCTGGCTCCAACTCTTGCAAAGCTATGAAGGGAACTTAACTATTCCTCTGTCCCTCTAAAGAACTCAAGATTCAAAGGTTAAGGTGGAATTCTGTTCTTCAGAGAGGCTGAATAGCAAGTAGCTCATCTCCTCTCCTCATTGCATCCTCCAAAAAGCCCTTGTGCTTCTCCTCTCCTCATAAACCCTTTCTCACCTGGCTCCTCCCTACCACTTCCTGTCAGCTAGTTGCTGACTCAGCCTCCTGACCTCAGGAGAATTTTATTTAATGAAACACATCTTTACATCATTAAACAAACGTTCTAGAGCACAAACAAAAGTAACACACCTTGAAACAATATTCTACAACAGTTTTGTTTTGTTTTTCTAAGTTTCATTCCTTTGTTTTCTAAGATTGGAATGCATAGAATTGAGAAATATTTCAAAAACATGCATATTATAACATTATCAGTGAATATTCTTCAATTTATTTTGATCTGAGCCAATTCAACAATGATTACTTAGCACTTTATAGATAAAATAATTTTCAAACCAGAAGGGAGGCAAAAAACAAAATTAGTCATGAGTAACCTGAATAGGAAATACCTGTGAACTATTAATATGCAGAAGATGTAGATGACTGGCTTAACAACATTATTTGAAGCACTTTGTTATTTTTCTAAACAAAAAACAAGAGATTATAAGCACCCCAGGTTAACAAAGCTGCCTTTTTTTGTATCCTTATTACTGAACACAGAAATCATATACCCATTCATGACAGAGGCATATTTTGAATGCATGTTCCTATGTGTATTTCCCCACCTCTATTTTGTTGTTATTGCTTGTGTTGCTTTGTTTTTCTGCTATTTCAGTTAATACCACACCAGGTACTTTAATGTGTATTCAAAAAGTTCTTCCATCTAAACAAACATGGGGGATATTTGTGGAATTCAGGTTTCATACCTTCCCTATAAAGAGCACTCTTTGAGTCAAGGAGAGTTGCTGTGGAGATTCCAAAAAGTCTTTTAGTTGATGGCTGCCAACAGAATGTGATTTTATTACTGAAAATTAAAGAAGTAAACGGCCAACTTTGTCAAGTTTTCTTAGTTTCTTGAGGGTATTATGGAATCTTCTCCAGACTCTGCTTTTTAATATGCCATGGAAAAGCAAAGTTAGGTCCATCTACTAGCTTGATTTCTAACTGCAGGAGGATTTGGTAATAAATGTGAATCTTTGAACAAGTTTGAAATGATGAAGCTTGACTTAGGACTGTCAAACTGAGCACTGATAACAGTGTCTTTGATTGCTTTTCATCTCGATTGCCTCCATCACGACACTGAGTTGAATTGATAAACTAAAATTATTATATTTCACTGAGGAATTGGACCTCAGCTTATACAACAAAGATCTTGTGGCACTGAGGGAAAAAATAACCTAAAAACTTCAAGAACAATTTCTTGGCACTACTGAAATTTAGAGTTAATATCAATCACTGTGCCAGCAAGGGTCTACTTGAACTTTTGCTGTATGAGAAAAAGAAACTGCTATACATTTAAGCAATTGAGGTGTTTGTGTTATTTGAACCTGATAATAGTGTCAAATTGTAGTGACATTAAAAAACAAAACAAAAAACTGGATACATAAAGAAGAATACCAAGAGAGGTTGGCCAGTTTTACCTGTGTTCTTTTGCCTCTTACTGTTGTGAAAATGACAGGTGTTATAGTTTGAATATGGAAGATCCCTTAAGACTTGCCTTTTGAGAACCTGGTTCTAGTTTTTGTCATTGTTGTGAAGGTCTGTAAAACCTTTGTAAAGTAGGTCTATGTGGATGGAAGAAGTAGGTCACTAGGAGTAAGCCCTTGAATGCCGCATCACCTGGTTCTGGTTGATCTCTGACATCTTGTGCTATGGGAGAGGACACTGCTGCTTGATCCCATCATTTCAGATGGGGCTCCTCTACAATTCTGTCCCCACAATGAGGGCCAGAAATTCCTTTGAACCCATAGACCACAGTAAACCTTTACTCCTTTAATTGGTTTCTGTTAGGCATTGCGTCACAGTGATACAAAAGAAATGACTTAACAGCCATAGCCAAATTAAAGGCACTTGGGAACATAGGAGAAAGACTGGGAGCTTTAGGTTTGGACCATGACTTTCTGAATAGAATTTTAGTAACTCAGTAAATAATAGCAAACACTAACAAATGGAACTGGATTGAATTAAAATGTTCTAAACAGAACAGTCAATAATTATCAGAGTAAAAAAGGCAGCAAACAGAATAAAAATGAATGAAGAGAAAATATTTTCCAGCTAGTCATATCTGTGGATATTCTTATATCCACTGTATATAAGAATGCCAACATTAAATAACAAAAGAACAAATGGGCTATGGATCGGAATATAGAGTTCTCAAAAGAAGAAATTAAAAATAGTTAGAAAATACCTCAAAAAGTGTTATAAACCTTAGGAATTAGGAAAACACAAATTAAGACAACTTTGAGATTACATTTTCCTCATGTCACAATGGCTAAGATGAAGAAATCAAGTGACAACAAATGTTGGTGAGGATACATTCACTGCTTGTAGGACTGTAAACTGGTGCAGCCACTATAGAAATCAAAATAGAGAATTCTTAAAATGGGTTCTCCAGTATCAAGTGCTCAGTCCTAAAATCAGGCATATGTGCAACACTAAATGGACTCAGCAGGTTGTATTAATATACATTTATATGTATGGATGTATGTAACAATAATAGTTAAAGAAAAAGAGGAAAAGGAAAAATAAAGAACAAACAATTTGATCCATAAATGGGCATTGAAAATGAGTTGCATACTTTGATTCGTTTCTTTATGTGAGGAGGTGTGTGGCAGGGATGAGGGGAGATTATGAGGGTACCAGGAGGTGAACAGAATTGGGGTGCATGATGTGAAACTCTCAAAGAGTCAATAAAGAAGTTAAGGAAAAGAAAACGAATAGTTTTTCATTTTACAAATTACAAATGCCCCCAAAATATATGAAAAATATAGCATCTTCAGCTATTAAAAATACAAATCAAAACTACATTGAGATTGTATCTCATTTCTAGTACTAGTCAAAAAACAAATGAGAATGAATGTTGGTGAGGATTCAAGAGGAAAGGAACATTTGCACATTGTTGGTAGGAGTGTAAATTAGCCCAGTTAGTATGGAAATCAGTATGGAGGTTCTTGAAAAACCTAACAGTAGAACTTCCAGATGAACCAGTTGTACGAGTCCTTGGAATATACCTCAGGAAATCAGTCAGCACACCACAGAAATACTGGCATTACTTTGTTATTTATAGCACTGTTTACAATAACAAAATACAGACTAAGCCTAAGTGCCTATCAGTGGAAGAATGGATAAAGAAAATGTGGTTATATGTTCACAATAGAGTTTTATTCAGCCATAAGTAAATAATAAATTGTCATTTGCAGGAAAATACTTGGAAGCAGAGGTTTCTCAAGGAAAAATATCACATATTTACTCTAGTACATAGAATTTAGGGAAAAAATACAAAGCATATTAAACTAAAAGGGGGCTTTTAGGGATGTAGAAAAGTAAAATGGGGGAGGAAGAAAGGGGAATGAAAAGGAGATTACAGGGTTAAATATGATCAAAACCCAGTCAACAGCCATGCATAAACATCATATGAACCCCATGACGTTGTAAATTAATATATAATAACTACATAAAAAGCACAGGTCCTGGTATCTGAGGAAATGGGCAAGGTGAATGCAATTCTTCTACATCTTAAGATAACAGCATTTTGGTAATGACAAGATAGCTTTGGAGCATTAGATGGTGACTAGCTTTACTGGTGGCCTGGGATGCAGAGCATATTACTTTTTATCAAGGCAAAGTGTCCATATTCTGTTTTTTGAAATCTACTTATAGCACATGTTGCATTCTCCTTCTTCTTCGCTTCAGGCCCGTTTGTCAGCTTTGAATCTGATATTCACTTCTCCAACATTTTGACATTCACTGTCAATCACAGAAGGAAAACATGAAATTATTTCCTAGAACTAAATGTTCTTGATTTCTCTGGTTGAAAAGAATTATCGTATTTCTAAAAACACCCCGCTTATATTTGGATTATATCTGAACATTTCATTCCACAAATAGCTACCAAATGTCTTTCAACAGGGTGCAGCTTGAGGTTGAAAGGGATCACTATCTTCCACAGATCAGTCACTTAGAAATGTACAAGTAGCAAATGAAGTGTGATTATGGATTCTGCCTTGTCAGTAATTGTCAGTAATATTTAGTTGCTTGTATATGCTTTTGCTCAGATGATTTACACATCCCTTGCTGTCATAAATATTTCATAAGATATTTAAAGCCCATCTATAATCAAGCAAAAGAAATACCAGGTGACATATTAGGAAGATGCTTGGTGAGTTTAAGCATATATTCTATAGCATAGTTTGATTCATATCTTATGGTCACTCCAAAGAAATTGCTTTCACAGACAATTATGATGCTGTAATTACCATAAACTCCTTAAATAGCAGCAGCCCATACTCACTGAGGAAGGAAGAGAGTAGCGAGTCCAGTTCTCCTGAGGCTTTATGCATCTTCTTTGCTCTTTTAAACATCCTGAGGCATTCATTGCAAATATTATGAAATGACCAAGCTTCTAGAACTGCAAAGACTAATCTTCATTTGCTTATCATATCTTATGTTCTTAATTACAATATTAGTCCTTGGTAAAAATTTCAAGTTTCTAGATTAGTTGAAGTCCTATGTTTTTCTTTTGGTTTCCTTTTCTCCTTCAACTCACTTCTCTCCGTGGGTACTCAAGAGTTCTCACTGACCTCTCCACTTGAGAATCTGCCTTCTCTACCACTTCCTCTGTCTAACTCTACTCAGTGGACACTTCTCCTGGGGCTTGCCTGTGAACTACTGAGTAAGAACTTATTGAGAGCATGCTGAGGTCAATGTGTCAACAACAAAGAGAAGTTTCATGTATTTATTTCTCTACATGGCATGTGTCCATTATAACTGGGGCTTCCAGAGTCAGCTCAAAGTAGTATACATTAAAATACTATTATATTTACTATACTGTAAAATATACATTAAAATACTACTAAAGGACAACGAGGAGAGGTTTGCAAAAATTGAATATAATTTAATTGCTACTTAAAAAGCATAAATATATGAATGATTTACCGTGTCATAATTTAATAGATTAGTACATTTTTCAATGCTTTAACCAGTTAAACATATCCATCTCTTAAAACATTTATCATTTCCTTGAGTTAAATCATTCAAACTACTGTCTACTCTAGTTTTAGAATGTACACTACTTTATACTCATCCCATGATTACACAATCCTACATCAAAACTTCTTGTTCCTCACTAACTTTTACAGTTAGTAGTCATTTTTCAATTTTGTTCATCGTTCTCCAGGTCTGGGGA
Source organism: Neotoma lepida (assembly GCA_001675575.1). Taxonomy (NCBI): domain Eukaryota; kingdom Metazoa; phylum Chordata; class Mammalia; order Rodentia; family Cricetidae; genus Neotoma; species Neotoma lepida. The sequence continues at coordinate 225,038 of LZPO01087147.1, forward strand.
AAGGTTTGTACTCAAAGATGTCTTTCCTAGCATTCTTCTATGCATTCTATCACATCATGAAGATACTGTTTCATGATTCTACGTAAAAGGTTGCCCAAGCTTAACAATCTTCCTTGAAGCAATCAAGAAGCTGAGGTGTGCAGAGAAATCTTAAAAGTTTACTATATTTTCTTTCTTTTATTGTTTCTTTTAGTTTTTGAGATTGTATATAATGAAATCATTTCTGATTTCACATTCCTCCCTCCCATTCACCTCAGTATTAATACTATTTAATCATACATACTACTATGGATATTTTCATGTACGAAGCACAGGTTGAAAAGATTATTTTTCCTCTGGGATATTGCCCTGGCACAACTATATTTCTGCTTGCATGAGGTGAACAAGTTCTTCTACCATGCACTTCAACTATGCAGTACAAGCCCCACCACAGACCCAAGTGCAATGGTACCAAGTAACCACAGCTGAAATTCGTAAAACTGTGAGGTACCTCACCAAATATGGCCACCATTTTCATTATTTCATTATTTCATTCTATCACATCATGAAGATACTGTTTCATGATTCTACGTAAAAGGTTGCCCAAGCTTAACAATCTTCCTTGAAGCAATCAAGAAGCTGAGATGTGCAGAGAAATCTTAAAAGTTTACTATATTTTCTTTCTTTTATTGTTTCTTTTAGTTTTTGAGATTGTATATAATGAAATCATTTCTGATTTCACATTCCTCCCTCCCATTCACCTCAGTATTAATACTATTTAATCATACATACTACTATGGATATTTTCATGTACGAAGCACAGGTTGAAAAGATTATTTTTCCTCTGGGATATTGCCCTGGCACAACTATATTTCTGCTTGCATGAGGTGAACAAGTTCTTCTACCATGCACTTCAACTATGCAGTACAAGCCCCACCACAGACCCAAGTGCAATGGTACCAAGTAACCACAGCTGAAATTCGTAAAACTGTGAGGTACCTCACCAAATATGGCCACCATTTTCATTATTTCTAGTATTTTTGTTACAGTGATGGAGAGCTGAATAACAGAATCCTGTAACATCTTTGACTCTTCAGTCTCTAAAAATGCATAATAGACATAATAACTTCCACATAAAAGTTTTAAAATGGATGTTTCAGCTAATTATATAAGGTATTACTACTACATAAATTTTTATTTTTAATTTATTGAAACTAAAATATAACATTATTTGTTCCTTTCAAAGCATATTTAATAATAACAAGTCTTTAAATTTGCACATAGGAATGTTTCAAAAAATTTTTGTAAACTCAGTTTTTTGTTTCCATGTTTTTATAATATTTTATCAGACAGAAATAATAATAATCTCACAATTAGTGAAATTGAGGAAGAAATAAAGCAATGAAAAAAACCAATATACCAAGTATACCTTAAATTTTTATTGCTTTTGTTCATAATGAAAAAGCATGTTCAGATCCACTGTTTTCAATCTCTTTAAAGCATTTAAACTTTGTGTGCAAGGAAGAGATTTGAGATACATCCCTCAATGATGATTCTGTACTTTAGGATGGGTTACATTCTGTGACTTCATTGTCATTTAGGAATATTACTAAAAATGCTTTTGGGAGGAAGTGCTGTTCATGAGAGGATTATAAAATTTAAAGCTATTTATATTAGCAACAACATGCATCTGCATATATGTATGTGTATGCCAGATATGCTTTTCTGCATATGGCACTAATTTGATAATATAAGAAAATATCAGAATAAAGGACTTGCTTTGAATGAGGTACTGAGATAATGACTAAAGAAAAATTATCAGGAATTCTAATAGCCATGTGCCAAGACAGTGGCTCAGAATATTAAGAAGCTGATCAGGTATCTCCAGGGAAAATATGGAGATAAAAGATTTTCCCTAGGCAGATGGTCTGAAAATTGGGAAATTGGTCCTGTCTTTGTGAACATCTAATTAAGTGGATAAGAGTTTCTAGAAAATCGCTTACATGGAATAGCTTCAAGAACTAGCTTTGCTTCAGAGTCCCACCTGTGTGCACAACCAACTGCTAGGACCTTTTCTGCCCTTTATAGAGGATGCCTTTTATCTACAACAGTAAGTGAGTCAGTGGATATTTGATCAAATATTGCTGGGTTTCTCCCTTCTTATATGCATTAGATAGATGGGAAACTGAGAGGGACAAAAGAAAGCGTATTTGATGTCTTAGTTCAATTTGTGCTGCTATAGCAGTATACCACAGACTGACAATCAGCCTGACACATATTTCTTATATGTGAGGAAGTTAGGAAGTCCACAATCAATGTGAAGGCATTTGTTGAGGAATTGCTTTCTACATGCTCACACAATGGAAGAAGGAAGGGCAAGCAAGAGGGCAAGATAGATAGGACAAAGGAGGAGAAAGAGAGGAGTGAAGAGCAGAAAGAGAAAGAGAGAGAAATAAGAATAGTCTCTCTTAGTGGCCTCACCTGTTAACAGCTACAGTGTCAATTAAATTTCAAAATGAGATTTGAAGGTCAAAAGCTCCCAAACCATCTTTCTATAGAAAATACAGGATTTGAGACTCCAAAGGTAGAAATAGTTTTGGGGCAGTGAGTTTATCCTAGAATTTTGAAGTTGGAAGTTTTTTTTAAGCTTATCAATTTAAACCTCACTCAACTTGAGTTCTCAGATGATTTTTTTAATAATCAATGAACTCCTTTTTTTTTGTAAAGAAGTTCCTTGCCAGTTTTTAACCCAATATGCTATTTCTGTGGCAGTTAAATAATGAGATGTTTATGTTTGCCTATATGTTTATGTTATTATATTTTCACACACACACATATATGATTAAACTTCAATTTTAAGGGCAATTACCTGTTAAGATAAAAACAGAGTAGAATTAGTGGTCTTCAATATTAGGGCAAGGAGAATCCACATTCCACAGGCTTACAAGGTTCTTTTGGAAAGGCTGAACTCCAGAGCTGGCCTTTCCATTTAGTCCTGTTATTCTGCTTCTCTCAATACCAGAGGCTTTTACTAATTAGTATGCAGAATGTCAGAAACAGGTTTTATTGGTGGAACATGTTACTTGCTAATTAGCATGATGGATTGTTAGAAATTGGCTCTTACTGGAGAAATAAAAGACATTCAAGGTACAGTACTAGCTAAAGTATTCCGGCTTGTCTCTTCTTATTTGATGAAAGGGTTTTAGAATCCAATGAGTCATTACTGCCAAGTTGATCCAGTGAGTTTGACCAGCCACTGGTCTAGGATTTGGAGAATTTCTAATGACTTGGTGGCAACTATAAAGACAAGATAAAGGGCCTAATAAGATTATTCCTACAAATTACTTTTGAATTTCCTTTTACTCAAGGTAGTAGTAGGAACAGCTAAATGGCAAAGTTTTTATTGAGCAACTACCAGATCTCTGCCAAGGTTGTCATAAGTGAAAATCTTGATATGAAAAAAATTCACTTGTCTTCAAAGAAAATTTATATTTAGGTGAAGTTACTAATGAGATTTTTATAAGTTCAAACATGATAATTATACACACAGAGAGAACACTGAGACAAGAAAAAGTTCTATTTCCTGTTAGGGAACCTACTAGTAAGCATACAAAAACAACCGTATATTTGAGGGTGAAATTCATTGCATGTGTAAATACATCAACATTACAGTTTCAGTGCCAGTAATGCATGCTTACTGACCATCTGTTTTGTGCTTGCTTTTACTCTATGTTGTTCCCTGGTACATTATTATTTTATCACTTATATATAGATAATAGTTTGTGTTTGTAGTTTATCAATCCTTGCTTTTTATATTTTAAGAATTACACAGTGCCTCACTATCTTACCAGACATACAGTTAAAATTCATTAATTCAGATTATAGTATTTGCAGCAATTTATACAGGGAACTTATTTTACTCTACATTCAGGGAAATAAAAGGAATTTCTAAGCCAAAGAATAACACAACGAAGATCAGGGGGGAATTATTTATGGTGCTCAGCAAAATAAGTTTCTTAGGAAAAATTTTAAAATACATATTTGAATTCAAAACTCTGAGAACTTCTTAAGTCTTCTTATATATACATTAAATCAGATTCCCTAGAAATCAACTACAAAGTACTCCTTTGGCTTGCTTATATTCCTGTGCTTATTTAAAATAATGGAATTCAGTTTCTTTCCAAATGTTTTGTTAATTCAGACTGGGCATTCAAAGTTCTTTCACTGTACTGAGATACATTACAAAGAATATAATCATGTGTGACATAATATTTTAGAGAACAAATTATATATGATTATAATTCTATGAGATTATATTGCCTAGTGGCACAATAGCCATCTTATTGATTTAAGTATACTCTATGCTGTTTGAACAATGGAAAAGTCATTCATCAATTCATTTCTTAGAATGTATCTCTCATGTTAGGCAATTCATGATGGCACTTTATTAAAAATCAGGTAACCAGGATTTTAGTCATAGCTGTGTACAATGCCAACTGCCTGACTTTATAGGTTACATAACATGAGTAATCCTCAGTGTTCTTATTTGTAAAGCAAGGCATTTGTTTTCTGACTTGAAAACACAGTGGTTCTCTGAAAGTTTTTTGAATTAGTCTGGGTTTATTTGAATATTATATTTTAGTTGTAGTAAATATGCTAATGTATTAAATGTAAAAATCATGGATTCTTTGAGAAAGCCTTCTCAGAGAACCTGCTCTGTAAGTGGGAAACACTTGCTTATCTACATGAATCCAAATTCTGGCTGATTATATTACAGATGGACACTGACCCATAGTGGGCCAATCAAACAGTGAGTAATAGCTTCTTCAGAACCAAAACTGGGGTAATGAGAACATACTTATCCATTCAAGTTGTCTCCAAAATGAGCTTAGTGAGGCTGAAAGTACGGAGTAACAGAGTTCCATGAACAAAAATAAAGAAGTAACTCTGCAATTAAAAATAGGAAAAAATAGTATATGCATATATTCAAATAGAACTATCCCATCTCCCAATTTTTCCCTGTGTGTATTTTTGGGTTTAAAGTTGAGTATACTTTCAGCACTCAGCCAAGCAATTTATATCTCTTTTTTAGCCTTTTCCTCCTGCTTGAACAGAGGCTTAAGATTAGCTTGAAGTCAGAGTTTAGTACTGTCTTAGATCTTTCTTGGTCATGCATGCAAGTCTATGGTCATGTATAGCACTTGGCATATGTGTCATTTCCTAGATATCCAACAATATGCTGGGATTTTTAAAACCTCTCTGTTTATCTCATCACCCGTCTTTTACTTTTTTGATTTTATAATAACTTAATATTTGCTGCATTTCTTATTTACTACTTTAGAAAACCGAGATATTCAGCAATTGATTCTGATGATTTTTCCCCAACATCTTACATAAAAAGAATGTTTACACTGGTAAAACTACAAATTAAGTCAAATAAACATATTCTTATGTATATCATGTTCTAGGTAACCACATTATCTAGATAAATACATTTTATCTAGATAAAAATACTCAATTGCCAATTCTACGACAAATTGCTTTAAGGGAGAAAATAATCTATCATACCTTATTTAGCACTTGCCAGTCTTCAAGTATATTCCAGTATAGTAGGTATTATTTCCAAGATCACCATGGAGTTCAGGAAGAAGTTATATAAAAAACTAATTAAAACACTATATATAATGCTTCCTGTTCTTACTGACACTCAGACATGTTTCTCAAATATATTGTTCATAATTGTTTTGGTCAATGTTCTATTGCAGTGAAAAAACAACATGACCAAGGCAACTGTTATAAAAGAAAGCATTTCAACCTCCATCCCTTGCCCTCCATTTCCTCCTCCTCACTCCTAGTCAGCCCATGTAGTTCGCATCCATTTCTCTCTGGCTGGGTGATCCATGCTTCCCTCCTAGGTTCCTCCCTGGAGCTGTAGGTTGCAGTCTGGTTATCC
>LZPO01087147.1:239199-252874 GCA_001675575.1 Neotoma lepida
TTAATAATAAAAAAAAGATAATTTCAAGTTCCATCCATTTTCTTGCAAGTGACATAGTTTCATTCTTTATGGCTGAAAAACAACTCTACTTGATATATATATATACGTATTCTTCATCTATTCATTCATCAGTGGGCACCTTTTCCATAACATGGCTATTGTGGATAGCTTTGTAATTAACACAGATATGAAAGTATGTCTATAGTAAACTCGGTTCTTTTTTTTATTATGTATTCAAAATATATGACTAGATCTTGAAAGACATCATGATTGGTGTGAAATAGAATCACAGTGTGGTTTTGATTTGCAGTTACTTCATAGTAATGATGCTGAATATTGTTTTACATATTTATTGGCCATTTTTCTTCTTAATTTTTAAAGTGTCTATTTTTATTGCCTATTTGTTGGTTGGATTATTTGCTCTCTAATTGTTGGGGTTTGGAGTTCTTAATAGATTCTAAATACTAATCCCCTGTTGAATGAATACTATATGGTGAAATTTTCTCCCATTCTGTATGCTGTCTCTTCTCTTTGTTGGGTGCTTCTTTTTTCTGTGCAGATTTTCAACTGATGTAATACCACTTATCAATAAATGTTATTATTTCTTGAGCTATTGGCATTCCATTCATAAATTCATTTTTTATTCTTAAGTGTTCCTCTTATATTTAACTCTAGTAGGTTCAAAGTTACTGATATAGAATTAATATTGTTGATCTTTTTGAATTATTGTTTGTGCAGATTAATAAATAACGTTCTAGTTTTGTTCTTTTTTTATTATTAAAACATTTGATGTACAACTGCAGGAGAGATAATATACAGATAGCTTGAACATAAATAGAGGTACAAATTCTTATCCTAATAGTGAAATGTTCTTTTACTATGAACCTCTAGTTAGTTTTCCGAATACTCATTCTTAAGGAGGCTTTTATATATTATATTGTTTTTGTGAACCAGCTAATGATAGTTGTGTGGATTTACTTCTGGGTCCTTAATTCTTATTCAATTTATTTCTTTGTTTGTTTTTCAGCAAGTGCGATGCTATTTCTGTATTAGTTCTCAGTATCCTAAGTTAAAATCAGGTGTAGGTGAAAGTTTGTCTAGTCCTGCCCGGCTCCCGTGGCCTCTTAGACCCAAGTAAACACACAGAGGTTTATATCATTTTTAAACTATGACCATGGCAAGCTTCTTGCTAGCTAGTTCTTACATCTTAAATTAACCCATTTTTATAAATCTATGTCACCACGTGTTTCGTGGCTTTACCTGTGTGCTGTTACATGTTGTTCTCTAGACAGCAGGATGGTATCTGCCCAGCTCTACATTCTTCTCCTCTCTCTAGTTGGAATGTCCTGCCTAACCTTATTCTGCCTCACCATTGGCCAAACAGCTTTACTTATCAACCAACCAGAGCAACACATTTTCAGAAAGACATTCCCATCAATCAGGTATTGTGATGCCTTCAGCATTGAACTTTTACTCAAGACTGCTTAAGCACTTAATTTTTTTCTTTTGTTTTATTTTGTTTTGTTGTTGTTCTTTCATGTGAATTTTTGGGAACAATGTCACTCACAAATACTCTGACATGTTTGGTGATGCCATTGCTTCATCCTTTAATTTTTCTTTGTTTTCTCTCACGACAGAAAAATTCCCCTACTTTGTTCAGCTAGCATGTGAACAATCTCACCAATTTCACTGTTACTGATTTTATATCACATCAGTTCAAATGACATGTCAGGCTGAAAATAAAATCTCACACTTTTGATTCCAAATTATAAAAAGAGAGAAACTGTTAGGTGAAAATTTATATAGACTTCACGCCTGTTCCAATTATGTGTGGTCAGGATGACAGTGTCATGTAATACTAACATAGAAAGTGTGTGTGGGAAGGGTGTTTTCAAAGATAATGGTATATCGTGGCTCCTAGAAACACCAAATGCTATTGATTGCATTATGATATTCCAACTTTTAGTGCATCAATGGTTAATATATTGTGATATGATGCATGAGTGACAGACAAAGGAAACATTACAAAAGAACTTTTATATGAAAAATAATTATTTTAAATATTGGTGGAAGTGGAAAAGCATCTAAAAGGATAATTATTTAGATTATTACAAGTCAGAGGTAGCTATTTTGTTAGATTTATATCCATATATTTGAATATATTATATAAACCGACACTGAGTCATATTAAGAACATTAGAATTTTCCCATATCATTATATATTAAATATCAGGAAGAAATACCTTCCTGAAGTCCGAGGGTTTGAGGTTTTATTTTGTTTTCTTCTTAGTTCTGAATTAGACTTCCATAATCACAGTTTGAGCTCTCTGTGATTATTATAACTCCAATTCTATGAATTGCCTTCTAATACATAGATAATACATAGTTTCAAACACACACAAGTTATTTTCTACCTATTTAGGATTTGTGTCTTCTGTGATCATGAACATTATTCTACATAAATTGGTGTAAACACAATTGTAAACTTAGAATTGATTCATAGGAAGGGATTATTTTTAATATTTTGTCAAAGAGTATATTTAATGATTTTCATTTGCTATTCTTTATTGATCCTTGCTCTTTTGTGATAGGATTTTCCAAAACCTTATAGAAAAATATTTTCCAATGTCCTAAATCTTCCATCAACTTAAGTAGGCATTTCTCTGAATGCCGTACTATACTTTTGAAGAACCTAAAAACTATGAAAATTTAAATAGCCCTCCTGGCCACTATTTGGTCAAATACAAATGACAATATTTCAATTTGTGCACAATATTTTGCCACATTAATTTAATACATAACATCAAACTTTTGTTTGATTTTTAAATTATGATTTTATATTCTGTTCAAAGAGCTTTTGCAGTCATGAATAAAGATACCCCTTGTGCTACTGCAGCTACTGAAAGAATGTTTACTGAAGTCCCTAATTTGTAGTGGTGGCTATTTACTATCTTTTGATGATCGCATCTTCTCTGGGTATAAGCTCCTAGGAAAAGGTTTTAGTCTTATTTTAATCTTCAATTTTCAAGGCAATGTTCATTCAATTTATGCTGCTGCACATTCAGAAAGTCAATTTATCAAGAATCTCTGATCTTGGGCAATAATTATACTGTGCTCCCTAGAGTTACATGTCTTTCATTTGGCTGCTTGTTTAAACTGGCAAGTCTGTGTTTTTCTTTCTTGGATCTTCTTGTTTTATTTTATAAGTGTAAAACAGCAGGAGATTAAAAGTTAGTAGGCAGAGTAATATCAATGATAATATAAAATTGGAAGATGCACAGGTTTTGTCTGAAAAAATGGACTATAACAATATTAAAATTATAGTCTAGTTGTGCAGTTGTGTTTGAGAGAAAGTGACTAATCCATGGCTGAGTAGCTCATGGGTTAGAATATCATTTCTAATGCATTAATGTTAGGAAGGGTTTCAATTCAGTCTCTTTGATACCTAGTCACTCTTGTGTAATGGACAATTGTCTCCCTGGGGTTTCAAAGCCATGGAATAGTCCATGCATTTAAGATGAGCACTATTTATTCAACTTCAGCTACATTTTACATAAAATGAAGCATCATCCATGTTAATGTTGATATTAAATTAATTGGGATGTACTTTAGCTTTCCTGCAATTCCCCAAATATCTCTAGCTTTTGAATAGAAGGACTAGCAATTGTCAGATTTTTCTTTTGCTTTCATTCGTATCAGATGTATATGGACCACTCTGAGTTTTGCTCTGTTTCTGCTGGAAAGCGAAACAGCTGAGTCTGTATAATTTATATAGAAAGTAAGTTTGTTTTGTTTCACAGTTATGGTGATTCAAGAGCATAGCATGCTGTATGTTTGGTTTCTGATGAATCTCATGGTGGGACGGCAAGTGTGTGTATGTACAAGAGAAACAAGAAAAAGGAATAGAGAAAAGCCAAATTTATTTTAAAAACACCTGCTCTTATAGTAGCTAATCCATTCCTGCGTGTTCTAACCCAGTTTCATTAGGAAGATGAGCTCCCTTAAAGACCCAGTCACCTTACTCATCATTGCGTAAATGGTGTATGAATTTCAATGTAAGTTTTGGAGAGGACAAATCATATTCAGTTCAAAACAGTAAAGAGCTTTGTTCCTGATAGGCATGATGGCTTGTGACTTTAATTCTCTAAGGATTCAGGAAATTATGACAGGAGGATTAGTGCAAGTTCATGGCTAGCCTAAATGACAGAGTGACAGTGAGACCAACATGGCCTATAGAGTTCCAGATCTTGTCTGAAAAGTAAATATTAGCTGCTATTATTACTTTGGTTCACTTCCATATATTTTGGTTTGGAACTGTGACTACTCGGTGAGGTCCTAATATTCTAGCAGAATTGAGCTACTGAAGGTGTCACAGTGCAGTACATAAAAACATCAGAGCATTGCTCCTTTTTTGTCTCATCATCCATCTTGCAATACCTTCATGCATATAGTTTAAGATAATAAAATACTGACTATGACACATATGTTTTTTCTCTACAGAAATAGTTGATGTCAGTAGCCTGTACACACTAATACTCTAAAGCAGACAGTTAAAATTTCCAGAGTTGGACAAAGGAGTTTGAAAACCCGTTTTGTATTACATATGAATTTAGACTTTTCCATTTAGAACTCTTCATGTATAAAATATTTTTTGTTTTTCAATTATCTCCCTTTAGTCAAGTGTTTTATAATCTGGATAAAATATATAGTATCTATTTTTTGTAATGCCTTGTCAAGACAAAAATTTATGAGACTGGTAGCAACACTGCACAGTGATTATTACTCTTCATGCTGATTATGAGGCTTTCTTAGTGAGTTAGGTTCATTATTCTTGGCTAGCTACTTCTTTGGTGGAGAAGAATCTTTCTCCACGATGCTCCTCTGTACCCATTCACAAACCATATCCAACAATCCTTTATCTCAGTTTATGTTCAAGCTGTGAAAGTCCAATGGTTCAGCTGGGCTCTTCATGTAGAAATGTCATGGATTTCTGCCAAGCACTATGAGCCAAGGAGCAAGTCCAGAACCTGGAGACTAGGTCAGACTGAAGCAACTTGCCAGTTGCAGGCACTGCAGCAGCCAACTCCATCAAACGCTTGATTAACGAAGCCAAGGGCAAAATTAAAGTGCACAGTAATAGGCTGTGGACAAGTTCCTATCTGATTATGTTCATGGGGGTTTCATATTCCAGCCAGAGCGTTGCTGCTAAGCTAAAAAACTTGAAGTCATAGACTCCTAAAATTATAGGAACATCTCCAGGGAATTAGAACAATTTTCTTTTTTTTTTTTTAATTCATATGATCACTGAGGTTTGGAACAAGAATCAAATTAAATGTTATATGTGAGGTATCTGGAAATGTTAGGTGGTTAAAATTTGCTTTATATGTTTTTACCTATTAATCCTCTGGTTTTTTGAGCTTGAATTGAAGATTTTCAGATCATTATTCATCATGGGTACTTGTATTTGATAGTTTTAAACAAATTGTGAATACTTATTTCCTACTTTTGTCTTTCTCAGACATTTTTCTCTTGACATTTTCCTCCAGCTTCTTTATCTTGTTGGTTGCATTTTGAGTATCCTTTAGGTTACAATCACCCTAAGACTGTCAAAATCCAGCCTCATTGCCAATTGTTCATATGTGGGTTAGCTTCCCTAACATAAGATGTTTTATGTTTATTGAAGCTCCCCAACTTTCCAAAGTTTCATTTAGTTAATTTGCTGGCATAGAAGCTTTTGCCACCTAAAACCCAGACTGTAGGAAGAATGGAGAGATTTCAGACATTGTTGTCTAACCTTTTCTTTGCATTTTCTTAAAAGAAACAACTGGATAATCCTAAAGGTGTCTTTTTGTCTGATTAGTAAATGAACATATGTGTTTGTGTGCATGTGTGTGCATGCGTGTGTATGTGTCTGTCTGTCTCTTTCTGTGTCATGGAGAATTTGCTGATAATATTATATAAAAAAATCTACAATAAGAGAAAACCCGGACAAATGTATTTCATAAAATCTGACTGTTTCTCCTTAAATATCTTCTGCTATTTTACCTGTTGTATTCTATTAATACCAAAGTTTGGATGATGGCTTCATCAAATATAGTACATGACTGGTAGCAATGACTAAGAAAGATCCAAAATCTACTTCTGCTCCTATCCAACTGTAAATATTCTTATTTGAAATAAGTAAATTGGCTGGGATAATGACATCAAGTTTTACCTTTTTGGACATATATGTTTACTCTTTTCTGGTGCTATTAATTTAAATTATTAATATAAGCAGGGAACATGGCAGTTTTGATTTGTAATGAAGATCCCTTAGATATTGGTTAATATGCTAGATTACAAACATATAGTCACAAAAATATGCATTGACATAATCTTTGCCTTTAAGGACAGTAGTACTAGTTTTTATTAAATAATTCTAGAATAATGTTGTAAGGTCAATTTCCAATGTATTTATTAATGCTATTGGAACCCACTGAACCTTCATGGTAGGGTTGAGAGAGAAGAGGCAGCTGTTCTTTCTGAGATCTAAAAAGTAAATAGAAACTGTAACAGTCTGAGTTTAAACATTTAAATGACATGTTTGTATCTGTGAATATATACATTATTCATAAATGTATATGTCCATGTATATATGTATTTTGAAATTGTCCATTTGTATTTATTTAACACAGAAGTGTTCATCACTCTATTATTAAATAGAAATGGTTCAGAATGGCCATTTTGCAAGCCATTTTAACTACATCCCTTAAGAGTTTATTTACAGATTTGTTCTCTCAAATACAAGTATAATTGAAACCATTGGCTTTAAACAGTTCTTTTACTCAGACTTCGCTAATATCCAATTTCCTTTTTTTCCAATTCATTTGTGTTTAAAAAAGTAAAATATATCTAGATATATGAGTAAGAAATTCAGCTAAGCTAATGGATCTTAGTCAATTCATAGCTGTGAAGAAAACCAATTCTAACCCAGGAAATCGATTGGCAATGTGGGAAACTCAGACGGCAGGAAACCAGTGACCAAAGGCACTTAAATTGGGTTAGAAATGGAATTTCAGACTACAAAATGCTTGAAGATTTGGAGGAACTAAGCAATCGAGTGATTCTGGTGATTCTGCTAGGGAGAAGTGTTAAACTTCCTGACTATGGAAGGGTAGCATATCCTCAGGGAAATTATAATTAAAGCACAACAGATTGTAGTTTTCTTTCTGAGAGAAATTGTAAAGAGCAAGACGAATTCAGTGCAGCTTCCCAAAGGACTGTTCAAAGATCTCCAGGTAAAGAAAAATCTGTTCTGGAAACGGGGAAAAGAAGAAAATGGAATAAAATAAGAGTCTACTGTATCAGTTAAGAATTTTAGGGTGAAAGATAAAGGCAGCAGGAAAGTGAAATGAATTCGAGCTCACAAGAGCAGCCAGAGATTAAAAGGGGTACAGGTAATGGGAAGCCTTTGTAATTATATCATAGAGAGATCAGAACAAAATGGATTGCCTAATACATTGAAGAAAGTACAATTAAAATGACTATTAACTCTGCCTTTTCATGTCTATATTTAACAATAATAATGCATTTCTTTTCTAAGATCTATTTGGACAAGTTGGAAATAATGGAAATTGGACAAAATGTGAACAGCCAGGAGCTAGTCATTAAATGAGAAAGGAATTACATTAGGGAAGAGGAAACTTCTGGTTTGGACTCTTATGCCCTTTTTTTCAATGCTCTCTGTTTTGCCTCCATAGATCAAATTCAGATCTGTTCCTGGGAAGATAAGCAATATGAGAGAATATTAGTAGAAATCAGTTATATCTGTGCTTAGGATTATAGTACTTTAAATAAAGTTATGTTATAGGATGGGAGCTTTTTCAAAATTTTTATTCAATAGACATATAAAAGAAAACAATTGAAAATTCAACATGGGGGGCTGGAGAGATGGCTCAGCGGTTAAGAATCCAGACTGCTCTTCCCGAGGTCCTGAGTTCAATTCCCAGCAACCACGTGGCTCACAACCATCTGTAATGAGATCTGGTGCCCTCCTCTGGCCTGCAGGGATACATGCAGACAGAACACTGTATACATAATAAATAAATCTTTAAAAAAAAAAAAGAAAATTCAACATGAAGGAATATCAGTGACTGTCTTGCTGTCTTCAAAGGATGTTAAGAAACTTTTTGGGTCAAGCAGATGCCCCCAAATTACTATACTTCAGACAAAGAGCATTGCACTAGACACACATTTGTATCTTGTATGTTTTGAAATAGTTCAAGGCATGATGATAGAGAAGATAAAATTGCACATTTTTATTAGCATTAGTGATCCTTGTTTTTCTAACACTTGCAGCTAAGCTTTCCATCAACTTCTCTAAGCATCCTTCTTACTAAGATGTATTCATCTAGAGTCTTATTAGAGTCTTATTCTCTATTAGCCATCCATTCAATTAAACCATGATACTATGTTCTTATAATATTATGTATGATTTCTTTTCCCAAGAGGGAAGATTGGAAAAAAGGTCTTCTGATAATCTCAGCCTGATTTTAACTAACATGTTATTCTTATGATAATAATTTTTGGAAGATCTGGAAATGTGTCAGACAGGTTATTTGGAAGGTTTACCGTATTTAATTCTCACAAAATAACTCTTTGGATACAAATATGGGAGAAAATATGGAAACCCTGAGATCAACCAGCTTTATGTCATCTAAATAGCAAGTTCCAGAGTTAGAACTCATAATATCATATATCTGCTTCCAGAGTCTGAGTTTAAAACACTAATCTTTATTGATAATATATTGCTTTACAGTGGAATGAAATTTGCTAGAAAGTACATGTGATAGATGTGGGATAAGTCAGACATATCTGAAACATCTTTTATCCTAAATGGTTTGCATTCATAGAAATACCAATTACACAATTCAGGGTGGCTCTGTGTCCCAGACCTTATTCAAACGCATGCTCAGAATAAGAGCAATTATCCAATTGAAAAATTCAATAGAAGTACTTGGAATCTTCTCTCGTTCTCTTAATCTCTCAGCCTCTCTGCAGAAACCACACATTTCCCCCAGTGGATGTATGCCTTAAGTATGTCAAGGCCAAGTTACTCACAGTGGAGGGAAAATCAGTTTGTCACACAATATAGATGTGAATGAGCATTAAGAATCTAACCAATGACACAGAGACCTTAACTTCTTAAATTAGTTTCATTAATAATAATGCTGCTATTTAGTTCTCCAACTGCCTTGCTGTTTCTTCAGCCCCCCCCAGTTTTTTCAGAAATCAAAGATAGAGAGGAATATTAGTTATCGATTGCACCAAACTGCTAGATCTACTTGTATTTAGTATTTAGAAATGATCTTTTTCAATGATTATGAGAATAGAAATGAGAATTTGTTTACAGGATGACAGAGACTTGCAGAGTTTGATATATCTAAATGACATCACTTTGTTGTACCTTTTTGTTAATGTGTCTGACATTGTTTACATGTAATAAAAATTCCTTTCTTGGCATACTTCTTGTCTAATTGCCTTAAAACATTTCTGAATAAATTATTTCAAGTGGGACTAATTTAACAAATTCTATATAATGTGATATAGAAACTGAATGCAAGAAAAACTTCTTGGTTTGAAATTTTGAGGTTTTAGAACAACTTCAGAGAGTCAGTTTGTGGGGCTTCAAATTTTCAATATGGTCACTTACTTGTCAATTAATCTACCACTAACAATCTACCTTATCTCATGTGGCATAATATCAGTTCATAAATAACATTAAGAACTCCTGTTTGGGGAACGGGAGTGGAGAATAGAGGGGAGAGACTGTAAGGGGAGGATGGAGAGTGTAGGCTGCACCTGGGATATAAAATAAATAGATGAATTTAAAAAAAGAACTCCTGTTTTACCTACATCCAGCACACAAATGCTTCTTAAATATCTTGCACTCCAGTTCTTGCCACTTGAAAGAATGACCAAAAGCTAAGATTAAAGTTAAGTTTTTTTTTTTACTTGAAAAGAGGGGACATTAGTGAGTCTACTTATTTACATATCTTCAAGTTTTCAACGTCCCTTATTTATTTTTCATTCAGCCATTCTATTATTGAGGTGATGTCTGCCCCCTTTTTGTGGAAAGGTCTTTTGGTAGCACTGTATTGGTTGAATATTTTATTGGCATTTATTTATATAGCTTCTAATTGTACTATCAAATGCGTTGGAATTTCTATGATGTTTCTTAAAATCTGCTATGACTGTGTGAACTGGGAAAGATATCAAGGCAGTAGGCTGCTTTGATGTGTGAAACATGTTCTCTGTGTCTCTGTTGAAGTCAATACATCTAACATCTGTCAATGCCCTCAGAGAAGTATTGCTATTCATGCCAAATCATATCTAAAGATTTTCAGTGACTTTTCAAAATGGATGATGGATAGAGATTGCTTATGTGATGGATGTTGACTAGTAGGTTTGGCTGATATCAGACATACAATGCATACAATGAAGAAAACATCATTTTATTTTCCAACATCACAGAGATATCCTCAAAGGAATGCTTTATGTGAATATTTACTTTTTTATATTATCCCTTGAATTATAAATGTATAATGATGCCTTTTTTGAAAATGCTTTCTTTTCATGTCAACTTTTACACGGTATCAAGTTTCAGGAATCAGATATTTATGTCAAACCCTAACTCTTCTATCTGGAAGGGTAGCTACATAAATACCCAGTGAAGCTACTGCAGTCTTGAAAAAAGAAAATTAAAATAGAATTTCAGGCTCAGGTGGTTTTGGCTCCTTAAGTAGCTGTTATACTATTATTTCCTAGTGGATAGCAGAATTTGCTTACATGTTTTATTGTTGTAGAAAGTACCTGACAAAAGCAACATATAAAAGGAATATAATATATTTTATCATAAATATATAAAATATTTTGGCTCTCAATTAAAAGGTATCATTCACCAAGCAAGGTAGTCATGGTAGCAGAGACTTGAAGCAGCTATTAATATTGTGTCCCCAACCAGGAAACAGAAAGGGATGAATGTTTGGGCATAGTTTACTTTCTTTTTGTCAGTGCTGACCACACTCCATGTAATTGTACTGACCACATTTATAGGGAGGCTAGCTAATGTAATTAACTTAATCTCGATAATCTCCTACAGACTGGTCCAGGAATTTGTTTCCATGTTAATCCAAAATATCATGGAAACTAACCATAACAACTCCTTATCTTTATGTCATTGTGGCATCCAAACATATTCCTGTTAAGGGACAACCTTCCATAGCCATGTCATGATGCAGAATGCATCCAGTCTAGCATCAAATGCTTCCATAGTCTTCAACAATTCCAACACAGTTTAAAAGCCCAAGTCTCTTCCAGGACAATGAAAAATAATCTGGGAATGATACAGTTTTTAATGCAATCATCTTGGCTTCAAAAGGCGTTGTAGACCCACCAACTCATTCATCCATCCATCCATCTATCCATTCATTCAGCTGTGTGATATACAATACGCATAACCTCTCTCTTGAGCAAATTTGGGGTTCTACATGTAGCTTTCCACGAAAGACATCCCAGGATATTTGCATCTCCAACACCACAGGATCTCCACTGTGAAGTAGACTTCATTTGCATAACTTCATACAATGGCATTTCAGTACCTCCTTGCAGGGACTTAGATCCTGCCACATATTGCCTGGTATTAGCAGATCTTTAGACCCATTCTGCAAGACTCTGTGACATCTTTAATCTTAAATCTTTTATGCCAAAAGCATATGAAAGTACTGGCAAGTTTTGCTGCCAACTTGGAACATACCCTAGCTTTCATGGACCACAATTGTGTTAGCTTCTCTATGCTGACTCTGGAGAGATGCTTCCCTAGGATGTTACTTCAAATTGCACATTTTTGGTTTTGTTTTTTTTTATAACATTTTTATGCTTATTTTCTTTTTCTTTTTTCCATATACTTGGATTGTCACAAACAGTAGTTAGATCATATCCTGAATTCTAGGCTGTCTTGAAATTTTCTGTTCAGGAAACTACCTGAACTATACTTATATTCAGGCTCACTCAAGTTCTCAGAACATTGACACAGTGCAACCATACTCTTTGCTAGAGTATCACACAGATGACTTCTAGCCCAGTTCCCGATACAGTCATTGTTCACCTCCGAAACTTCATGTTTGGCTTCCACTGTCTCACTTTGTGGTTCCCAAACATCCATGAGAATGGACCATTAATCTCTGCTTACAGCATGCTAGGGCTTTGCTAAGCCAAAGTTTCACACTCTTCTACATTTCTCCCATAAACCAGTTTCAAAGACCTAAAAAACATTTGATCATTTTTCTCATAGCAGTTCACTTCTTGGTATGAAGTTTGAGTGTTAGTCACTTGTCTTATTTCTGCAACAAAATATCTGACAAAAGAAACTTAAGGAAGGAAAAGTTATTTTTTGGCTCAAAGTTTGTGTATATAGCCCATCACTGCAGGGATGCCATGGTTGCAGGATCTTGAGGCAGCTGCTCACATTGTATCTGCAATGGAACCAGAGAGATGGGTGTTGGTGCTCAGTTCACTCGTTTTTATTCAGTCATGGTCCTAGCCCAAGGAATGATACCATCCACATTTAGGGTGGCTCTTCTACCTTTAATTAACATAACTAGATAATCTCTCACAGGCATGCCTGGAGATTTGTTCCCATGCCGATTCTAAATCTCACCAATTTGACAATCATGATTAACAATTACAGTTGGTGACTTCCTTCAAGTCTGTTATATACTTTATATTTCTGTTGTTTCTCTTGAGTATACCTAAGATCTGAAATTTATCACTTTGCACAAAGCCAAAGCTTCTAGTGAGCTCATAAGCTTTAAATAAATATGTTCTGTGCTGTTAGCAAGGATAATAAAAGCTGTGGTTGGAATTTTGAAGAGTTTGTCATTTAGTGTTGAAAATTAACTATTAATATCAAATATGTAATGTCTATGTATCAGATAAAATAGGTCAAAAATGAAGCTTATGATTATTGCCAATAGTCTAAGGTGGGGTCATCCTTGTGGATTCCTGGGAACCTCCCTAGCATTCTGTTTCTCCCTATTCCCATGATGTCTTCATTTATCATGGTATCTCTTTCCTTGTTCGCCCACTCCGTCCCTGTTCTAGCTCGAAGCTCCCGTTCCCCTATGTTCTCATCCTCCATTCCTTGACCCCCATTACCTCCTCTTACCCCTAGTCTGCCCATGTAGATCTCCTCCATTTCGCTCTTGCTGGGTGATCCATGTGTCCTTCCTAGGGTCGTCCCTGGAGCTGTGGGTTGCAGTCTGGTTATCCTTTCCTTTACATCTAGTATCCACTTATGAATGAGTACATACCATGTTTGTCCTTCTGGGTCTGGATTATTAAATCAGGATGATATTTTCTATTTCCATCCATTTGCCTGCGAATTTCATGATGTCATTGTTTTTCTCTGCTGAGTAGTACTCCAGTGTATATATGTACCACATTTTCTTGATCCATTCTTCAGTTGAGGGGCATCTATGTTGTTTCCAGTTTCTGGCTATTATGAATAATGCTGCTATGAATGTAGTTGAGCATGTGTCCTTGTGGTATGATTGAGCATTCCTTGGGTATATGCCCAAGAGTGGTATAGCTGGGTCTTGAGGAAGATTGATTCCCAGTTTTCTGAGAAACTGCCATA
>LZPO01087147.1:253279-270799 GCA_001675575.1 Neotoma lepida
AGGGGAATCTATAAAAAACTTTAAAAAAGAAAAAAGTATCAAATATGAAATAAAATATTTTTGAAAAAAATGAAGCTCACATATTGGTATAAACTGAGGATTTGGAGGGAGGAAATTGAGAAATACAATCTCTAAAATTAAAAGTGTAGAAAAATAAAAATTTATAGAGATATCATATTTCACAATGTCATTATTAATCCCCAAAATGGACCTTAAATTTTGGATATTTTTATTCAAAGTTCATAAAATAAACGTAATGATATTTATGTCTAATCACTTGAGATACATTTTTCTTATAATTTCTATGAAATTTGTTCCTTGATAATTTCATATATGTATAAAATTCATTCTGGCTACTCTCATTCCTTCTACTATCTCATTCCCACCTTTGTGGACTCTCCTTCTTTTCTACAAATTTCATTCTTACATTCATGTCTATTTTGCTTTGTGTGTGATCCACTGATTTTAATCATAGCTGTTCACCAAGTCTCATGGGTTCACCTAGGGTTGCACAACTTAACATGATGATGGTACCTCCCCCAGAATTCATCAGTAGTAAATAGTTCAGCAGAAGTAGCAGGATCCCATGATTCCCTCCATAATCCATGATTGACTAAAGACAGGACCAGTTGTGCAGGCCCAGTAGAGGTAGTCATTGCTGCTATGGCATCATGATTGCAATGGCAATGGAAGATAACATTTTATAACCCCCATCTTAGGGTTTCTATGAATGTGAAGAGATACCATAACCATGACAATATTTAACTGGGGCTGGCTTACAATTTCAGAGTTTTAGTCCATTATCTTCATGGGGGCATGCAGGAAGACATGGTGCTGGAGAAGGAACTGAGAGTTCTACATCTTGATCCACAGCAGCAAAAGCAACTGTGTCACATGAAGCCTAGCTTGAGCATAAAAGTCCATCTCCACAGTGACACATTTCCTCCAACAAGTCCACACCTCCTAATAGTGCCACTCCCTATGGGTCAAGCATTCAAACACATGAGTCAATGGGACCCATAGTTACTCAAACCACCACAACTCCTTTCTTATTTTCTAGCTCTTAAAGTCCTTCCATCTCATCTTCTGAGATGTTCCTTGAGCCTTTGAGAGGGTATAATCACTATCATGTTTGAGGTTGAGCATTCCAACATCCCTTATTCTCAGTAACTACAGCAAATATCAGTCTCTGTATTCACCACTGTTAATTGCAAAGAGAAGGTTCCCTGATTGGTGCTGAGAGTAGAATTGGTCTATAAGTACAAACATAAATACTTAGAAGGCAGTTTATGGCCACATCAATTTAGCTACACAAGTACAGTAAGTTCTCCCTTAAGGCCTTAAGACTTCCTCAGCCATGGGTTTTTAGCTAGCTTTACAGTAGCAGTCATGAATTCCTTTCTATGGAATGGGTATTCAGTGTATATATAAGTGACTGGTTAATTATTTGACCTTCCCCCTCCCCCCAAAAAAACCCAGCTGTATCACTATTACAACAGGGGGCACATCTTGCTTGGTACATTGGCATTGCAGTTTGCATGGTCCTTAGCTGGTTAAGTCAGTAAATGCCCTTCCTCCTCCCAGGAGCCTGCAGAACACCATCTAGAAATATGAAAGCTTATCAGCAAGGAGAATGCTTCCATGTTGATTTCTCTATATCTTACATTGAAAGTATATGGTATCATTAGCAATAGTCATTTAAAAATTAATATTTTTATTTGTGTGTGTATATGTGTGTGTGTGTGTGTGAATGCCACATGTGAGGGTATGTCTACAGAGACCAGAAGAGAGTGTCATATCCCTTAAAATTGGAGTTACAGATGGTTATAAGCCATTCAACAAGGCTGCTGGGAATTGGATTTTGTCATTTGGAAGAAAAGCAAGAGCATTTAACAGCTTAGCAGTCCTCACAACTGTAAAAGCATGACGTTAGTTCTGGTTGGCAACAAAGAGAAATGGCAAAAGACTGCATATTCTGGTGGGGGAGGTAAAGGGGCTTCCCTGACCAAGAATTCATACAGAATACCCCACACATGGAACTTGATTCTTATTTAATAACCCTTGGTTTTAGGAAGAGCATTATCAAGCCATGTAAAATAGCTTCTTTATAATACTTTTGTAATATAAAAATTTAAATTTGCTTCGAGAGTCATAGGTTTCCATATGGGATTTTCATATAACTTTTATTTTGTTTAATATTTCTACTACCCCTTCATCTTCCACATGTCCCCAACCCCATACATGCTTAAACATTTCCACCCCCAGTATTTCTCCACTTTATTTTTCATATCATTAAAACATACTTCTGTTTTGCTGTCTGATGTGATTCAATCCTCTCATCTAATGATTTAACTTACAGATGATGCTGTAAGTTTGCTCCATGCAACCTTAGCCCCCTGAGTGTTAAGTGCAACCTCATTTCTAAATGTCTGTCTATATTTCATTTCTGGCAAAGAGTGTGAAAATTTTAATATGAATAAATCATGCCTTTGGCAAGTTATTTCATTGAAATAAACTTTTGAAATATTTCAGTTATGCTTCACGAATAGAGAGTAATCAGGGACTCTTGGAATTTTGTACATCTGTGTTCAGTGATGTGGTGGTATTTTATCTATGTCCCCCAGTAAAATTTATCTGAGGATCAGAGGAACAAGGTCAGCAGCTAGCAATGTTAGCACACGCCCTTAATCTTATCACCTAGCAAGGGTCTGTCTGGATCCCTGTGAGTTCCAGGTCACACTAGGAACAGAGCCCAGCATTGAGACACACGCCTTTAATCCCAGCATCAACCATAGAGTTCTGGAGGTCTGTGCAGACAGACAGGAAGTGATGTAGCTTGGTGGAGAGATGAAATGAGTTAGCAGAATGGACAGGCATAAAAAGCCTGCTTAGACAGGAAGTCGCTCTCTTCACTTCTCTCTCTTTTGGAGGCAGTGGAGTTTGTGAGGTAAGCCTGGTAGCTGTTCCTAATTCCTCTGATCTCTGTCAGACTTTCACCCTTATCTCTGCTTCCGTGTTTTATTTAACAAGACCGTTTAGAAATTTGTCTTACACAGTGAGGTATTTTAAAGAAAGGATTTTCAAAGTACATTTTCAAATTTTCTAATATTTTTAGCCTTATATGCTTAACATGCAGCAGTAATAGAAATAAAGTGATCATACCTAGAACAAAGATATCATAAGAATGATGATTAAGCCAGCTTGAATGACTGTGGATGAAATGATTAAAGTACAAAAGAAGTGTGTGTGTGGGGTTCTGGCTGAGATTACAGTGAGACTAAGTGGCCATGGCAAGATATGTAAAGGATATAGAGGAGATATTTTAATTCAGAGAAAGTATCTTTATGCAATATATCCAATCAAACATCTTCATGGTTTATGCATATAAAATCTGGGAAACTGATAGCATATCATAAACAAAGTTTAATAGTTAAACTGACAAGGTAGGTAACTATTATTTTTTAAATTATTTCATGTGTGTGTGAGGGGTGGGGTTTGCCTGAGTGTACATGTACATGAATGGTGTCTGGAAAAACCAGAAAACAAAACAAACAAACAAAAAACACTGGAATGGCTTCCATGTTGATTTCTCTTTATTTTACATTGAAAGTTTGGGGTGTCATCAGTAATAGGGTCTTTTTAAACATCAATATTTTTATTCTCTCTGTCTCTCTGTCTCTGTCTTTCTGTCTCTCTGTCTCTGTCTTTCTCTCTCTGTGTGAGTGTGTGTGTGTGTGTGTGTGTGTATGTGTGTGTGTGTGTGAACGCTATGTATGGGTGTTTGTCTACAAAGACCAGAAGAGGGTGTCAGGTCCCTGAAAGCTGGAGTTACAGATAGCTAAAAGCCACTCAACATGACTGCTGAGAATTGAATCTGGATCCTCTGGTAGAGCAGCTAGTTCTCTAGTTCTCTAGTTAATCTCTTAACTCCAGCCTTCATTTATTTCCCTTTTTATTTGTGATATTGGGACAAAGACTTTAGCCTTGAAATACCATAAGAAGAATTGTGTGTTATTTTTCTACAGTAAGGCCAGGCTTAGAAATGGACCTCCCTCATTAAATTACCAGCATGGCTTGTGACAATAAGGCTTCTGTTTTGAACACAATATGCAAAATGTGGAGCACCAGAGTCAGAGATCCTTTTCCCATGGTGCTGGGGATTAAACCTAGGTCTAGAATCCTGTGTTTGTGGTTCTGATTACTAGAGTTAAAATCAATTGCAAAAATAAAACTAAGGCTAGAGTGGTGCAAATATTATTTATGCGCTATTGAAAATTGATGATATATATATATATATGTAGCTGGGAAGAAATATATATATGTGGCATCAGTTTGCAAACTTTGTTAAAGTCAGTGTTTACCCAAGAGGAAAAATAAGTCAAACTTTTTTTTTTGATTGGTGAATAAGTTGTAAATCTGATGTTAATAAGTATCTACCAAGGGAATCTAATGTTCTGAGATTTGCAGTCATGCAATAGACAGAACTGATTTTTAATAGCAAGTCATCTTGTGAATACCAGAAGGATACATTTTCAACAATAAAGCCTTGATTATATTCCCTATGCTAAAAGGAAAGGAAATGTACATGTGAACTTCTTTGAATAGCTGGTACTTTTTGACAACTGTTTGCTAATCATAGCAAATAACCCTATTATAGAAGCATCTCTGATATTTATATTTTATTTACAATTTATAGAATGTGTAATAAAGGCAACAAACTACCAAATTAGTTGACTCTATGTTCATAATTACTATATCATAATTACTATACATTTTATATTCATTCCTGTCTTGTAAGCATCCAAATGCATGTCTACATATCTGAACAATTAAATAAAAACATAAATTCAAGCAAGATATTCATTCAGCAAATTGGTGAATATTTCCTTGAAATATTTGTTATAAATAATAAATAGAGGAAATTAAGTAAAATTTGTGACTGGGCCTTGGAATTAGGACCACATTTCTTGGATTTACTAAATCAAAAGCCCCTTAGCTATTCAATGTGGAATCCTCTCCCCTGAGGTGCTTCATTGGCTGGCTGCATCTCTAGAGTCTAAGGAAAGCTTTATGGGCATATAAAGATGGATTTATAATTCTGCAGTCTTCATTCTGTTTGATTTTAATTTTAATATTTATTTATTCTTTTATTATAAAATATCTCCTCTTACAAACTTAGATACCACCAAACAGTTGAAGAATTATATTTTCCTAAACAAAATTTTATAAAATACCTGAAATCATATTGCCATAATCCTACACATTAGAATACCTTATGTAATGGACAATTTAGGAGAGAAAATATGTGTAAACACCCTACAAGATTCAGAAGAAAAATGTGTACACTATGTACTTGAATAACCAATCAAATTTAGTGAAAGTATCAGATTGTACATTTAATATCTAATACATCTAACAATATAATGTCCTGATCTGTAACTGGATCTTTCCTTATGTTGAAAAAGCATTCAAATGCAAAGCCTGTGCTCCCTTCAAGGAACAGTGTTTATGTCATTTTCCCAACATATTTAGAAATACCATGCACAGGTTTCTCATATTCAGAAACAAGCACCAGCTCTCTATTACACTGTTTACAAAGTAATAGATTTACAGCCTTCATTTTTTTCTCTAGTTACTTAAGGAAGATCTTACCAAATGCCTTCCCAGTGATGCCCTGGAGGCTAAGGACTTATTACTTTACATATTTGAATGTAATTATGTGTTTGGTAAAATTGCATACAAAAAGGTGCTACTCACTGAAGGAATTAACTAATGAAATTATACAAATAAAATAGTAGATATTCTTAGTGGTAGTGAATTCAAAGATAGAAAAGTACTTCTATCTTCTTGGTTGTATGTGTGATCTTTTTCAGAAATTCAGTGGGGTTTCAGGAAAAGTATACCAATATAGTGTGCTTGGGAGTGATTATCTTTTTTAGTAGGAATTAATCTCAGAAGACATTTGTTAAATACTCATCAGCATTGATTCATCCCCTTCAGTCTCTGAGCCATGGTGAAGTGCCTCTTGAGTAGAGGAATTGTTTTGTTTGTGCATTCACTCCTGCAAATGCAAGGAGGCTCCGGGTGATATGCCTAATTGCCTTTCTCACTAGCAGACTGCTGCACACTTTTCAATGGCTTTATCTTTAAACAGAACACCTCAATCTGTTTCTCTAATTGAGAGTGAATCCCATCTTCTAATTAAGAGATTTGTCAATGCAAGCAATGGGTTCTTAATGTGGACTTTGGGTCAGGCAGAGCTTGAACCCAAGTATTTACACTTTTCATTCCTGTAGTATTTGGTCAAATGCTTATGTATGGCTACGTAGTATGATTTTTTTTAACCCATCATTCATCCCTTCATGTGAGAAGGTCACTTTGATACTAATAAATGAGGGACAATTCATGAAGCATCAGTTTCCTTATTGCCAGAGTGAGAATGAATTTGTTTCTGAAACCTTCAGAAGAGGAAACCTTAAGTACACAATGTCCAGTGAAACCCAAACTTAGGGAATATTAGAACAAAAAGTAGAAAAACTTAAATGTTATTTTCTGCATTGTTTGTTATATCCACCTCAAGATATCTTAGCAATTGTGTGTGTGTGTGAGTGTGCATATAAACTAAAAGAAAGGTTTGCACTTAGATTATGGAATATATGATAAAACTACTTCATCTCCCATGTTAATTCCTATCATTTCTCACTGAAGGCCTAGAGTACCGTGTTTTGAAGTTTTGAGGTTAATTAACAATGGCTATTACAGACAGTGGAGAAATAGTGGAAACATACATGGCAATTGTTCTCCAGCTCAGATTTTGAAAACAATCCTTTCAAGAGTTTAAAAGCACGGTCTTGGAGCCAGAGATACTTTCATTAAAATACTAGTCTGTTGTCATGGTACATAAGCCTTAACGCTCAATTTCAACATACATGAAATGAAAATAAAACATTCTAATGATGTTTTGGAGAATAATAAATGAGGTGACACGGGGAGAATAACCAATTCACACCGGACTCTAATATGCAGTGCCTCCGAGAAGAGCAGATTCGAATTAACCTATGATTAGACATATTCGTCACCTCTGTCTTAGAAGGTTATCTGACAATTTGCATAACATCACTTAGCAAATCCTTGAAACAGATGTATTTTAATTGGTGGCAGTGAAGAGAAGATCTAAGTTTCCTTCTAAGGAAGGCTGAACAGGGAAGTAAGGAACAGAGCAAGCTAGCTGAGATCAGGCCAATAACTCGACAACACTGCTTCTTTTTCTTTTTCTTTGCAATATATTCTGCTCAGGATTCCCCTCCTTAGTCTTCTCCTAGATCCTTCCCACCTTCCCACCTACCCCACTGCACAATTTTTTCTCTCTCTTTAGAAAACAAACAAGCAAAATAAATAAATAAATAATAAATAAATAAATAGCCCAAGGAACACACACACACAACCAAATAATCTCTTCCTTTGCAACTTAGAAAATGGTCACAAAGGAAGTAACAGGCATTATTTAATTTCTCTATCTTTTTAAAAGTTGTGAAGAAACAAATAAAAAAGGATGAGGTTCCCAGTATAAATATAATATAAATATAAATATAATAAAAAAATTATAGTTCCCAATGCTGTACCAGTAAGATCTATTTTCTTTGCAAATAAAATGATATGTCAGCCCAGATGAGACTATTTCATTTAAACTATGCAAGTATATTTATACACACACTTACATGAACTATAGGGTGTTTTAGGTAGATGGCTAACGGTATGATTCCATATAACATTTCCAGACATTCTTACTGTTATTTTACCCTCCTTCCTCCTTCTTCTGTATTTATCCCTCTCTCCTTCCTCTAATTAGAGACACCTATTTTTCTCATTTCCCCTCTCACAGCACTTGCACCCTGCTAGTCCCCTCTCTATTACTCCCCTGCCCTTCTACCCCAACAATGATCCCTTGGGATGACAATGCTCATTCCAATAGCCAAAGACCACCTAACACAATCATGGAAACTGAGATTCAAAGTGTTTGGGTAACATGATCAAAGTTGCTCCCTCTGAAAAAGCCACATCTATGTTAAAGACTCTACAAGTTGATTGACTAATAGCGACTTGATAGAATATTGCACATCAGAATCATATTATCTTGAGTCCTTTCAAGTCCCAGACAAATCTTTCAGAATGTGTTATCTTAGCAGACCACCAGCTTTCACCAAACCAAACTCCAAGAATAACATCTAAAACTTGTTATAGGGCTATCTTCACTTTGCTGTAACCTCCCTACTCAATGTTTCTACCAATATGTTCAAAATCAGCTTGCTTTATGAATTTTAAAATCTGTAACTATACAAGTTCATGTAACTGCTTTCACATTGGGATATGTCATTAGGGCATCCTGAATATCTGTTCTTGACTCATGGCCTCTCACCATGTGCTATGAATTAACACTCATTTATTCCAATTAAGGCCAGAGCTATGTTTTGTATTAATAAAACAACACCACCACCTTCTATGAGTATGGAACATACATGCCAAATCTTCCAGAAGGAATGCTAGCCATGTTTTATGCTCATCTCTCTATATATACTTTTTCTCCCTAGTGTCTTCGTGAGGCTCCCCCTTCCAACTATGAAACAAGGAACTCTGGAACATTTTTCTGACTATAAAATCTCCCTTTTCTATATGTTTTGGAAAATAAGTATGGAGAGTAAAGAACATGCCATCTCCAAACGCTGAAGTTCCTTTAGCTGAGTGCTTCTTTAATAATTAGTGTATTGAGCACTGGTAGGCTATTTTATTCTAGTGTATGTTTCATTTATATCACTTACATTTTCTGGATTACTTACTTGTTCACTGCTCAACAAACTTATTCTTTCTAATACTTTCACTCTTCTTTAGGGAAATACATTTTACTTAGCTTTTCTATTCAGTGTCACCTGATATATTGAGATATTCAATGCACATTTGTGTAATTCAATTGCATGGTACTTCCTTTGAGCAATTAAGTATAGATTAAAATGAAAAAAAACAGAATTAAAAATTGATTAACTAAACCACAGGGTGTCCTAATGGTCAACTCAATAAGATTTCATATAGTAATCAAAATGTTGTTGTTGACCTGAATATTTCAAAGGCTGTTTTCCAGACTAAAGTATCATCATTGGTTCTCAATATGTCAATTTCTCTCAGACTGTTTTTTCTTTGTATATAATTATTTGACCCATTGTACCCTATCTCTCCATCTGTACATCTGTTAAGCTTCCTGGGCTTGGAATGGATGACAGATTTTAATGCTGAAAAATGCAAGGCATATGTAAATTTCATTATAATAATAATTTCTTATATTTTGGATATCCATTTCAAGACCCAGTGGATGTAGATATTGAGTACCAAATCCAATGTGTATTTTGTTTATTCCTATGCAACCATGTTTATAAAATTTATATGATATAATATGTTATGTATAATTTAATTTAAACAAATAAATAAAAAGATTAGTAAGAAAAAATACCATAGGTATTAGCAACTGCATAATGCCTTTTTTAGTTTAATATTTTCTTAATTCTTTGAGAACTTTATAGAATACATTTTAATTATATGCACCCCCCACCTTTTTCCATTTCCACCTCAATCTTCCTACCCACTTGACTTCATGTCTTTTTATTTTTTTTCTTTTAAACGCATTAATTCCAATTTGTGGTTCTTAAGTGTGGGGCCATCACATACAGTGTGGTTCACTGACCAGGGGTCACACCCTTAAAAAAGTCATCTCCCTCTCCCAGAAGCTATGTGTTGCCATTAGCTCCTTAGCTAGGTGTGGGACTTCATGCCCACCTCCTGCTTCAAAGTAAGGGTTTTGTCTTGCTTTAGATGGCACAGGTTTTGTTCATGCTGCCATAACTGATGTGACTTCATGTGTGCAACTACCCTATTGTGTCCAGAAAACAATTTTCTTATTGCTACCCACTGCTTACGACTCTTGCAATCTTTCTGTCCCCTCTTCCACCAGTCCCTGTGCTTTAGAAGGAGCAGTCTATTTTATTAAGAAATATTTTATTAATTTTACATACCAACCACAGATCCCCCTCTCTTCACTCCTCCCACCTGTCTCTTATACACATCTAGATGTGTATAAGAGACAGCTCCCCCCCAATCCACCCCCCATTCCCTCCTACAAGAAGGTAAGACCTGCCACGGGGAGTCTGCAGAGCCTAGTACATTCAGTTGAGGCAGGTCAAAGCCCCTCCCCCTGCATCAAGGCTGTGCAAGGTGTCTCACCAAGGTAGTGGGCTCTAAAAAGCCAGCTCATGCACCAGGATAGCTCACTGTTAAAGGCTAGACTCACAACCAAAAATATAAGAGGAACAATCTCTTATTCTCTGTGTGTTGACCAGTTAAGATTATCTGCTTTAAATTGAGAACCTTTATTTTTCTCTTAAAGGAAGCACTTTATAGATTTTCTTTGGCATATCCAAATGGCAAACACAGTATGACTCTAACCTTAGAACTAATAACTAAGAGAGGTACAATGGGGATCAGTGTTCAGGTAGCCTATAAGTGGTGAACACATCAGACAAAGGAATGATTCACATATTGGATGGGTTAGTGTAGACAGGTGTAAGATTCCATCATACTATTCATACTGACATGCAATTTAACTTTATGATTTATTTCTAGAATTTTCCATTTAATAATTTTATAGTTGTTGACTATTATTAACTAATACCCAGGAAAGGAAAGCTGGAAATAATGGAGAGGAGCTAATACATTGTTACTTAATTAAATATATTGTGGCTCCTTCAAATTTGATTTCTCAAATTATTCGAAGTCCAGGTCTTCTGAAAGTCGCATCTATAATGGAGACTAAGTTTGTTTTTATGACATCTAGATAAATTTTATTGAATATATTTTCTGATCTTTGAGCCTTTGTTTTGGAACTTCAGAACAATGAGGATGGCCTGATCAGTAGCTACGTCTATGGGCTACATTTGTCTTCTATGCCCAAGGATACTTTTTGAAATGCTAACCTACTATCCCCTTCTTTAAAAGTAGCAATGCAGTGCATTTTTTATTAATATATTCATAGTCATCTCATGTTTCTCTGCTCTCCAAAGCTGGATTTTTGCCAAACACAGACTGAGCCTTCTTTAGCTTTGGGAAAACATAAAGCAAGCCTATGCATTCATTAAGACTGAACAGTCTTTCCTGGGGGACTCCTGGAATTGTACCATGTAGAGTAAAGAGTGTCTGACCTGAATAGATATAAATGTCAAGTCTACTTCATGTTCACCTCAAGTCTAAAGAGTAATAAAAGGTGATACCATTTATAGATTTTAAAAAATGGAATTGCTACCGTGTGTAGCTATCATTATACACATGTATAGTATATCCTTGATCTGACATAGCTACAGCTTTCCAATTTCAATGTGTGGGAGAGTCCCCCAACTTTTAATGTTCTATGTCCCTGCATTTTAACGTTTTCTAATGTCAAGTCAGTAACTTCACACTGGGAGTGCTAGAGATATTGAATCTTGCATTTTGCTTCATTTTTTCCAATTTACATTAAAATAATAAAAACAAGAAGTTGTCAGAGATAAATATTTATTGTGGTAGAACTTGTGCTCTGAATATGATTTACTTAATGGTCCTTTCCTGGATTGACTATTTTATATAATAAATAGAGAGATAATATCAAGTATTGAGTTTCTGTATGCTTTTATATATTTTGTTAAAGTTTCTAGTACAGAAAGTTATTATAATTATGGGCTATATTTTTCAGTAAAACATTTTTCTTAAAATTGACAAATATACCTCAATTCAAATTAATTCATGTCAACAGAAGCATAAACAATGAAGTTACAATACCATTGTGACAGTATATTTACTACAACCAAGCATCCACTACAGGTAAAATACATTTGCAAATCAATTTTAATACCTTTATTAGTTTTACTATTTTTGATGAGTGTGTGTGTGCGTGTGTGTGTGTGTGTGTGTGTGTGTGTGTAAGTGCATGACAGTGTGGATGTGAAGATCAGAGGGTAACTTCATATAGTTGGTTTTCTCCAACCAACTTTAAATCAGTTACATGGATCAAACTCAGATTGCCAAGCTCGTGTGTCATGTGCTTTTACATTTCGAGACATATTGCTAGTTCTACAAATAAATTTTCTTTATAAATGCATGGCCTATGCCTTTACCCTAATATTAGTTTAGTATTGTCATTCCTGCTAATACATCCCAGTATTTGTATTCCAGTGCCTAGTGTAGGATCCTAAACTAAAGGCAGTAAGTGAAATTAATTTGTCTATAATAACATTATTACATGTCATAATCTAAATAATTCACACAATTGTTTAGATTGTTGCAATTCTTTTTTTTCAAAAGCAATATTTTCATCTTGGTATATTCTTATAGTTCTTATACATAGCTCCTCAATTTTTCATTTTAAATGTTTTAGAGCTATCCTGTTGACCATGTCTGTGACTAAAAATAATGCTTAAATAAAATATTTTATTATTATTATTCTCAGTATTTAATTGTGTAAAAACAACATTCATATACTAGTCTGTTAGTCACATTAAAAATATATAGATTAAAATAAGCCCAAGAAAAATAATTTTAAAAGCTTTTTTATTTATCTTTTTATGTGTATGTGTGTATGCTTGCCTGAAATTATGTACATCATGTGTGTGCAAGTGCTCTCAAAGGCCAGAAGAGGGCATTGGACCCCCTGTAACTGGAGTTACAGGTAGTTGTGAGCCACCATGTGGGTGTTGGGTTCTAAACCTGGATCCTCTGCAAGATCAGTAAGTGCTATTAACTGCTGACCCATCCCTTCAGTCCTAGAAAACTTATTTTTAAAGAGTAGTGATTATAGGAAAACACTCATTTCTTGTCTGTTGTAGATTTGATTTCATGCTATAATAATGGGTCTAATTTCTTGTTGCTGTAATCCCCAGAATTGACACTTGTCTCCCCCTTCATCCAGGGCTTCATCATATTCCTAGGCTGGGAATCAGTCTGACCATTGTTGGGGCTAATAGTAAGGTGGATAGTTTCTTATAGCAGCACCTTACTGAGCAATGAGATAGCATCCTCCTCCCTTTTTCACTCTGATCCAGTAGTTTTTTTTTTAAACTTCTGCTGTTGTTTGCTTTCCTGTGACTAAACAATCATCTTTCTCCTCATTCTAGCCTTACTATCTGAAACATGCTTCTTTGTCCTTGCAATTTTCTACAAATTTTCACCTCTACATCATACTATTACCACTTGGGAGACTGCTACCTTTAACTAGATTTATAGGACAAAAAGAACCATAAGTAGATCCAAAAGCATACTGATGAATATGTACATTTAATGTCAGAAAGGTAAAAGAGTCCACAATTTGTTGTTTTCTCTGAGGCATTCTTGAATCTTTTAGATATAAATTTTTTATTTGTCTGGATTTTATTAATTTAGTGTTAATTTCCAATGACTTGGTTTACTGACTGTTCTCTAATTCTAATTCTGGTTTTCAGTTCCCTCTACCTCAAATAGACATTAATGCTAGATATAGGACTTGCATTTCCAGTATCTATATATTAATTAATGCTGATAAATTTAACCCAATATACTTGCTCATTATCACAAAAAATTGTCATTTTAAACTTCATTTAAGCAAATAATCTGCACTGACAATATGAAACAATGATTAAAGTTCACTTATTAGCAACTGTTACAATTGACAGTTCCAGATATTTTTTCTGCAAATGAAAATGATCTAGTAAGACAATTTGGGGTACTACTCCTTTAAAAATTTTTTTCTTTGATAATTTCAAACATGTATATAATACATTCTGGTCACACTCATTACTCTACCTTCTCATCCCACTCTCACCCCTACCAACCACCCCCTTTCCATCAATTCCACAGCCAACTTTCATGGTTTTAGTTTTGTTTTTGCTTTTGATGTGTGACACATTCATGGGTGGCTACACCACTGAAAACAATAACTTCCTCTATTCCAGTATCCCTCAACTGCTATTAGCATCTCTTCATCTATGACTGAATACTAATGTGTTTGTTTTCATAATTTATTTATATAAAAAGTGCTTCAATATCTGAAAATTTCCTCACCTATAAATCAAGAATATTATTGTATGTTTAGCATGAGATAAAAGAAAAGATATAGATTGCTTGGACCACAGCAAACTCTCAATAAACATTTCACCTTTACTTCAGATTATATATGTTTATACAAACAAAGTAAGATGCACATTTCAGCTAGTCTTGTGAAATTAATCAAGATTTTAAAAGATTTAAATATATGAAAGATTAAGAAGGAAGGTTAGAATGGAATTTTGACACAAATACAGACACACACGCACACCATATATATAAAATGGGTTCCCGAACAGTCTCCACAATAAAGTGACATCCCGTCTCAAAAGACAAATTAATAACAATAACAAAACTCTTCTAAGCTCTTAAGTTTTGAATGTACCGGATCAAAGAGTTATCTATTTGACTAATAATTACACTTTATACAGGAGTTGGAATTTGTAATTTTCACTAAATTTTACAGAGAAATCTTATTAATAAAACAACCATATTAAATGGAAACTTTGTCATATTGGATTAAAAGAGGTAAAAGTTGAACTATGAATTTACAATTCTAAAAATATTGCTATTGTCAATATTCCATGTTTATATAATGATAATATACATGATTATAGTTGAGTTGTTTCATAGGAAAACAAATTACTTACTGTTTTACAGAAGCCCACTTTTCAGTATACTGAATAGTTTGACTTTTTGACTGTAGTATTCAGTTATAAAAGAACTAAAATAACCCTGGGGAACAACAATGAAATATTCAACCATTACCCTTATATCTTGATATTCAGGTTTCTTCTGGAAATAATTTTATCAATCTCAGAACAAAAACAAACCAAACTGAGCAATAAAAGAGGCTTTGTTTAAAGGACTGAGTACTTCTTCTGACAGTATATGGTTTGTTTGCATAGTCTAACTTACATCATTAAGTGCCTACATATTTCTTTAGAGAACAAAGACATATTCTTGTCTCCTCAAAACTGTGTTTCAACTCTTTAAATAGCTAGTGGCCTTTAGGTGAATATTTCTAGACAGTAGTCATATAAATGCTCAGGGTTAACTTTCCTTTCCTCATGTAACTTAATTTGTCTTTAAAATTCCATGAAATACCTAACAGACTTGTGCGTTTAAACAGTCCATCTCTGAATGGAGTTTATTGAACGTACACTTGATGCAAAGTTCCCAAGTAAATGCTTTGGGTGGAGGGCATAAACACAGATTAAAATGCAGTTATGGTACTAGTTTCCTAATTCCAATTAATTTTATGATGTCATAATAAAACAGATATAACATCATAGTCCTCGTTTTTATTACTTGAACTTTGATCTATTAAACCATCAGATTCCTATAACTGAAAAGTAAGTTACACAAATATATATACTCTATTTATTTGCCAATTTTTTTATTCTGTGATGGGAATTGAACCTATGGCCTGACAGTAACAGCTCAGTACTCTACTATCAAACCAACATCCCAGTTCCTTAACTATAATTCAGTTTCCTTTGAACATTTTATTTTCTCTCTTTCAAGTGGCTATTGTCAAAGAAGACATAATCATTTCTCCACAAACTCTTACAATCAGTGCTCAATTTCCCTTTTTACATAAAAAACAAACATTTTAGAGATAATGGGACAGATAACTAATTATCTTCCTTTCAAATCATGACAAGCTAAAACTATATTGCTCTTTTAATATCTAGGAAAATAGGATGTGAGCACATTGATGTGTGGAGATTACTTGTCACAGTCACTCATATAACCGAGGGGTGTAAGATAAAACTCAGAGTAACAGAACTGATTAAAGAAACTAAACTAAAACAATAGAAAAAGGGTGCAGCACACACAGAAACTATCAGCAGCCTTTGGCTGTTGTTAGCATTTAGTTGACACATAATAGACCACATACTTCCTGCAGAGAGGAAAACATTTAGGACTAAGCATTTTCCTTGCTGTCTTTCATAGAGTTAGCTAGTTCTAATGCTTGTTGATGATTAAAGCAGGAATCTCTTTGCACCTAATGCTGTTTCTCTGAATTCCTCTTGATGATGGAATTTTAGTAAGTTTCAGTGCTGTTCACTGTGAACTTCCTGTAATTATTCACTAGTGGAAAATGCTCTCTAACATTTATCATGAGTTATCCCAGGATACCAAGTTAGTCCTCAGGCAATGGATAGTTCATGTGGAGGAAATAGCATGCTGATTTGCAGTTATAATTGAAGAAAATTACTTGAGAGGATTCTGACAGCACAGAAAATAGACCAATTAGTTACCCAACTCTCATCCTCCTGTGATTCATGATTGTCTCCATTTAATTTTGCTGTCACTTATGAAGTGAGGTTAAGAATAGACTAGCTTCTTTTAGCCACATCTTACAATTAGCTTACTGCTTGTATTTTTTGTTGTTTTTTTTTAACAGTATGATTTGGTTTAAAAGCCAGTGGGCCTCAAAACTATATTTAACAGTTATTCATCATAGAGAATTAGCTAATGTTTAAAGCCACCTCACTCAGCATCGTAGCCTGGCAATCAGTCACACAGAGCTGCTGTTTTTCCTCACCAAAAGAACATCAAATGCTACCTTGCAACAATTAAAGTCATAACCAAGAAAATATAATGAGATTAGGTCACGAAACTTGATACTGATTTTCATTATTTTAAAAAATCATTACATGAAAATGTGGCAAGAAACAAAGATACTATGGAAAAACATAACTACTTGTAATAATAATAAAGGAGAGTATTATTTCCCATAATTTCACTATTTAATTGTGTTAAAACATTATTTGTGTTTCCTTTAAGAAGAGAAATAAAGCACATGAGTATAATATTTCATATTCTTTTTCCTTTGTATGTCATTTAATTAACTTATCTAGGTGAGTTTGAACTGTTTGTTTATATGGGAAATTGTCTGTTCAACTAATGAGAACTCCTGAAAACCAAAGTATAACATTTGTTTATATTGGGTGTCACTCAAAGTATCTTCTTTGTCACTTAGTTCACAATACAAATAAATATATTTGTTGGATGTAAATAATTAGCAAATAAACTTGATTTGCCTATAATACATTTTCTTATTATGTCTAGAAGGAACAAAGCTATTTCTTTTGTTGCTGTTGTTTCTTGAGATAGGAGTCTCTACATTGCCCTAGCTGACTTGCAACTCACTATATAGACAAGGGAGCCTCAAACTCGGAGAGATCAGCCTGCCTCTGCCTCCCCAATGTTGGGGTTAATGGCATGCACCATCATGCTGAACTAGCAATGTTATTTTTAACATTTTAATTAATTTGTACATTGTGTGATACAAATTAGTATGGGTTATTTAGTGTCCCCTAAAAGAAATAAATTACAATTCTCAATAGTTTCATTTTTCATGGAAATATTTTCAGCATCTTTCTGCCTCCCTAGACCTCTATCCCTCCCTCCCTCCCTTCC
>LZPO01087147.1:270836-355546 GCA_001675575.1 Neotoma lepida
CTAGATTAGGACTACTGAGGCATCCAGCACTATCTTCTGAACAGGACCAGGTTCTCAGCCTCCATAGTATGAAGACAGAAATTGTAATACTACCCAGAGTGCATCCTGTAAGACAGTCTAGTAAATCTAAAAAATCTCATGTATATTATTAATTCTATTTTTATAGAGAACTCTGCCCAATATGTCTATTCCATCCCTCGTCAAAAACAAGAACATCATCATCATCTTGATTCTTAAGCCTATTTTTCATGAGACATAGAACAAAACATTGTGGACTGAAACATCTTTTGGGAAAACATTTTAAATACCATCTGCAAAACCTTTGAATTTTAACATTTTACAAGAAGACCACATAAAAAATTTTGAACAGAAGCTCCCAATAAACAAGAAAAACCAATTATGTATCTTTATCAATTTCACTTTTCATCTCTTTCAATTATAAAAACACATTATGGAACATATTACTCAACAAGCCAAAGCAACAAATTGAGCGGCGGTTACATTGCAAACATCTTGAAAACATCTTGGATCTTAGGAAGAAGTATTTCAAAGAAAATGCTTTACAATATGAATTAGGTATTTCCTTTTTTGTTTTGCTATTTTAACAGTGGCTTACTGGAAGCAGGATTATAATTTATAAAATAGATAGGGGATTCACTTTAATTCATTTTCCAGGTGGCTATATCAATAATTGCTTCCATCTTATTATGTAAATATCCATGTTTGGCATGCTTATTCTAGGGAACACAATCTATATATAGTGAAATAATACAGTTCATTTGATGAATTCTTCGAAAAATGAGAGGAGTGAATACAGTTTCATAACTTCAGGAAAATAAATCATTGTTAAGAAGTCAATATCTGTCTGGGTAGTGGCAGTGCACACTTTTAATATAAGCATTCAGGAGGCAGAGACCGACAGATCTCTGAATTTGAGGCTAGGCTGATCTACAGAGTGGGTTCTATGACAGCTGGGGCTACACACAGAAACCCTGTCTCAAAAACAAAGTTGTTAATATCTGTAGCTTGAACCAGTCAAAAAATTTATAAATTGAAATTATGTAATTGCTTTTTATTATGAGCAAAACAGATGGGAAAGTGGAGGAACAAGTGTTGTCTGAATTTGAGAAAATTAAGTAAGATTAAATTGGGAGAAAAAAACTCCAATAATCATTGTTAACATCAATTATAAATCATAATGTTGATGGAGTGATTTTGAGCCCTTTGATAGTTCTCCTATTTCAAATATAAGTTTTTCTCATATGTTTCATGGACTGCTTTGAGTCATTATGATACAAAAACTGGTAAAAGAAATATTGGATCAAACCAACTGTTTGACAAGTTTTAACCAAACTAGCTATTTAAAGTTTGTATGCAGAATTTAATATAACATTATTTGTGTTTGTTAGATTCCAGAAATAATCTCTACATGGATATTCTTGTTTGTCTTTAAGCATAAAATAAACTGTACTTTTAAATAGTAGAAAGACTGGCTAGCAGGATAATAGTCACAAACCGTGTCACTTGATCAGTCAATATTCATGGAGTGTTCCATTGTGGAAAAGAAGAAACATAAAAGCTTCTAAATCCTATTAGTTGCTTATTTATGTCTTTCTTTGTGTAGGTAGGTGTCACAAGAGATCCAGAAGTCATGTTTTCCTCTGCACTATATTTTAGTGTAACTTCTGAAGGCAATGGCATTATGCATCTATTTCTAAGTTCCCTGTCAAACTTTCTCTCAATGATGAGAGCTAGCATGACTATAAAATTCATCATAAAATTGAAGAAGCATGAAAAAAGATACTACATTTAACTAAAATTATTTATTTAAGACATATATTTACTGCTATAGAGTTTGGTTTTGTTTTACTGATGATTTATAAACTGCTTTCAACATGGAATTATTTCTGCAAAACAATATGTAGACATGAAATTTATATATATATGTAATTAGTTCTGCAAAACAATATGTAGACATGAAATTTATATATATATATATATATGTAGTTATCAAAAGATTAAAACCATCATAGACATAATAGCTACTACTGGTTTATAGTTACATAGTTTAGATAGCTTGTTAGATCTGTCTCTTTAGTGTCATGCCAATGGCATTTTTCTGAATGATATGTTTTTGTTTGAGTTAAGTATTTTTAAGTCATGTTTCCATCAATCAAGTTAACATTTTACAGTAGTGAATTTAAATTCATTTTTGAGGCAGGATCTCACTAGGTAGCTTTGGCTGGCCTTGAACTCTCTATGTAGACCAGGATAGATTCAAAATCACTGAGATCTGCCTGCCTCTGGTTCTTGAGTGCTAGGATTAAAGCTGGGTGCCACCATAGCTGGCAAATTTAAAATTTTGAATATGATCAATTGTTTTAGTTCTGAAGTAATAATAGATTTCAAGTATTTCTGTGCTTTGGTGGTTCCATTCTTTTTATTTATTCTTTGAGAATTTCTTCCATGTATTCAATGAACTTTTATCATTGCTATGCTCTCTTATAGACCCTGCTCCTCCTAAACCATCTCCCAAATCTAGGTCTTTTTCATTTTTTAATAACCCACTGATTCCAATTAGGTCTACCCCTATGTACCTGGGAACAATGAAACATCCACTAGAGAATGAGAAACTTGACAGAAAACCACACCCCTAAAGAAAATGGACTCTCCCATAACAGTCACCAGCTGCCCAAAGTTCTTCAGTTAGGAGCGTACCTTGGGAGCCCTGTCCCCCTCTGTGTGTACAGGACGTTTTAATTGGCGAAATCTTGTGTAGGTCTTCTGCCAGTAATTCTGTTTTTTAATTGATATATAATATTCTTATTTGAGATACAATGTGATGATTCAATTTATGTGTGCCAAATCCTGGCACAATATCTATTTTCTTAAACTTATATAATGTCTTGATGAACACATTCAAAATACTTTCTAAGAGGCATTTTCATTCCCATAATCATTACAGCAGGATTAACCATAAGACAAGAAAGATAAAGAACATATGAAATGTAAATGGATAAGGAAAATGTGCTACATAGATACAGAGAAATATTCTATAGCCACCAAGGTAATAAAAATTATTGTTATAAGTGGAAAATACTATATTTAGTGAAATCTAAATCTGACACATAATAATAACCATTGTGTGATCTCAAATGTAGAATCTAAAAAGGTTCCATCTCATAGAACTTGAGAGTATGATAGTTGTTACTAAGGGCCAGAAAGAATATGTATGTTAGCGAGGTTGAGAAATAGATAAGTTCAATAAGCCACAAACCTGTTTATGGGATATAAACCTAAGGTAACTCTTGATAAAATAATGAACTATATACCTCCAAAAGTTAAAAGAAAAAATTCTGAGTATTTTTAATGTAAAGAATTGATTAAATATTTGAAGAGGGAAATAAATATACTTAAATGATTTAAATATTACACAATATATACATGTATCAAACATTATATATTACCACATTAATGTAACTTATCTTTTATGTGTCTAAAATATATACTAAAATTTAAACTTTCAAAATATCATTGTAGTTTTTTCTTTAATTTTGAGATTATAATATAATTGCGTCATTGCTTTCTTCCCTTTCCTCTCTCCAAACCCTCCCATATACGCTACCTTTCTCTTTTTCATATTCATGACCTCTTCTTTCCTTTAATTGCTGTTACATGCATATATGTATGTGTATATGTACTACATTTTCCTTGTCCATTCTTTAGTTGAAGGGCATTTAGATTGTTTCTAAATCCTAGATATTATGAATAGGTCAAGTAATTGTAAGTAGGCTGTTGCATCTGTTGAACATATATCAACGAGTGATTTGGTATATTTATTTTTAGCTTTTAGAGGTTTCTCCACACTGATTTCTAGAGTGGCTGTACCAGCTAGCAATCCCACCAATGGTGAGTGAAATTCCTTTTTTTTCCCTGCATCCTTGCTGGCATATGTTTTCAAAGCAATTCTGACTTAGGTGTGGTGAAATTTCAAGGTGTTTAACTTTCATTTTTCTAATTATAAAGACTTATGACCACTTGTGGTTGTTTGAAGGAAAATGACTCCCAAAGGTAATTGCACTATTAGGATTTGTGGCTTTGTTGGAGGAGATGAGGCCTTCTTGGAGGAAGCATGGGACTGTGGGAGTGGGCTTTATGGTCTCATACATGCTCAAGTCACACCTAGTGTCTCAGACCACTTGCTATTGCAATCAAGATTTACAACTCTCATCTCCTTCTCCAGCATTATGTCTGCTTCCAAGCCACCGTGTCCCACCATGATGATAATGGACTAAACCTCTGAAACTGTAAGCCACCCCAGTTAAATGTTTTCCTTTAGAAGAGTTGCTGTGGTCATGGTGTCTCTTCACAGCAATAGGAACTCTAACTAAGATACCACTCTTTAAGATATTTCTTAGGCTTTTAAATTTCTCCCTTTGAGACCTCTGTTAAGATACAAGGGCAATTTTCTATTGAGTCATTTGATTTGACTATTTAGTTCTTTTTATATTCTGGATACTAATCCTTTATCAGATCTATAACTGGCTAAGATTTAATATTAGAATTATTAAACATAAATACTGAGGATGGTGAAAACTTTTCTAATGCTGAGTATATATATCTCAAACTTTAACTGCTAGTGAACAATCCAATACATGCATTATTTTATAAATCTGCATAGACATATAAATTCATCACAAAGATGATTGCAGTGATGAAAATAGGGGAACCCTACATCATCAATGTAAGTCATTAGCCAAATAACTAGCATTATATGATCAGGATGAAGTATGATATGTAGCTATATTTGTCTTGGCATTTAGTTGATGATGTACTGTTTAATAAAATTGACTATAACAATGCATGTGTATTGCCACTGTCTTAGGGTATCTATTGCTTCAATGAAACATCATGACATTGGGGAGGAAATGGTTTATTTGGCTTACACTTCCACAATGCTGTTCATTATTGAAGAAAATCAGGAGAGGAACCCAAACAGAGGCAGGAGCTCCAGGCATCAGCAAAGGCTGATGGAGGAGTGCTGCTTACTGGCTTGTTTCTTTGACTTGCTCAACCTGCTTTCTTATAGAACCCAGGACCACCAGCCCAGGGATGGCATCACCCACAATGGACTGGGCCCTCCCCCACTGATCACTAATTGACAAAATGCCTTACAGCTGGATGTCATGGAGGCATTTCATTAACTGAGGCTCCTTCCTCTCTGATGACTCTAGCCTGTGTCAAATTGACACACAAAACCAGCTAGTACAGTCATATAACTAAAATGACATGTATATGAGCAAATAAAACACAAATATTAATAGTGGTTATCTATGGTTGTTGGAATAATTATGGTTTAATAATGATATTTCATTTGACTCATCTGTATTTACTATTTTTTACAATAAAATGTGGATAGGAGAATATACTTTGAATTGGAAATAATATGAATGATTTTAAATAAATTTAGTATTACTTAGTTCTAATTGACATTTCAGGTAGTTTAACCATTTGGTTAAATACATAAAATGGGAATAACAGGACAAGTTGAACACCCCTAATACAACACTTCCCATTTTTCTTAATATCAGCACAACATTACTCTAAGATCTAGTGATCTTTAAAATGAATTTTTTGTCAGCATTTTTGTAATGAAACAACAAAAATAAACAACCCATATTTTTTCTTCTTTTATGTTTTACTCTTGAGAATTTCAAACAATATATTTTGAACACATCCATTCCCCTTCTCCAATCCCTGCATGTTCTTTACCTTACCTCCTTACTCAAATTCATGCTTGCCCCTGACTGCCCAGTGGGATCTAGTCGTTGTTGGCCAATTTAGTCCTGGGCACAGGGCCTTCCCTGGATTGCGATCAATAAAACCAGGTGTTACTCTGTTGAAGAAAGCTGACTTTCCTCTCCATAGCAATCAAATATCAATAGCTTTTCAGCTAGCAGAGGGATCTGATTCTCACCTTCCCTCCATGTTGTGATTTTTGTCTGCCTTGAGCTTCTGAAGACCTTGTGTGTGCTGTGGCATTTGCTCTGAGTTCCTATGTGCATTTGTCTTGTTTTAGTCGGGAAATAATTCCCTTGTCATCACCTACCAGTTCTGGCTCTTACAGTCTTTCCACCTACTCTTAACTTCCTACGTTCCCTTAACCTTGAAAGCAAGTATTTAATAATGTAGACATCCCCTTTAGGGCTGAGCATTCTGCATTCTCTCATTCTTAGAACATTGTCCACACGTGAGTCTCTGTGTTAACTGTCGTCTACTGCAAGAAAAAGCTTCACTAATGAAGGTTGAATGAATGATACAGTTATCTGTGACATTTTCTTTCTTGATGTACATTTTGCCTTTTATGTTTAAATATTTGTTTGTTTATATTTTATTTGTAGAAGTGCTTTGAATGTGTGTATATGTATGTTTATCACATGTATGCAGTAACCACAGAGGCCAGAAAGGTGAAGTATGATAGAATGAGCTGCCATGATGTGCTGAGAACCAAACTTGGGTCCTCTGCAAGTGCAGAAAGTTCTCTTAACCACAGGGTCATTTCTCAAGCCTTGACCTCTCATTTCAAATTGGTTAATTTTGGTGATCAACTCGGAACTATTTTTCATGCACATTCATACCTCTAGAAAAGATTTTTGCCTCCTAACTTGGATTTAAGAAAAGCAAAGCATACATCCATGATTTATTTCTAAATGCCTAAAGGAACATTTTCTTCAAGACTAACAGAAATAAGGACAGTTTCCTTGCAAAGTCAAATTATGTTCAACAAGAAAATACATGACTTTTCTTTGCTAAACTTGAATGCTTTTGCTTTATTTTAACTACCAAATGACTAGCACATGACAGATGGAGGCATTTTGTGAATACCTGACAGGTAGTTGTTATTCCCAGGATAGAGCATCCCTTCTCTCTTATCAATGCAAATCATTCATTTGCAGCATATATCAATGCTTCAAACTACTGTAATTTTTTCCCAAAAGACACAAGTGAAATTTGGAGTAAAATATTTCTGTTAAATAAATTATCACTTACAGATCCATAATGTAAACATAGGTAAAGCCAGCCTT
Source organism: Neotoma lepida (assembly GCA_001675575.1). NCBI lineage: Eukaryota > Metazoa > Chordata > Mammalia > Rodentia > Cricetidae > Neotoma > Neotoma lepida. The sequence goes on from LZPO01087147.1 coordinate 277,922, forward strand.
TCAAAAGTGTGTCTTACTCAAAATTGTAAAATTAACTGAATTATGGATCAAGGTATTTGGTTTTCACAGGTCTTTTGACATTCTCTTCGAGTACTGACACACGTTAGGGACTGTGCTTTTCTTTTATTTGTAGTTTATGTTAGAGTCCCAGTCTTTGAATGGTCAGAATATGCCCCAATGCTCCTGCCATTTGAGTAACTGGGAAGGCAGTTAACCTCATTTGATCAATTAGCTTATTTTCCTTATTTAAGGAAATTCTATCATTTTAGTCTTCAGTTATGACATAACAGGCAGAAATATTAAAATAAAATAGGGAAGAAATTCAAGTAACACTTAAAAAATTGGAATTCTCTATTTCTCTTCTATGCTATGATTTATTATTTCAAAACTATAGTGTGTTTGTTCACAGTAAATGAAAGCATAATTTCTTCTCATGTATCTCAAAAGTTTTCAGGAGGGTATTTTGTTTTAAGGATTCTGGCCTATGGCTGTGTGTTCTGAAATCGTTCCCACTCTTTCTTTTTCTAGGATTTCAAATAACTGAAGATGATGCTTAATGAGATTTTAAGAAATCTGAACCCTATTAATATGTATAATGAATACATACTAACCAAAATAAAATAAAAGTACTATGGAGAGTTAAATGAAAAGCTAAAATTACAAGTAACTGAATCACTATAAAATGAGGGAGTCAGAATCCCTTGACATTGTTGTTATTGAAACTTTATTGTCCCTAAGTACGACCATCATGCACCTAGAATACTGGGAAATGAATGTGGGAAAGGGAATTAAATCTATTCCTAGTCTAGAGCCTTATTATTATTAAGCTCCGAAGTCCATTTGGATTAGCAAAATATTTGATTTTCAGAAAAAAAAATGAGCAATGGAAACATAGTACATTCAAATTTTAGCAAGTTATTCTTCATGCCATACAATAAAAATTAAAGAGGAGAACAAAAACAACTTTTGATTTGAAGAAAGTTAATGGTGTTTCATTACCAAACTGTAAATAGTAACAGCATAAGCTGGATGGGAAGCTGCTTTCACAGTCCATAAATGCTTAATGTTTATTACCAATAAAAGTCAAAGGAGCATTTAGTAAAGCAGTTTACCAAACAAACATTAAATACTTTAATGCATTAGCTTCAGTGGACAGAATCAGGCTATTTAATTAGCAATGAGTAATCTGTTAAGCTTTGATTCTCCACAAATGATCTGCAGCTTAATATAGGAGATAGTCTTTGAAAGCAAGTGATGAGGACAAAGGCTAGTTTGAGGACAACAGACTTATATTCATAAAAGGAAGAGCTAAAAATATATAAACAAATTTGGGGTAACTAAGTCTCACACAAAGTGGAAAGTGGAGAAATATTGCATGACATTGAATTGTGTGGTAGAAACAAAGTTATATTATTTAACTAAATTTTTTAAATTTCTTCATCTGTAAAAATGAGTCCTATTTCACTGAGTTGCTGTGAAGACTGATAGCACATCCATTGTTCTTTCCATAATGACTAGACATAAATAATATTACTTTGCATTACTTAACTCTTTTGTCTCTTTTATTGCCTTTTAAGATGCTTGCTTTTCCTATAATTACTTGACATTTAATGGGAAAATATGGGTTAAGCTGTTATGTTCATTGAGACTAAAAAACAAAATAAAATAACTGATTGTCTTTGTTGACAGCTATTGCAATTGTGCAGAAGAAATGATATTTAATAACTGTAATAAGATTTCATAATTTCTAACACTGGCATATGTACTTGTCCTGTGCACATAGAAAAATATGTGTTCAATATCACTAGAAACATGAACTTGAGCTGATTATCTTTATTTTACCAGCTTCATTATCTGCCCAAGAGAGATTTTGATAGAGATAGTTAATTACCACACACTGTTAAAAAGCGTTATGCACAAAACTCTCAGAAGCAACAGGTTATCCCTGTGCCCAGCTAATATATAGGTATATCCTGGTTGTGATTTTTCCCCCTGCACCAATTTGTTCTAATCAGGTTTTCAAATTTCCTTAACTTCTGTGGTACACAGGATATACCTGGAGAAGCTAGCACTGCTTTGTATTTATGTGTGTATCCTCCACACCTCTTGATATAGATCTGGTCTACTAGGGTCAAGGATAAAAGTTAAGATGCATTTTCTATGTCAAGTCCTACTTACTTGGTGGTAAAAAATGATTCCAGGACTGTACAAGTGTTCATAAGGAATCATTAAAAACCGTAAGGACTTATGAAGAATTCTAATTATGTGAACTGCAATTTAGAAGTACTGTTATGAATCATATACCTAAAAGAGGAGATTTATTAGGTCATATAAATGTGTGATACTATTCTCTGAGGCCGTATCTAGTTTTAGGCACTGTATTAATATTATGGCTTCAGATCAGATTCTTAGCAGTTACTTGGATCTGTTATACTCTGTGTGTCAGCCTTATGTATTTAGTCAAGTCCACTTTGTGTTATCAGAAATGTGAATAGGTAGAAGTTAGCAGGGAATGGAAGATAGCACTGTTGTAACCTCTCAGCCTAAAGTTTGAACAGATAAATCATTTCTTTGTTGAACCAAAAGTAAAATTAGAGATTTTTGAACATATGGTGTGTCATTTTTATTACCTTTACTTGTAACAAATTCTGCACTTACAGAATAGTTGAAAACTAGAGCAAAGTACCATCTTCATCTTATAGTTTTTGAAATAATCAAAATTTTGTACTCTAAACTTCAATTTTGAATTTTTCCAAGTTTTTTTTTTATTGATTGTTGAGGTGTTATGCATTTTGGGAAAAATATCAACCATGATATTTTGACTCACAGTGCATCATATGGATGTCTTCACAGTGTGAAAATAACATTATTTTGATGTGATTTACTTTAATGACTCAATTATGATAATATCTATTTAGTTGTTCCATTGTGAATTTTCTATCTTTTCCATTTTATTTGATAAATATAATGGAATTGTCTTAGTTAAAATTAACTCTTTACATCACCTAAAAGCATCTGAAAGAATAATTCTGTAGTTGTCTTTATCAGAGTGATTTGTGAGCATGTCTGTGGATATTGACTCTATTGTTAATGTACTTAAGATGGCCCAGACCACTATGGGTGGTACAATTCCCTTGGTAAGTGGTTCTGGACTGTACAAAGAAGCTAGCTGAGCTTGAGCCCAAGTTAAGCAGAGTGAGCCAAGGAGCAAACCAGCAGATAGTTACTCTGTTGTTCTCCGCCTCCAAGTTCTGCCTTGACTTCCTGCCATGACTTCCTTTCATATTGGCTTGTGACCTGGAAATTTAAGACTAATAAACTCTCTCCTTCCCAAGCTGTCACAGCAACAGAATGAAACTAGAACAAAGGGAAATATATTTGTTACAGGGAGCTGACCAGAGATGACCACTTACACATAGTGTGTTGCCAATTGAAAGGCTTTATTCCAGTCAGCTAGGACTACACCCAAGTGTTCAGGGACCTAGGTGTGGCCTGGAAAGTCCAGAACATTGGATTTTAAAGGCAGAAACCACAACCTGCATCCTGTCAGCTGCTGGGGGCTTTGCAAAAGCCAGCAGTTTGAAGCAAGAAAGCAGTGTTAACAGAAGCTAAGATAAGCAGTTAATTGGAGGGCGTTCCATAAAAACAGGCAGTTTAACAGAAACTAAGTAGCTAGGACATTCCTGACCTTTGATTCCTAAAACAGAGTTGGATAGTTTTCCATGGGATCCTCTATTAAGGAGATAAAATTCTAATTAAACCTGCAATGGCCGCAGCAAGAAAACAAGATGGAGAAACCTTTGCACTGCCTTGCCCCATCACATTCCCTGTTTATTCTGTGGCTATGGGTCAAATTGTTGTCTCATCCCGTTCTAGGAGGGCATAGTTGATCCTAAGGACCAGTAGCTTAGTTGGCCATGCAGTTGTGGATGCAGGGTCCCACTGTTAACATGATCAAAATAAGAATTAACTATGTGACTAAGGCTAATAGGTGGTCAGCATTGGGGACCAGGTAAACATAGACTGATACCAATTTTCTGCTCTGTGTCTCTTTTCTTTCCTTTTTCTATCTCCCTTTTCTTCTCTCTTCCTTTTTCTTTTACATTTTTTCCTTGCTTTCTATCAACTATTTTTTCTGTTCTCTGTCTACTTTCTTTCACTCATCATTCCTCATTACTTCCTTTCCTTTAAAGCAGTTGCCCATGCATGTATGCCAGGGCACTGGCAGCTAGCTTCCACAAGCTCTTCCTCACATCCTTCCCTTCTACCTTAGAGCAACAGAGTGCAGAACCCCCAGGAAGCCTGCTGAAAGCCAGACAGAAGGCCAGGCTTTGGCCCACCACCTCCAAACAGCCTCAATTCCTGCACATAGGAGATAGGGGGCCTCCTCAGAGTTCTACACAAATATTCAGCTTTCTTCTCCTTCACCCAGGGCCATAAACCTTGGGATCATCCCCAACAACCAAGGCTGAGGTACCTGAGAGAGTTGCATATGCTATTCTGCCCCTACTTAATCAGGACCAGAATTGGGACCTTTTGACCTTCATTAACGTTGAATCAAGGCTACTGTGAGTTCTCTCCCTTCTGCTTCATTATAGGCATATATCAGGAGGATAACATATACCAGTATACATCCAGTGGGGTGTGACTTTCCAGTGAGTCAGAGGAGGTACATTTAGTCTTGCCATTAGTACAAGCAAGCCAGATAATTTGAGTGCAATAATGCAGGTACTCAGTCCCTGATAGAGAATGTATAAAATTGTAATCCCTAAAGGCTTTTTTTCTAACCAGTCTTCTCCATAACCTGATTTACTGACCCCTGGTTGCTTTCCTAGACCTATATTTTTCCATTCCTAGAAAGGACATAAGAGAGCAAAGGTACACCCTAAAGATAGAGTTTCTCAACCCTGGTTGTTCTGAATTCCTACATCCAGGTTTGAGGTTGGTAAGGATTTTGTGTATCCTGGCTTAGTAAACTCTGGTCAGTCTTTAAGGGATCAAAGGTCCAAGCGATAGTCCATCTGTCATCATTCTCAGTGACCTTTTTACAAGGACTGACACCAACTATTTTGACAACATTTGGGGTGGTAAGAATGAGTGGGTAGGTTCCCTTCCAGACAGATTCCAGGGTACAGGCAGAGACCTTCTTTATCCAAACCAAGTCTCATGGTTGAAACTGGTAGGCAGGTTCAGAGGTGGGAGACTGAACTATGCCTTGACAGTTTGGTCAGTGGCCTGGTAAGCTTCTTGCAACACCTACAAGGACTTGAGAGGGGAGTGACTAGACATTTCTGCCTGAGGAAGCTTTCTGAGTTTGGGGAGGATGGGAGGTGGTCGCCCAAACTTAATTTTGAAAGGAGTAAGCCTTCCTGATAAGGAGTACATGAGGCCCTGAGTAGGGCAAAGGGGAATAAGTTGGCTCAATTTTTTGTCAGTTTTTCCAGACCAATCTGGTCAAAGTCTCCTTAAGCGTTCTAGTCATTCTTTCTATCTGACCTGAGCTCTCTGATCTATATGTACAATGTAACTTCTAATTAATATTTAATATGTTTGTCAGATTTTGAAATATTTTGGCAGTGAAGGCCAGGTCATTGTCAGACAACAAAGCTAGGGGCAATTCAAATCTAAGAATTATTCCTGAGGAAGTTTCTAGTAACTATTGGAGCAGTTTTTGTTCCAATGGTGTAAGCCTCCACCCATCCTGTGATGGTGTCTGCAAATATCAGCAAACATTTATAGCCAAAACAGTGGGCCAATTTTCAGTAAAGTCCAACTTCCAATGCTCCCCAGGCCCATATCCTTGAGTTCAGATCACTTGTAGGACTTAATTCTTCATTTGGAGTTTACCTGAGCACAGGTGGCAAATCTAAAAGATCAACAGTTTTCGTGACTCCTAGGTGGGTACCTTGGTGGAAATCTGTAACCAGTCACTTTTCCCTAATCATGGGAAGGATGGCTCTGTCATCCAGCAGTATCCACCATCCTTGTTTATCATTTGGTCACTTCTTATTTAACCCAGTTAATCTTGCCACAGGGTACATTGTGGGTGGTCCAGTAAGCTAGACTACCAAGAGAGAGGCCCCACTGGTTTAGGGCTAATTGCTGGGTGGCCAAGTCAGCTGCTCTGTTGCCTCCGGCTTCTGAGGAACCCTGGTTTTGGTGTCCTCTGCAATGGACAATGGCCACCCTTTTGGGTAACCAGAAAACTTCCAACAGTGCTAAGATTTCTTCTTTATTTTTTATTCTTTTCCTGCTGAGGTTATCAATCTTCTTTTCCCATACACAGCCCTGTAGATGTGGGCTGTTGCTAAAGCATATTGGCTATCTGTGTATATGATGATAGTCTTGTCTTTCTCCTAGCAGAGTGCTTAGGCTAAACCAAAAATCTCAGCTCCTTGAGCTAAGGTTCCCCTGATTAAAGATTGTGCTAAGATAGTCTTTCTTATCTTGGGTCACCACCAGTTCCCCTGCATACCTGATCCTGTTGTGGATGAAACTGCTCCTATATATGAACAATACCTCATCTGGTGTTACCAACAGGATGTCACTCAGATCAGGCCTGACAGCCTGGATCCCTGACAGACTGGATCAGGTCTGTCACCTCAAGACAGTTATATGAAGGTGCTGTTGGTTCTTTAACCAGAAGGAGATTGGCAGGGTTGAGCATGTAAGTCTTATGAAACCAAATGCTGTTTTGATCCAGAAGCAGATCTTGGTATGGGGTCACCTTGTATTAGACATCCACCTCTGAGGTACTTCCCTCTAGAGAGCCTCAACAATGTGGAGCTCTGAGGAATAGTTTGTGCCCTAAAGTTAATTTGTCAGCTTCTTTTACCAGCAGGGTGGTGGCAGCTATGGCCCTTATACATACCATCAATTCAGCTGTGACCAGGTCAATTCTCTTGGACAGATATATCATTGTTTTTTTCCAGGGTCCCAGAGTTTACATGAGGCTCCTCTAAGGAATGCCTTTGGCCTCTTCCATTTACAAGTGGAATGTGTTAGTAATATCTGGGAAGGCTGAGGCCAGGACAGGTACCAGGGCCTTTTTCAAGGGTTTGAAGACCCCCTGCTCAGTCTAAGTCCATTCCAAATGCAGCATGATACCTAGATCTGGCATAGTGGGGCTTGGTTACATTGGCAAATTCTATCATCCATAACCAGCAGTAAGCAACACACCCCTGGGTTGATGTGGGAGGAAGGATTTGCAGGATATAGTCTTGGAAAAGTGTTTGCTTCCTTCCTCTGGGTTTTAGCCTGGCTGTATGTGCTGCAGGACAATTGGCCTTTGTGGCTGAGACTCTGTACCTCAGGGCTTGGAAGGCTTCTAAAAAGGTGTTTTTTAAGTGGGCTATATTCCTTCTCAGTGATTGGAGCTATGAAGAAGCTGTGTACACATTGGACCAGGGTGCACTGTGGATACTTTTTTTTCTAAACTCCAACAGATCTGGACTCAGGGCCCTATCAAAAGATGCTGGCCAGTCCCTGAACCCTTTCTCTTTGTCTGTTTCTATTATTTCCTCTCTCATTTATTTCTCCAAGGGCAGTGATCACTGTTTGGGAGAGTGTCTCTCCCTATCTGACTTCTGCTGAATCTTGACTTTTGTAATCTTTCTGAGAAATTTCCAAAAGTTGAGATCTATCCATCTCTTCAACTTAGTCTAATTTCTGGAGCTTTCTCCTTATGTCTGGGGCTGATGTTAATCTGAAAGATTTGAGGAGAAAGACCACCAACCCAAATCATCATGGCCAAATGAGTTAAAGCAAGCAATTAATTAAAGCAAGCTTTTTTATTAGTGTATATGGGCTGCCACCCCATAAAGTAGGCTCAAGAGGTCAGCACTGGATTTGAGAAAGACAAGGCTTTCATAGCTCAGGGGTAGGAGCTTTCCAAATAGGGGATTTGACAGGCAAAATAAGCAGGGTTACAGAAAGAGAACATAACCATAACAAGGTGTTCATAATAAGGTAGTCATAACAACCTTTGGAAACAAAGGTAGGGTTCCAAAGTGGTCATTACAACTTTTGAAACAAAGACGTGGTTGCCATTTCCTGGAAGAGGAGTACAGAAATACTTGTTGTTAAGGTTACAGGTGGGCATAGTTCAATCCTTGAGAAATAGAGATTTAATCATAAACAGGAATGAGCCTAATTTGTTTTGACTTTTTGTTTTACTAAGATGGAGGCAGGCTACTTCATCACCGACTATGTGACAAAGGCAATATTAGTGGATCCCTGGTTTTGGGGGAGCATCTGTGACCATGGGAGTAAATACCTGCTATGTCTCACATAATCTTTACAGAAACCCAGCAGGTCCTTGAGTGACCTTCATTACCTTAAGTTAGCTTGTAGGTCTCTTGGTTGCTGCTCTTAATTCTCCCAATAATATTTGGTGAAAAAAAAAGCATCCAACCTCTCTTACTTTAAAACAGTTTTCAGCAGGCTGATAAGGGCCTTTAGCTTCTCTGAGAATGGAGAGTTTTGGGTCTTCCAATCATATAAGTAGAGAGAAAGGGACATGAACCAGGAACAGGCAAGGAGTTGAACTCCACTTTTCCCCCACTGAGACTGGGGAACTACAGCATCACCAGTGGCTTAGAGCAGGCAGGAGGAGCACAGGGCTCTGGGAATAGAGAACAGACAGAAGTTTGGGGTTTCTCTGGGTAACCTTGTTTGGACAAAAGGAGTCAGGTCCCAAACAAGAGGGCACAGATCTTAAGCCAAGGTGTGTGTCTGGGTGTGTTTGGGGAGCTTGCACCAGAGACAGCCATTGGTTATTACAAGGCCATAGCTAGGGCTTGGGAGTACTGGTGTACCCATAGTAACAACAGAGCCAGCAATCATAGTTACTGCTGGAAGTGAGGGTACCACAGCGTGGCTGAGAGTAGCCTCTGAGCCTTCAGGAAATTGTGCACAGCCTCTGGAGGAGCTGTAGCTGCAGTCTTGGAATGCCTCACTACCCCCTTTTGTTTTATAATTGTTTCTCAAACCAACAGAACTGAACAAAACACACAGAGGGAGACACAGTCATACAGAGAGACACATAGTAAAGACAACAAACAGGAGTGGCCAGCACACATTCACAGTCCCTACAGACCAGGCTATCTTGCGATATCTCACAGGGATCCGGGGGACACAGGCTTTATGGTAGTGTCCAATGTTGTGTCTTAACCAGATGGTACCTCTTACAGACCAAACTTATCTCTAGAGCTGTTCAGACGAGATGATTTTCATTTTACCTTTTCTTTTGGGTGGTGGCATTAGGTGCCTCTGTAGTTCTTGGTGGTGATCAGTCAGAGAGGATTTTCTTGGAGTCCTGGAATGTCTCAGGCCTCTGTCCATATGAGTCCTCTCCAGCCAGCACACTTTTCCCAATTCCTGAGGATCCTGAGGCCCCTAAGTATCTGGGTCCAGTCTCTGGGATCTCAATGGGACCTCAAAATGTACTGGGGAGTCCACCCTAGAGATGATCACTCAGACACAGTGTATAGCCAAATGAAAGTCTTTATTCCAGCTGGCTGGGACCACACTCAAGTATTTCAGGACCTAGGTCTGACCCAAGTGTCCAAAATGGGTTTTTTAAAGGCAGAAACCATGACCTGGCATCTCACCTGGCAGCCACAAGGGACTTTGCAAAAACAAGAAGTCTGAAGCCAGCAGTTTTAATAGAAGCTAAGATGAGCGAGCGGCATAGTATAAAAATTCTATTTCTCTAATTCTAAATTCTTAACTTCTAATTTTAAAATCCATCAGTAGATTTTTTTATTACTCATTTAAAAATTTTTTTCACTTTCCATACCAACCACAGTTCCCTATTCCTCCCCCTTCCTCCATTCCCTCACACACAACCCCACAACCAATTCCCCATCCACTTCTCATAGGAGGTAAGTCCTCCCTTGGGGAGTCAACACAGGCTGGCATACCAAGTTGGAGCAGGACCTAGCCCCTCCCCCCTGCATTAAGGCTGAGCAAGGCATCTCACCATAGGGAATGGGCTCTAAAAAGCCAGTTCATGGACCCAGGATAAGTCCTGGTCCCACTACCAGGGGCCTCACAAACAGATTAGGTCACACAACTGTCACATTCAGAGGGGCTAGTTCAGTCCCATGCAGGCTCCAAGCTGTCAGTCCAGAGTCCAAGAGCTCCCACTAGCTCAGATCAGCTGTCTCTGTGGTTTCCCCATCATGATCTTAACCTTCCTTGCTCCTATATTCCCTCCTCCCTCTCTTTAGCTGAACTCCAGGAGCTCGGCCCAGTGCTTTGCTATGGATCTCTGCATCTGCTTCCATCAGTTACTGGATGTAGGTTTTATGATGCCATTTAGGGTAGTCACCTATCTGATTACAGGGGAAGGCTACTTCAGGCACCCTCTCCACTATTGCTAGTAGTCTAGGCTGAGGTTGTCGTTATGGATTCCTGGGAATTTCCCCAGTACCAGGTTTCTCCCTTACCCCATAATGTCTCACTCTATCAAGATATCTTTTTCATTGCTCTCCGACTCCATCCCTCCCCAGCTTAACCATCCTGTTCCCTCATGTTCTCATCCACAATCTCCTCCAATCTATTGACCCGCCTGGTCCCTAGTTTACTCATGAGGATCTCATCTGTTTCCCCTTCCCAAGGCGATCCATGTGTCCCTCTTAGGGTCCTCTTTTATACTTAGCTTCTCTGGGGTTGTGTATTGTAGCCTGGTTATCCTTTGCTTTGTGTCTAATATCCACTTTTTTTGTCTGATATCCACTTATTAGTGAGTATATACCACGTTTGTCCTTCTGGGTCTGGGTTACCTCACTGAGGATGATTTTTTCTAGTTCCATCCATTTGCCTACAAATTTCATGATGTCATTGTTTTTTTTAACCAGTGATTAATATTCCATTGTGTAAATGTACCATATTTTCTTTATCCATTCTTTGGTTCAGGGGCATCTAGGTTGTTTCCAGGTTCTGGCTATTATGAATAATGCTGTTCTGAACATAGTTGAGCAAGTATCCTTGTGGTATGATTGAGCATCCTTTAAGTAGCCATCAGTAGATCTTATCTACAGAGTTTATTACCATGGTGTTTGCCTGTGATTCTCTCCATTTTTCTTCACACCTATTGATTTGATATCTATTATGTGAAGAAATTTTTCATTTTTATTTAATTATTTGTGTACATATTTATCTTTCACTTAATAACTTATAATAAGATATATTCATATATATTTATTATATTAAAATCAAATGTTAAAAATAATACAACAGTCTGTCGGTCCAATCATTCTAGCTTTGCTGTTTTCTCCCCATTGACAACCATATTTTTATGGTATAAGCTATATTTTTCTGTTTTCTTAATACTTTTCACTAGGTAGAAATATAGGCCCACAATGTTAGAAATATGTCTGGGGTTTGAAAGAAAGAGACCCCACTCCAATCGAATTGCCATGATAAGGTAAAACTTACTTCTTGATTGAGTGAGTGCATTGCTTATCAAGCAGAAGGACAAGCACACAGGGTACTAAAGTGCACTAATTTTTTATTGTGGTGGTAGTTTATTATTATTATTATTATTATTATTATTATTATTATTAATTCTTATTCAGTTAGTGACTGTGTCTTCTACCCTTGGCTGGAGTCCAACTTCACAGTCTTTGAAGATTGGTAGTCTTAAAAGACAGGAAACAGAGAAGGGTTTTCTGTTTCTAAGGGTGAAGGGAGTCGCTGTTTCAGGCTATCAAGTATCTGGAACACAGCATCAGGGATTTGAGTAAACAAAAGCTTTACTGAGTAGAGTAGGATTACAATAGTTACATAGAGGTTTTACCAGGTAGGGAATATAAACAAGATTTACATTTCTTGTCAATGAACACAAGTTTTAAAGTGTTTGATAGAAAAGATTAATATCTAATCTTTCTTTCAATATACAACTATACAAAATAATTCAGAAAAAAATTTCATGTGCCCTTGACCCAATGAACCCCAAAGTAGAACATATTATCAAGATACTGAAAAATATTACAAGCAGGCTCAATCCATGGATTTTATTCAAACATCACCAGTAGTTTTCCTCATTTATATGATTCTGTCTCTACAGAAGTTATGCATACTTAATTACATGTAATTGGATCACATGTAAAGGTTCATGTTTTCAGAATTAGGATAGAGTTAGATCAATGCAATTTCCTTATTATTGCCACTATATAAGCTCTTTTCTCTAAACATTGTCTTTATAATAGGTCAACCACTAGTCTGTTGATCTTTGTATAACTTTTGCCATCTCAAGCATGTTACACAAGTAGAAGTAAACATTTTCTAACCTTTACAGATTTGTTTATTTTACTAAGTAAGGATAATTTCCTGAATATATCCAAGTCATTGTTTGTATCAATTGTTGATCTATTTTATTCCTGAGTAATATTCTCTGGCATATTAGGTTCCTAGTAAGTGCATTTCAATAAATATGATTAAATTGAACTTCTCATTCTTCATAATATTGTGGCATAATATCGAATCCTGTACATTTCCTATATTTCTCTATAAATTTACAATTCCAAGTGGTTCTTTTGTGGGCCTACATTCTCATAGGTCTCACTTCACATTCTTACCTTCCAAGACATACTGGTATTTGAATATAATGAGCATTCTAGAAACAGAGATAGATGGTAAGGGTGAGTTCAGTCTGGAGGAGAGGCAACATGATCTCGCATAGCAATTGCTTCAGTAGAGGTCATCACAGTTTCTTCAAGCATTGCTGGGATAGCTCCCCCAATTGCTTTGGTGAGATTGCTTCCACTGAGAGGTAGAGGTCAAGAGGCCTTACCATTAATAAGAGAAAGCTCTGTGGCCAGGTCCAAAAGTCTCATAATAATTTGGGCCCTATGTCTCCAGTTTCATATCATTCCTCTCACTTGTACCCATTCTAAACAAAGAAAGTAATTGCCATCTTTGTAATCACTATTCTAAGTTTAAAGTAGAAACACTATCAGGCTGCCTATTTGTTGCTGATGGTCTTCAGCCTGTGGCACTATTTGGAGGTGATGAAAACTTCAGGAGGCAATAGTCAGAAGAGATAGCTTGACATTGAAAGGAAAATTGGGATGTAGCTCCTTCTCTTTCTTTATCTTTGCTTCCTAGACACCTGGGGATGAATGGACTTCCTGTGTTATGTGTTTCCACTGTTGTGCTCTGCCTCACTGTAGGCCCCAAACCAACCAGAACCACTTACTATAGGATACCTCTGAAAAGATGAGTCAACATCAACTTGTCTCCTTTAAAGAGCTTAGAATTTGAATCTCTTTACTCATCCTTATCTTTCTTCAATTAAATGATATTATGAACATCCAATAATTACTATTACATTAATTATTTTGAAAACAATGTGATGTTTTTTCTGTCGGCTTAGCAGCTGCACATGAATCTACTGTTATTTTAATTATCATCTCTGGCCTTATGGCCGTGCAGTCAGCACCCTACTAGCCACTCAGACTGAGGTCTGGAGGGACTTCAGGTGCTCTGGCTCTGGCTCTGTCATGACCACAATAAGTACGTTTAAACTAAGTCTCTATCATTCTATTTACCAACAAAGACTCAGAATTCATATGTGGGTGTGAAAACCTGCTAGATCAGAGAAGCCAAGAAGCAACCAGCTGACCTTGCTTTTTGGCTGGAAACTCAGCAAGAGACGTCTCTTCACTTGTCCCAAAATCAATACGAAAGCACAAAACCCAAGTCATTGCCCTTTCCATCCTGTGCATCTTCTCATTCTAAATTGCTGGCTTCTCTATGGCTAATTCTGAGTAGCTAGTCACTGGCTCTGCCCTCTGATTCAAGGTAAACTTTATTTAACAGTCTTAGAGTGTTACAGTGTGATTAAATATCCTGCAACAACATTTTTGTAATTTGTCATATACAGTCTTTTAGATTCTTGTGATTTCTATACATAGCTTATTAGGACCTGCTGTTTGTGATATTTTGCACATCTGTATTGCTAGACCATGCCATGAACGATTGGTGCTCTCTTTACTACTATAAATAAAGTTAACATATTTAAATTTAGTAAAATTAAACTGTCAATGATAGAAACCTCAAAATCTTTAAAATTATTTTTAATTATTTTTATTAACAGATCTATATTTCTTTAGAGACACAAAACATAAGAGATATGTGCTTATTTGCCTGTGTATTTGTGAGTATGTATGTGTGTTTGTGTGTGTGTTTGTATGTATGTATGTATGTACACAGCATTGTGGAAACTAGCTCATGTAATTATTACAAGATGTGTAATACTGCCTTCCTTTTGGTGTACTTTTTCATTGCCCCTTGAATTCTCAGCAGCTATGATTATGAATAGTAGACCTATACATACTGAGAGACTTAATAGTCCCTCATGAGGTAGAGGATTTATAGACATATATAGACAGTTGTAAGTTGGCAGAGCCTTTTGTCCCAACTTCCCAGTCACAAATAAACACACAAAAACATATATTAATTGCAGAATGCTTGGCTGATGGCTCAACCTTATTACTAACTAGCTCTTACATGTAAATTAACCTATTTCTATTATTCTATGTATTGCCACATGGTTGTGGCTTTACCAGTCCCCTGGCATTTTGTTTCTTGGCAAAACAGCTTTATCATCAACTAATGAGAGCAATACATATTCACAGTGTACAAAAAGTTCATCCCATAGCATTTCCCCCTTTATGTCTAATCAAAAGTAAGGTTTTAACTTTAACATAGTAAAATTTCATACAACAAAACAGTTATCAAGAATTATAATTCCAATATCTAGTCTATTTGTATTTGATAAAATCAGAGAAAATACTCAATTATCTCTCTTATCTTCATGAATCTAAAGATTCATGTTTAATTTACCTTTTATCATAACTAAGGAAAATTATAATTATAACTTTCTAGTATTCAACTCCATCAAAGAACTGAGAAGGTAATCATATTACCTGGGTAAGCAGGAAGTGCAGGCAAGGGACTTCCTAAAGTTGTAAGAAATGACAGAAATAGGTGGCTTCCTGGAAAGTCACCCAAAGTTTCTCTGTAACATTGGGGCATCCATCTTTGGCCCATAGACCTAGTATATCTGACAGATTTTTCTGTGAAGGAAGGAATTTTGAAGGACTGTCCTATCTTGTCTTGGCAAAGTTTGGCAGTCACCTTTCTTGCATCCTGCTGATCCAGTTTGGATGATAACTATCAGCAATTGAGGCAAGGGCAGTTTCTTTGCCCACATGGCTAGCTTTTGCCATAAAGAAAACAAACTTCTTATGGAGTTTCTTTGATGCCCATCATCTTTTCTGGAATACATTGGTGTTGTCAGGAGCTGTCTCACTGTCATTAAAAGTCTAAGTTATTAAAATATTTTAAATGCCATATTCTGTAGGTCTTTGAAGTGTTTGAAGATTATCTATCTGAAATATATCATTGTATACTTAGAAAATCTAACTAACATGACTATAAGTTTGACTATTATAAATGACTATTAATCTATATTTTTGATTATACATTACAATTTTAATTGAGCTGCATAAACACAATACCTTAAAGAAGAGTAGAAACATAATACAGCATAACGGAAATAACTTTAAGTTTGCATCAATAAACTTAAATCCATATCAATATAAAATATATAAGATTAACAGTTGTTTTTTTGGACTAAAGTACATTCAATAATTTACCCTTTTTTCCATCATAATAATCTACCCTTTGCCTATCATTTCTGTATCATATCTCCATTTCTTCTTTTAGAAAGAGGTTGATTATGACAAATACCAATTTGTAACCAACCCTCTTTAAATGAAAACAAACATTTATAAACAATATTTTGGGAATGGGGGAGTAGTTTTCTAAACTAATTTCTGCTGATTGGGGGCACTGCTAATCTTTGAGAGACCCTGAGGAAATCATGATTATGTCAACTCCTGACCACAATATTCTGTGAGGCTGAATCATCTCAGTGAGCAGCCTGGAAGCTGTTCCAGATGCTGGATCACCTGTGCTATCATTTCCCATCAGAGGTTTTTCAGGAATCTTCCTCAATTAAACCTGATTTTTCTTAACCTGGAATGAATCCATAGCCTCTCATTTTCTGTGGAAACAAAAACACAACTTCTCCCCCAAGGTGACATACCTTTTAATTTAAATTTTGGAGTCAAGATATGTTTTAAATATATAGGTTGGTTTAGTCTAGCAGCTTTTATAATCAGCTACTCTTGGCTCTGCTTTTGTGTATCTAGAACCCTTTTTTAAATGTGCCCCATATTGGGTGCCATATTTAAACAGATGCAGAGCCTTTTGTCCCTACTGCCCAGTCACAGATAAACACAAAAAAACATATATTAATTACAGAATTCTTGGTCAATGGCTCAGGCTTATTACTAACTAGCTCTTACATTTAAATTAACCCTTTTCTATTAATATATGCATTGTCACATGGTCCACTGGCATCTTGCTTCTTAGGTGGCTGGCTCATATCTCTCAAAACTCCTGCCCCTCTTCCTCTCAGTCCTCAGTTTGATTGTTCCACCTAACCTTATCCTGTCTTGCCATAAGCCTAAACAGCTTTATTATCAACCAGTGAGAGTAATACATATTCATAGTGTATAGAAGGATCATCCCACAACTCCCTCCCCGCAAAAGGTATACAGGCAGTTAGTGGTTCCTTTAAGAGCAGGGCTTATAAGGCCCAGTATTCTTCCTAAGGAATAAGAAGTTAACAGTTGATTGAAAATAGAGACATTTTATTTAGTGGTATAGCCACTTATAACTTTTCCATGACCCTGCAAACAATCCCTTACCTATACTTCTGAATATAACTCTAATTAAATTCATTGGGCCACCAAGCTAGACTTGAGTAGAATCATTTCTTTGGTTTCCTTGGTGCCCTACCTAGAGTAAATACACATTCTATTCACATCTCCTCAAGTCTGCATAACACTTTGATCTTGAATATGAGGGCATGAAAGTAGCAAAGATGAGTTTTTGAGGACCAGTTGCACTCTGTCTACAACTGAAGCTAAGGTGTCTGAGGGTGGAGGATCTGAAGGGGCAATTCTGATATGATCATTATTCTCCCATGGCATAAGAATAGCATACCTTCTTGCTGCAGTGTTAATAGCATCATTACTATTATGAGCAAAACTAAATGCAACCAATGTTTCTCCATCTGAAGGTGGAGTGTTGGTGAGGCCAGTTCCATCATGTGTATCATGTCTATGTGATATAGATTAATAAGTCCCTGTGGTAAATAGATTCCACCATGTAAGTATGGGTATACTCCTAAAATGCATGAGAGACTAGTGAATACATTATAATCCTTAACTGTAGTACATATGGAATGAAGTATAAGTAAGGGTGACAGTCTTTCTGTAGACCAGTGGTTCTTAAACTTCCTAATGTTGTAACCCTTTAATATAGTTCCTCATGTTGTGGTGACCCCAACCATTTTCATTGTTACTTCGTAGTTGTAATTTTGCTACTGTTATAAATCCATAATGTAAATATCTGATATGCAGGATATCTGGTATGTGACTCCTCTGAAAGAGTCATTTGACCCCCAAAAGGGTCATGACCCACAGGTTGAGGACCACTGCTGTAACCAGTGAGACTTGTAACTGACTCCAAGGGGTCTGCCAAAAATGGTTGCTCAAATAATTATGGAGCTACAATGAGAAAAAAGATGTTTAATGTTTGCTGTGATAGCCTTGAATTGACAGGAAATGTGACAAAAAAGACAGTAAGATAGAGGTGTTAACTTTCCCTTTCTTACAGGTTAGGGTAGCATGAAAGAAAGATGATACAAATTATATCTTTATTAATAGGCTTTCCTTACACCCAAAACATGGAGTCCATAGGAAGAATTAGATAGGGAGGAGGGAGAGGGATGTAGAAGTTGTAGAGGATAACCCTCAGGTCTAACCTTTATTAAAGAGGAAGAGGAAATTCATGGTACAGCGTGAGGATGTTGGGTTTAATAATGTCTCAATATAAGCTCATAATTATCACGGATATAATATCTTTGAAATGTTTAATTGGGAAAGAATTTTAAAGAAAATGTGAATGAGCCTCTGACAGACAAGCTTTCACATCTGTGGGACATGGATGCATATGTGATTAATCTGAATGTTGTAGAAGATGAGAAACTGCTTAAAACAAAGGCTGAACATTTTGAGGAGATATGAAAGAAAATAGCCTCTAATTGACTAGATCATTGCAACCATTGGGGACACTTGATTATCAGAAGCTCAGGTCTTTATGAATGAGTCAATAGAGAGAGGAAAGACATTGCTAAATGAACTATGTATAAGAGATGGAGTATCAGATGACCTAGTCACTAGGATGGCTAAGATTGTACTCAAAGGGGAGTTAAGAAAGAAGTTCCCCTCCCCTTAAACCTATGACTTACTGGCCTTGTGTTTTGAGCTGTAGTCAGTAGCAAGTATTAATTCTCTCCTGTGGAGCAGGCCTCAAATCCAATCAAAAAAGTGTTTGGTTACTACCATAAACAGTCTTGCCACTATCACACCAAGGGGCACCTCTTACCTGGTGAATAAGCATTGTAGCATTCAGGATCCAGAACAAGGTAATAGTATGTACATCTCTCCTACCCTACCAGCCTACATAGCACCTTCTAGCACTTAGAACGCTAAGCATCAAGGAGAGAGTTTCATGGTCAGTTCAGGATCAATTTATGCCCTGTCGCCAAAGTGTCTGGTGTCTTCAACACTTGGGTCTTAACATTTAGTTATGGTAATTAAGGGCAATAGCAAGAACTTGTGGTTTTGGGTGACTCTTCAGGCCTCCTTGACCAAAACTCGTAGGAGAGTAACACATGCCTCACAGTGAGATTTGTATATAGCATCCCATGATTTCTGGAGGCAATTGTTCACCTATGCAGGATACCTTAGCTCAAATTCCCCTTTTAAAACTTGTATAGGCTAAGCATAGTGGTGAATACCTTTAGTCCCAGTACTCAGGAGGCAAAAGCAGGTGAGTTTCTGAGTTTGAGGCCAATCTGGCCTACATAACAACCTCCAGGACAGACAAAGATGAATAGTGAGAAAGACCCTATTGTAATAACAACAGCAACAACAACAAATATAAGTTACATATTTAATTATATTATAGAAAGTTATGTTTTCTAAGACTTCATCTATCCTGAGATTTCACTCTCCCCCACTCACCTTTCCTTCACTACCCTGTCCACATCCCTTCTTAAACATTAGTTCTCAGGATCCTGCTCCAAAGTCTTTCATATCACATTTGTTCTATTATACCATCTTACTGTATTTCTGACTTGATTTGCAAGATTGTAGGAGCCAATATAGCTTCCTTATACACACTTCATTTGTTATGACTGTTTTGCACACTGCTTTATGATTGGATTTAAAGCCTCCTTCACAGAAGGGAATTCAAATATAGGACTGTAAGTCTAATCATTGGACCTATGGAGGATTCAACTGTTGTTCTTTTGATGAATGGATATAATATACTTGTGTGAACATTCATATTTATGGTATAGTTTTTTGCTTCTGCCACCTTTAGTCAGTAATGCTTATTTTTGCAATGGATTGTAGTTACTACAGACATCAAGGTAGTTAGTGAATAGTTAACTTTTGAACAATTAGTTTTAAATGGGAGATCTGTTTAACTCTTTTGAAGCCATGAGGATATCATGGAAGGATAGGTAGAAAAAAATGTAAAAATTGGAGGAAGAGGGAGTGTTTTGAAGTATTGTCCTCTGCATATGCAATGGCCTTCTGTATCTTGAACTCTCAGTAACTTGATTAAATGCAAAAGATTTGCACAAGTTTATGCTCATTAATTCCCCATTATTAATGGGTTTATGAGGCCCTACCCTTCCTAAAAATTCTTCTTTACAAGAATTTGTAGAGTGTTCTAGAATATTTGTTTAACGATGTAAAAGTGTGTTACATTTGTTTAACCTTGCCTGCCTAAGGCACCCAATAGGTCTAATAAAAAGCTGAATGGCCAATAGCTAGGCAGAAGAAGGATAGGTGGGGCTGGCAGGCAGAGAGAATAAGTAGGAGGAGGAATCTAGGCTTGACACAGAGGAAGCAAGAAAGTAGGACATACAGAATGAAAGAAAGGTAAAATGCCCTGAGGCAAAACACAGATGAAGGGAAACATGTTAAATTAAGTTATAAGAGCTAGCTAGACGAGCATAAGCTAAGGCCAAGCATTCATAATAAGAAGTCTCCATGTCATGATATAAAGGCTAGCAGTCTGAGAAAGGCTGCTACAGTAGATTTAATATAGAACTAGAGGGCAGGGTCTACTGAGGCCACATCATACTCCTTCCTAAGGATTGGTAGCCAGTTAATGTTACTGAACAATGTGAGCTGCTCACTTCACCAAAGAGTCATGAGTAGTTAATTGTTACTAAGGTGCCTCATAAAGCCCTTCAATTTACTGAGGTTCTTTAGGCAGTTAACAGTTGCTGGAGGAGGAGTTTGTGAGGTCCCACCCCTCCCTGAGTGTATACACAGCTAATGCTTCTGAGAGAGAGAGAGAGATTCTTCAGTGATTTAGCCACAGGTAAGTTGCCCATGCTTTTGTAGATAATTTCTCATGTATCTGATGATAAGTAAGCTTAATTATACTTACTGTTTCATGGAGATATACTTTAGGGAAATAATTTCTTTGGTCTGTATAAGGCAGTCAAAAAGGAATTCCTTATTCATGGGAAAGTCAGCCTTATATTTTAGTTGTCTTCAACTGATTGATTACATGGAACTCAAATTAAGGATGGTGATGTGTTTTATTCAGTTTACTAATGAAAGAAGTTAATCTTATCCTGAAATATTCTGGCAGATATTCAGAATATTTGGTTGAATTTGTGGGACGCTATGACTGAGTCAAATTCATATATTACAGAATGTTTAGTCATCTGTTGTAAGATATTTGTAGTTTTTACCATTTGAAAAAAACACATAAAAACATTTGCATATTTTTAAATTAACTTAAAATTTCCCTTTCACTGAGATGTGAAATTCAGTTTCAGAATTAAATTGTATAGAAATTGTGTATTTTATCTTGTAAAAATCTGGAAAAATATCTTTCAGTCCCTGCATCATTTTCTATTTCCAACAGCAACTTATAAGTAATCTACCTTTTGTTTCTTCCTCAATTTTGGTTCTATTTCTATTTTGGCAATTACAATGATGAAGTTATGTGCTTAGGTGAGTATTAAAGCAAAGTTTTATTTACTGTCTACTGGCAGCTAAAAATATTGAACATCTTTTCTTCCTTGACATTTCTAAAACCATACTTATTGCTTAAATGTCTCTTAAAATCATCTTTCCTTTTTTCTGGTTAGGTGTTTTGCTGTTAGAATTATTTGTGTCCTATATATTTTAATGAATATGTGATTTCAAATAACTTCTCTCAGTATTTGACTTGTATTTCTTTTTTTTATATGGGTTCATTCAGAAAGCAAAAGTTTTCATCTTGGTAAAATCCAAATTACAATAAGATCCATTTCACAGATCATTGTTTTGGTATCATCCAACTCTGTATTGAGACTACTTTCTCATATTTTAATCAGCATGTAGTTGTAAGTTTTCTCCAGTCCCGCCAGGTCTGCAGTCCTGCAGCCACTTACAAAATAATTTTCAGAAGCTTATATTAATTATAACTGCTCAGCCATTAGCTCAGGCTTATTACTGACTAGCTCTTACACTTAATTTAACCCACAGTTCTTATCTATGTTTAGCCATGTGGCTTGGTACCTTTTCTCTGTTCTGCCTTGTCATCTTGCTTTCTCTGTGTCTGGCTGGTGACTCCTGACTCTGCCCTTCCTCTTCCTAGAATTCTCCTTATCTGCTTGCCCCACCTATACTTCTTGCCTGGCTACTGGCCAATCAGCATTTTATTAAACCAGTGTACAAGAGCATTATGCCACAGCATTTCCCCTTTTCTGTCTAATCAAAAAGGAAGGCTTTAACTTTAACCTAGTAAAATTACATATAACAAAACAGTTATCAAGCAAGAATTCCAGTTATAATAGCTAGTCTATTTATATTTGGCAAATTTAAAGAAAATATTCTATCTATCCTACATTTATGAGTCTAAGGTTTCATATTTAACTTATCTTTTATCATAATAAGGGAAAATTATAACTAGTCTTCAACTACATCAAAGACCTCAGAAGGATATAATATTACCTAAGTAAACAGGAAATGCATTGTAAGCAAGTTCCAAAAA
Organism: Neotoma lepida; assembly: GCA_001675575.1. Classification (NCBI taxonomy): domain Eukaryota; kingdom Metazoa; phylum Chordata; class Mammalia; order Rodentia; family Cricetidae; genus Neotoma; species Neotoma lepida. Next base: position 300,137 of record LZPO01087147.1, read on the forward strand.
TATAGAATGACAGAGATATCTGGCTCCCTGGACAGTTATCCATAGTTCCTCTATAACATTGAGGCATCCATCTTCAGTCAACAGGCCTAGAGTCTTTCAGCCACTTTTTCCTGTGTCTTGTAGAATGTCTGGCAGTCTCCTCTGTGAAGCAGGAACCTGAAGGACCATCTTGTCTTGCAAAATTCAGTAGTCACTTTCCCATGGGTCCTGAATGTCCAGTTTATACAACATATTATAAGTAGTCCAGGCAAGAGCAGTGTCTTGCCAAAATGGCTATTTTTGATAAATTCTATATGGAGTGTCTTTGACGCCCATCTTCTTCTTTGAAGTAAGTTAGTTGGTGTTTCTAGGAGCAGATGTGTCTCACTGTCCAGAAAGTCTAAGTTTTTAAAACATTTTAAATGCCATATTCTGTAGATCTTTGAAGTGTTTGAAGATTACCTACCTAATTGAAATATATCTATGTAAACCTAGAAATTTTAACTAACATAACTATAAGTGTGATTATCATAGATGACTAATTATTAATCTATTTTTAATTATACATTACAATTTAAATGAGTTACATAAACATAATGCCTTAAGCGAGAGTAGAAATATATATACAGTATACCAAAATTAACTTTAAATTTGTAATAAACTAAAATCTATAGCAATGTAAAACATTTTAAACAAGTCGCTACTCTTTATCCTATCATATCTATATCAGCATGCATAGTTTCATGTTTTATGATTAAGTCCTTGATCTGTTTGGTTAATTTTTATTCAATGTGAAGGCTTAGATTTAATTTTATTACATTTATTAGGGATGTCCCATATCATTTAGTGAAAAAGTTATTCTTTTACCATTTAGTTTTTAGTTTTCAAGCTAGTCATTGTATAATCACACCACTTGAGATAGCAAGCCCATCTTAAAACACAAAACCAGACATTAAAAAAAGAGTATGCATACACTTTTTATATTAACTTAAATGTTTTAGCTAGACATGGTGGTGGATGCCTGTAAACCTGGGAGGTTGTGACAAGAGGATCAGCAGTGCAATGGTATCCCTGGATAGTTATCAAGCTTGAGGCCAGCCTTTCATGCATGAGACAATATCTCAAAAGAACAACAAATTATTTTTTCATTGTCATAAAAAGATTGAACATATATTGTAGGTTTATTTCTGGCTTTCTATTGTAATTATTGACATGTTTATCCTCTATACTGTCACAATTATTCTAATACCATACTGTCTTGATTATTACAGCTATCAACTAACCTGCTGGGGTTGTCTTTCTGTACTCTGTGAATATGTGTTGCTCTGATTGGTTGATAAATAAAATGCTGATTGGCCAGTAGCCAGGCAGAAAGTATAGGCAGGATAAGCAGACAAGAAACATTCTGGAAAGAGAAATGCTGAGTCAGGAGATGCCAGCCAGCTGCTCAAGGAGCAACATGTAATGGGATGCAGATAAAGCCACAGAACACGTGGCAACATATAGATTAATAGAAATGAGCTGAGTTTAAGTGTAAGAGCTAGTCAGTAATAAGCCTGAGCTAATGGCCAAGAAGTTATAGTTAATATAAGCCTCTGAGTAATTATTTTGTAAGTGGCTGTGGGACCGTGGGGCCTGGCGGGACCCAGACAAAACTTTCTCCTGCACTAACCCTTCATATATAATAAACTTTATTATTCTTCATCAAGCTGATTGTATGTATTGTAAATGCTGTGCATTTCCATATATACATTAGAACAGGTATTTTTCCCCATCCATAAAATTTTGTTAAATAATATTATCATTAAATCCATATATCAGTTTGGGAAGAATTCATGTATTCTGATTCATTAATATCATATGCCTGTCATATTTTTAAGTATTCTTTGATTTCATTGTTATTTTGGAATGAAGATTTTCACATAGTATTATCTATGTTTTCATGGAGAGAATGTGTTTCTTTGGATGGTATTTTGTTTTCAATTTCTGTTTCTTCATATTTATTTTTAGAATACAAAATTGTGAATCTAGTGGCAGTGGCATGTATCTGTAAACCCAGAATTCAGGAGATTGAGCAAAGAGAATAACTGTAAGTTGAAGACCAGGATAGGCTACATATTGAGTTCAGGACTAACCTGGGATACATAGTAAAACTTTTCAAAATAGTAAAGTAATAACAAAGAAAGAATATAAAATTGCCATTGTTATATTTGTTAGTAATGTATCCTGTAACTTTAATGAAACACTTATTAATTCTAAGAGCTGTTAATTTACTTGGAATTTTCTAGGTAGATAATCATGGCATATAAATAAGAACTGTTTAATTTCTTCTTTCCTGGTCTGAGTGATCCCTATTTCTTTGTTTTATTTCTGTGAGTAGAATTTCTTATTCTATATTGTACAAGAGTGCCAAAAGTGAGCATCCCACTTTGTTTCTGTGAAAGCATTTAGTCTGTCTTAGTTACTATTCTCTTGCTGTGAAGAGATACCATGAACAAGGCAACTCTTACAAACAAAACAAAACAAAACAAAAAACATTTAATTGGAGACCTGCTTACAGATTCAGAGGGCTGATCCACCATCATCATGGTAGGAAGCTTGACAGTAGGCAAGCAGGCTTGGTGCTAGGGAAGTAGCTGAGAGCTCACATCCTTGTCCCAAGGCAGCAAACATAAGGAGAGAGACACAGCCTGGCTGGCATTATTTTTTGAAACCTCAAAGTCCATTCCCAATAACACAACCCCTCCAACAAGGATATACCTCCTACAATAAGGTCAAACTTCCTAATCCTTTCCAAACAGTTCCACTAACTGGGGACCAAGCAAGTCCTTTGGTGCCATTATTTTGTTGTTGTTGTTGTTTGGTTTTTTGGAGATGGAGTTTCTTCTCTGTCTAACAGCCAAGGCTTTCCTGGAACTCGCTTTGTAGACCAGGGTGGCTTTGAACTCACAGAGATCTACCTGCCTCTGCCTCCCAAGTGCTGGGATTAAAGGCATGCTCCACCATGGCCCAGCTAAGTGTCATTCTTATTCAAACCACCACATTCTACTCCCTGTGTCCCACGGGCCTGTAGCCATATAAAAATGTAAAAGGCATTCAGTCTGACTTCAGAGTTTCTCCTACTCTTTCAGTCATAAGACTGCTAAAAGCAAAATGTTTCTTCTGAAACTGAAGGCTTTCTCTTAACTGTAAGTCCCTATAAAGTCAAAATAAAATAATAGATCACATACTCCCAACATTCAATGGCACAGAATATATATTACCATTGCAAAATGTAAGAAAGGGAGGCATGACAAGGAGATACTGGGTCAAAACAAGACTGAAAAACAGGAGGGCAAAGTCCAAATCCTATTATTTCTATGTCTGACGGCAACAGACAGAAATGATTTTCCCCTTCCAGCTTTCCTGGCTGTAACATGCTTCTCTTTCTTAGACTGATACGCTCTCTTTGGCAGGTATCCCAAAGCTGTGGCATCTCCAACATCTTGGAATCTCCAATACATTACAGGCTTCAGTATCATAGTTTTGTAAAATGGTCTCTCTAGACCTCCATATAGGAACTCCCTTGCCACATGCCTGGTCTTGGCAGCTTTCCTTAAACTTGGAGAAAAATTCTGTAACCTTTTACTTGTGTCTTTCTTTAATCTAATCCAGAACCATGTGGCCAAAGCTGCCAAGTTCTTCTGCTTGCTGAGGTTGGAACCTATACTGCTCCCTGAATTACATTTGCAAGCATTTAAACATATGAGTCTATGCAGGACATTCTCATTAAAACTATCACACAGTCCTTCACCATTAAGTAGGATGCTTAGTCTAGGTATTTCTGTAGAAACTATATTTTTGTATTGGAAAAAGCTGTTTGTGTTTCTGAAATGCTGAAGCCTTGTGATGAATAAGTGGGTTTAAATTTTGTCAAATACTTTTTCTGAGTTTTTTAAAAGATCGTTAAATTTTAATTATGCAGCAAATTGATATATTTTATTATGTCAATTGATTTTCAATGTTAAATACTTGGAATTATGTAATTTTGTTGTAGTATATAATTATTTTGTCCATTGCCTAAATCAATTTTATTTATCTATTTTTTATTAATTTTTAGTTAGCATATTAGATCAATTTCATTTAGAAATGTTGGCATGCTATTTACACATCCTCTTTTATCTATTTTAAAATCTTTAAATGTCTGTTACTATTGACATCTTAAGGATATTTGGGTTTTTCTAAAAGTGTTTGTGCAATAGTGGTCCTTGTTTTTCTTTAAGTGTTTGTTACAATGCTCAGGTAAAAACCTAAACATCCCCAGACATAATTAATAGGATTTACATAGTTATTAATTCAAACTCACTAATGTTAACAGAAGAATCTACAGTATGTTATTCATCTTAGTTGCACTTTGATAGTTTGTAATCTTGGAGTAATTGGCCCATTTGTCTTATTGAATTTATGAGCATAATGTGGTTTGTTGAAGTCACTTATTGTCCTTTTAATGCTGTTGCTAGCCTTCACTTATTGTTTTTTAAATTATAACAGGATTTGTGGTGACATCAGGTATTTTATTTCAGATATTGATCCTATATGTCTTCTGGCTTTCCTTTTAATTTTGTCAGACTTGATGCATAATTTTTAATGTTAATAATTTTGAACAAAGTCATTGCCTTGATTTATTATATAATTCTCATAATTTAAGTCTTAGAGACTTTTACTCTTATATTTGTTAATTTTATTCACTTTGATGTTAGGTTTATTCACCTTATCTTTCTCATAATATCTAGAGGATGGTCATAAATTACAGTTCTAAATATTTTTTTCCTCTCACCCCCACTCTGCATTTTCCACATGTGTTTTAGGTGCATTCTATATCAAATATGTATATTTCTTTGATATTTACCCTCTACCTCATGAAGTGCTGTGTTTTCTAATTATCTGGGGAGTTTTTAGTGTTTTTCTGTTATTGATTTTACATTTGACTTCATTATGAAAAATAGGATACTTTGTATGATCTTTTTTTATTTGTCACTTGGTGATACATACCTGTAATATCAGAACTTGGGAAATAGAAGAAGGAGTTCAAAGATTTCAAAGTTGCTTTGAATACATAGTGACTTATAGGCCAGCCTGAGATATATATGACCATGTTTTAAAAAAATTAATAAAACTATCCTGTCTATGTTGGCATGTCAACTGGTATTATCATTTGCTGATCCTGGTCAGACAACAATATTGTTGTGAATTCATGGGTTAAACTTCCTCTGTCAAATACTGATAGTATCTGAAGATACTATCTCACAGCAGAAAAAACAATATAATATGCATATACATGATCCTTGACTATATAATGGGATTATATTCTGGTAACTCATTCTTGATGTAAAGTATAAGAAAATAAAACATACAGCATCATTACATGGGTAATCATCATTAACAAATATAATTTAAGGTACCTTCATAAAGTAAAAAGAATTGATTATCACAGACCATCTGTGACAGAGCTCCAATTTAAGCTCTGTCTCGGATAATGTTTTGTGAAAAGTTAAAAATATGTCTTTGTTGAGTGAAGAGTTCTATGGAATTAGCTGCTGTATAATGAATGATATTTCTGTTAATAATACACTATATATGTGTATGTGTATATATATACCTATATATAATAAACATTCATATTTCAGTGTATGTATATAATGGTATTATAATATTAAAACTCAGTTGAAAAAGTCTTAATATCTGGTGATTTTTTTGACCGATAGTAAAGTTATAACACAATATGTTACTATGTGTCTATGGTGGATTTTATGTAAAAAAGCTCTCTGTACTGCCAGTTGCATGGATGTATTGCAACACAGCTCCTGATTCATGACAATGAAAGACTCCATGTTAATAAGATCTATTCATTTGTACTTTTACAGTTTGTTTTCTTTTTGATTTTTAAATTGTATAGTCTATTCTTCTTTTCTTCAATTTGTTACATGTTGTCTTAGTCATTGTTCTATTGCTCTGAAGAGACACTGTGAAGAAGGCAACTCTTGAAAAGAAAGCATTTAATTAGGGGCTTGATTAAAGTTTCAGAGGCTTAGTCTAGTATCATCATAGTTGAGAGCATGGCAGCCCATAAGTATGGTGCTGGAGAAGAAGCTGAAATATACATCCTGATCCACAGGTAGAGAGTGAGAGGTTGGACCTGGCATGGCCTTTTGAAAGGCCACCCACAGTGACACACTTCCTCTAACAAGGCCACATCCATTCCAACCAGGCCATGCCTCCTAATCCTTCTAATTCTTCTCATTCATTGCCGACTAGCCATTCAAATATATGAGTCTACTGGAGACATTCTTAGTCAAACCATTACACATACAGCCTCAGTCATTTCCACTATTGATCTCACCTATTGAGTTTTAAATTCAAGTTGTAGTATTTTGGTTCTAATATTTCCATTAGATTATTTTCTATGCCTATTATTTCCTTCTTGAAATTTTCTGTCTTTTTATTTGTTTGAATATAATTTTAATTGTTTTGTGGGATATTTTTTCTAAGGATTATTTTAAAATATTTCTTGAGTAATTCAATCATCTCTGTCTTGTGGGTATTCGATGTTATTGTTTTATTCTTTGATGTTGTAATTCCCCTGGTTCTTGGTATCATAAGTGATTTTTACAAGTCTGTTCTAAGTTGTTTGGGTGTTAAGAGGATCTAGGCCTTATTTCAAGTTCTGTTTCAGGAGTAGGTATAGACCTACTGTAGTTTCAATGAGATTATTTTAAATTATTACTTTTATTTATTAATTGTTTATTTATTTATTTATTTATTTATTTATTTATTTATTTATTTATTCATTTGTATTTGCATGTGTGTGTGTAGGGACCAGAAGATAACTTCTGAGATTATGTTTTTTCCTTCCACCATGTAGGTCATGCGTGGGAACTAAATTTAGATTATCAAGCTTCATGGTAAGCACCTTTAAATGTTGAGTCATCTTGCTGGCCCCTCAATGGGAATTTAATTGTCATAACAACTGTAGTTATTTGGAGCTCTTCGTTGTCTATCTTATTTTGTTGTACCTCTGTAGGTATAGCCTGAGATGGCAAAAATATGTTTTCCCTACATTTAAGTGCTTCTGGGTCAAGGAAGAAATTCTTCACTCCATGGGAACAAAACTTGCTTACAAACCTAGGTGATTATTTTGTCAAAATCTGTATGTTAGTGTAGTTTGTATGTTCTAATATCTAAAAATGGCTTAAAGATTTTTTTCTCACAGATTTAATAGTACTTCTCAGACCAGGAAATTGCTTGAGCCTGATCATTCTGACAGTGTCACATAGCCTTTTTTGTGTTTCTTAGAGGGGTAAAGGATTCTTCAGCCTGCAGGGAACATTAGTATTTTGTTGGCCAAGTATTTGCTTAGAAACCCTGGCTAAGCATTTAAGCCAAGGAAAGGACTTCTCAGAACTCTGCTGATGAAGTATAGTTCTAGGTATGTGGACTTAAAAAATATTCTTTAAACATTTCACTCATGTATACAATGAATTATGATCATGCCCACTCTTTCTGCCCTATATCACCTCTCAAATCTCTCCACGGCATATCCCCCTCCCAAATTCATGTCCTCTTGCCTGTTAACAATAACCGGTTAAATCTAATTACTCCTACTCATACGTGCATGTGTGTTGGGCAGCCACTGGAGCATGGGCAATTTATCAATGACCACCTTGACTGAAGCAATCATTTTCTTCTCTCAGTAGCTGTGATGTTCCCTGAACCTCGGTAGGCTATGTAAGTGGTGGCAGTCAGGGAGGAGAGTGCTAGATCACAAAGATCCCACATTTAGGACTGAGCACTCATCCTTACTTGCTCTCAGTACTTTGACATCACTGACTGCTGCTCCTAGCAAAAAGAAGCTTCTCCAACCTAAAGCTGATATCAACCAAGGTCTATGAGCAGAAACATACATATGTAGAAGGCAATTTGACAACATGGCTCTTCAGCAAAATATTCAGATTATCCCTAGTATGTCCTCCCCAGCCATGGTCTTTTGACCAAGTTTTAGTACCAGACATCCATTTCATTCTATGGAGTGTAACTAAAATCCAATCAGAATGTGGTTGGCCTCCCTATAACAGTATTTAGATGAGAGTTCTGAAGAATTATTGGTGGAATCTTGATTGCTTAAAGCATCTGAGCCTTCTGGTGTCTTTATAAGATAATAGAACCTGTGGACAGGCAGAGATGACAAGTTTTCCCAAGCAGGCTACTTGTTGTAGCAGATTGCCTCCTGATGATAGTACCAGAGCCACCTATTTGGCTTATGCACAAGCCACTGGAGAGTGGATTCTCACACCATCAGGAAAGAAAAGCAGTTCTTTTAACCTCTTATTCCCTCTTGACTAGGGATTGATTCCTTCTGTTTGTGCTCTGTGTTATTAGTTGTCTGAAACACCTATTCAATCCCAGGGAGCAGTGATCCACCTGACTAAACTGTAGCCTTTTGCTATGGTGGGTATCAGAAGTCTCTTGGGTCAGGACTTCTAAGATATACTGATGTTATATCTTTCTTCACCCCTTGGAGTTCTCCTCTATCTAACTTTTTATTTCTACATTTCATGGTTGCAATTTTTTAAAAGTAATTGTAGTTTTATTTAGTAGGAGTAGAAAGACATGTATATTCTGTTTCCACATCAAAAGTCTTCTATAATTTTAATAGGCTACAATTTGTAGTAGTTCCATGCTTTCTGGAAAACTAGACATTTATGTATCATCTTGTATTTTCCCTGACCCCGGCCTAGATCAACCACCACTTTTCCTAGAAGCCCTAACCTCTATTAAAGAATGTTGCCTAGAGACAAAAATCTATATACTAAACAAATACACTGTTCTGGACACATAATTACATCTAAGTTCTCTCAGTGGATGAAACCAGAAAAAATATATGTGTGTAAATATATATGTGCATACATATATATGCTCACATATATGAATATATAATAATGATATAAATAACATTATATTATATTTCTGGTCCTTTCTACTTGTATAGAAGTATATACATGTATATATATGTGTGTGTGTGTGTATATTTGTGTGTTTGCACAGCCATAATCCTGATTCTAATCTATATTATAGTTCATCATAATGTCTTTCTTTTTCTACTTACAGAAACAATGGGAAACAGTAAAACATCATTTGTTTCTATAAAAATACCTTCAGTGTGATTTTCTTTCTTATAATTAATTTACCAGCATTCAAATTCCATTTTAACCATGTCCTATAAGCCTGATTGGTTCTAGTTATTGTATATGTTTATCATATGAAATGTATGAACAAGATTATTATGGTGCTAAGATTCAGATGTAAAAATAGTGTCATTCCCTCCTCATTCTGATACCTATTTCTAATTCCTTCTTCTTATTCTGCTTCCTTTATACTGTTACCAATTTACTGTTTCTTGTATATCTTTCAAATTTATCTTTTGCTCAAAGGAAAAAGATACTCAGTTATTTATATAGTTTCTCTTTCAGTATATACTTTGAGTTTCATTTTCACTTAATGCTGTTTTATTAATAGGAGTTTTGAAAGCTTTCATGAAACAAGTTAGTAAAAAATTGCAATGAGTACTTTTTCATGTGGTATGGACATTACTGTCAGCTCTCTGAGGTAGTGAACATGGGAGAGAACAAACTAATGAGATAATATAGCTTTATAAACACATAGTTTGAGATATTAGTTCAGAGTCTTCCATTTTATGGCAGTTATGATCATAATAATCATGTGGCTAGTGTTCTGTAAGTCAATCACCACACTGTTGTGAACATTAACACTCATGTAGCTGATGAGAGGAGCAGTGGGACAAGTGGGCCATATTCATATTTCAGTCGGTTACAGCCGCCTGCAATTTCTACAAAAACCATGGTGGCATGAAATTGCCACAATTCCAAGACTATTACATTGCCTTGAAGATGGTAGGAGACACTACAGAGAATTTATAGAATAAACGAAAATATACATCCTGTTAGCAATTACTGTAGTGCAAAAATATTAGTGTTTCTCCAATTTCAGAAGAAAACCATTCTTCTTTTTCACTTACAGTTACATGTATGTTGGAATGTACATAATATCTCTAAATTTCACTGACTATTTATTTTAGTAAACAATGAAATGTGCTGTACTATGTCATGAGATTTAGTGTCAGAGAATGGAAAACACTCTTTCACCTTAATTTATTCACCATTTAACTGACATTCTGCTCATTTTCAGTGATTCAGTGAAAGAACCACTGTCATTTGTTTCTTTCAACTAAAATTGATATTTAAAAAATTAATGTATCTGAGAATCCTGAGATAGAAGGATTTTCCTAATAAACATTGTCATAAATTTCTTTAATACTGAAACATAAATATATTAACTACAGAATCTATGCATGCTGCATTACAATTAAATAAATTTGAATATACTTTCTGATAAGTATGCTTCATTTTAGAAGAAAACACTTATAATAAGCTTACATTGAACCAGCATAGTTTCTTACATTTTATGCCATTTTTTCGTAGTTACCAGGTGTTTGTGTGTATAAATATGTTGAATTGCCCTAAAATTATAATTATGATTTTATCCTAAATTATAGAGTGTAAGGTGGCAGAATATGACACCTCCAAATATGCCACTTGGTATGAAGATTGTTTTGAGCTAAAGACACTTGAAAAACAGCAGATGCAAGGTCACTCTAATCTCCCCTTTGATTCCTGAAAACAGGAGATAAAAAGTCCCATATGAAAGATGTTCTCTCTGTGCCAGCAGAAATGAAACATTCTTCAACAGGGCTTCGTAGCTGAGAGAATTCTACACAAACAGGCCCTGTTAAAGTAAGTCTTATCTTCTTCCCACATAATTTAACTTCACACAATTTCTTCTCCTTATTCAACTTAATATAAAAACCAGTTGAGTTTTGCCATTTCTTTAGGCCTTCATTTCCTTATGAGGGCTCTTATTTCAAGCAAAACTGACATTGAATTAATATGTTTTTCTCCTGTTAACTTATATCAGTATACTTCTCAGGTCTACACCAGGGAGTTTCAGAGGGGGAACATAAAGTTTTGCCTTGTTTATAACATTTATAAAGTTTCATGAAAGATGGTTCTATCTTACAGTTCAGAAGCAAAAGTTGTCCCAAATGAGCCATGGTTAAACACAGGTGTAAATTAGAATGTACTGCTAGTTACAAAGCATCACATAAATGATTGTCTCCTATTACTATGGATGGAGAGATATTTATATTTCTTTATATCACTGAGAGCACCTAGTACAATGTTGGATGCACATCAGATACTCATTATGTTCTTATTGATTATATGATAAATCTATATTGGGCTACTTATGAAGTTGTTCATAAGGAAGCTGGAAATAGATAAAAGCACTTTGTAGAACATGTAAGTGCAACTCAATAAAAGTATCATCACAGTAATAATACTCCTAATTTAATATTCCCAAAAGAAAAAAAAGCATTGTTTAGCTTTTCTTTTAGCTTTTTCTTTCATGTAATTTGATACCTTAATGTTCTTTTTTATTGTAGGCCATTGATAATTTGAAAGAAACAATGTCTCATATGACAAAATTTGGAGCTACCACCATAATGGTTCCATTAGTGATCTTATGAGACCTCTTCTGTTTGATTTACCCATAAGTCATTATTACCATGGCATACATTATCTTTGAAAAGGTAATATTATAAAATGGTTTTGTGATGTTTTAATGGAATCTTATGACTCCACTTCAGGGAAATTCACTTAACTTCATATGTTACTATAGTTCATTATTCATTGATACATGTAACTTCTTAGCCATTCTGGAGTCTAAAGACCTGTGGAAATCATGACAATTGAAAGGTTGATTCACTATACTAGTCATAAATAAATATACATGATTTAAAGTACAAATATCTGGATTTGAAAATAAATAGGGGGAATGTTAAGCACTCAAGAAAAAATATGCTGAGGTAAGAAAGTTAGTCTTCTTAATCTAGGATTTAAAAATAGATGCTGCACTGGCTAAAATTTGAACTGAATTACACAAGAGTAAAATCTAAGCATTCACTTTGTGTTGCTTGTTTTTTTTATGATGTTAAGTATGTTAATAGAGTTGGCATTTCCAAGTGTGTTGGTCCTTCCAACTCTATCTGGTGGGAATCTGAGAATCTTCCTGGAATCTGAGGTCATTAGTGTTCATTAATAACAATAAAAATATTGATAAATTATACTTTCATTTATATATGTGTTAACTTTTGTTATTTACCTATCTTAATGCCTGAACTAAGGGTAAATCACTGTTTGAATAAAGTAATATTATAAAAGGGAGAAAGTAACTAGTGCTTTTTATTTGTTGTGTGATTTAAAGTCATTTATTCTACAAATCTAAAAGAAACACATGTTTGGATTTCTGTTATTTTGGCTAAATGTACAGAAATCAAAATCATAGTATTTTTTCTTTAAAGACAAACCATAAGAGTAAGCAAGCTGTGTAATATGGATCAGAAAATAAAAGCAGATCAGTGCATATAACAATGACTGAAGAGAAGAAGCCATTAGTTGAGAAGGAGGAAGGAAGACAGGGATGGGTTAGAGCAGTGTTTTTCAACTTGTAGGTCACAACCCCCTCAGGAGATTGAAAGGCCCCTTCACAGTGGTCACTTATCCAATATCCTGCATCTCAGGTATTTACATTACAATTCATAACAATAACAAAATTACAGTTACGAAGTAACAACGAGAATAATTTTATGATGGGGCCACCACAACATGAAGAAATATATTAAATGGCTCAGTATTAGGAAGGTTAAGAACCACTTGGTTAGTGGGAGGAAATGGAAGGGGGAAATGATACAATTATATTTTAATTTCAAAAATTTATAAAAATCTAGATCAGTAATTACAATAGAGGATCTTTAAAGTGTCTTTTATTTGAAAATATTGTACATGAATACAGTCTATTTTGATTAAATCTACCCTGCTTTCTCTTCATTCTGATTCCTTTGCTATGTCCACCACAGTTCTTTCCTCCCAATTTTATGTGTGAAATTAGTGCTAAGGCCTGTAGGTGAATGATAAGGCCATCTATAGAGCATGAGTATCCTCTAAGGAGCCACAACTCTGAAGAAAATCAACTCTACATCCTCCAACATCCATCTGTTGCCAATAGTTCTTCAGCTAGTGATTGTATTTCATGGGCCACTACTCTATCAATACGGGGATTTTTAGCTGGCTTTTGTCCTGTGCAGACCTTGTGTATGTAGTCACAGCTGCTGTGAGTTCATGTGTGCAATTGGACTGTCATGTCTAGAAAATACTGGTTTGCTACAGGCATCCATATCCACTACCTCCTGCTCTTATAATCTTTCTGCATTCTCTTCTATGATAGCATGATCCTTGGTAGGAAGGGGAATGTTACAGCTATTCCATTTATATATGGGCATTCCTCTGTCTCTGTTCATGCATACTGACTATTTGTGGATCTTAGTGTTAATTGCCATCTATGACAAAATAAGCTTAGCTGATGAGTGTCGAGAGATGCATCTAATCTATGAATATGACAAAGAGAACAATGGGGACTTTTTACTACTACATTCATGTATCAGAATAGTAGTATTGGGTTCTTGCCTAAGGTCTATTATCTAGTCAGCCATGGATTTGGGACCCAGTTATAGGTAGCAGACATGAGTTACATCTTTTTGAGTGGGCCTTAAAGCCAATGAAAAGAGTGTCTGGTTACTCTCATTACCTTTGTGACATTGTGTTACCAGTGGGCATATCTTGCCAGGCCAGCTTGCAGGTTCGCAGACAGTAAGACAGTTGATGAGTTTTCTCTCCCAGTGTCATAAATAGCACCTTCCAGCACTGTGAAAGCTAGTCAGTAGGAACAAAGTTTCCAGATCAGTAGTAGCTTCATTTCTCCATGTCTCATGACTCAAGTATGTGCCATCTTCAGAAGAGTATCTTACTATCAAGTTCTAGAGGCTAACCAAGAGCCGTGGTACTAGCATGTGTGGTGGTTTGAATGAAAAATGCTTCCCGTAGTATTGTGGATTTAAATACTTGGTCCTCAGTTAGCGGTTCTTTTTGGGGGAGAATTAGGAACTTCGGCCTTGCTAGACAAAGAATTTCACAAAGGCAGGATTAGAAAGTTGAAAATGTCACTCTACTTCCAGTTTGCTTTTTTTGCTTCATACTTGTGGTAAAGATCCTGCTACCTGCCATTGTAACTGCTACTTGCTACATTATTATAGATTCTCCCCCATGGAACCTCAAGCCAAAATAAACCCTTTTGTAAATTTCTTCTGGTCATGGTATTTAATCACAGCAACAGGAAAATAACTAAGAGAGAAGCTGGCATCAAAGACTGTGCTTTTTCTGTGAAGAACCTGCCTGTGCTGGGTTTTTTTTTGTTGTTGTTGTTGTTACTTTTTTTTTTGCAGATATGCGGATGGTTTGGGGACTTTGTAACTAGAAAAGTTGTTCAATGCTGTAAGCAGAGCTTAGTGGACCATTCTAATAGTAACATGAAAAATTATAGTGCTGAGAGTAATGCAGCATGCACAAGCCTGACTCAAAAGATTTAGAGGCAAACAAGGATTTTTAACAGCAACTAGGGGAGAGGCCATTTGTGTGGTGTTTAAGCCAATAATCGGGATGTCTTCTGCTCATATCTTAAGAAATAGTGGGAAGCTAAATTAAAAAGAAATGAACTAAGTTCTTTAGCAGACGAAATTTTGCATCAGCATAATATATAATCTGTGGCATATTTACTATTAATGCCTCTTATGCAGGTCTACAATGACAAAAAGCAAGTGGGGCAGAAAGGATACAAAATATACAGATTAATGACAAAAAGGGCACCAGGAAACTTAATGTTGCAGCCCAGGAGTAGGTGCAATGAGATAAGGAGTTTAGTGCTGTTATAGAGAGGTTTTCTCCTCTGCCAGAATAAAGGGAAAGGAGATCTCAGTGAAAGAAGCATGCAGCTAAGCTTCCCACCTGTGAAAAAAGAGTCTAACGTGTGTTCTCTTAAAAACAACTGATTAGAAATGGTTAAAGGGGATCAATGTCAATCTCAAGCTGGTAGCCGAGGTTGGCAGTGTTGCATAAGGCTGTAAAAGTAAAACTTGGGTTTCTGATGTCTAGTTTCTTGAGTTCTTTATATATTTTGGAGATCAGCCCTCTGTCAGATGTGGGGTTTGTGAAGATCTTTTCTCATTCTGTAGTTTGCCATTTTGTCCTATTAATAGTGTTCTTTGCCTTATAGAAGGTTTTCAGTTGCAGGAGGTTCCATTTATTAAGTGTTGATCTTAATGTCTGCACTTTTGGTGTCCTGTTCATGGAGTTGTCTCCTGTGCCAGTGCATTCAACGCTACTTCCCACTTTCTCTTCTGTCAGGTTCTGTGTATCTGTATTTATGTAGAGGCCTTTTATCCACTTGGTCTTGAGTTTCATGCAGGGTGATAGATGTGGATCTATTTGCAATCTTCTACATGCTGCTATCTAATTAAAGCAGCACCATTTCTTAAAGATGCTTTCTTTTCTCTATTGTATAATTTTGGCTTCTTTATCAAAAATCAGATGTCCTGTGGATTTAAGTCTGGGTCTTTGATTTAATTCCATTGATTCACTTGTCTGTTTTTATGCCAATACCATGTGGTTTTTATTACTATAGCTCTGTAGTAGAGCTAGAAATTAGGGATGGTGGTACTTCCAGAGGTTATTTTATTGTACAGCATTATTTTAGCTATCCTGGGACTCCTAGCATTGGGAACAAGAGCTGTCTCTGACTCTTTTACTGACTCTTGGGACCCAATTTCTCATACTGGGTCACCTTGCTCAGCCTTAATACATGGGGAGGTGTTTAGTCTTACTGCAACTTGATATGTCATGCTTTGTGGATATCCATGGGAGGCCTGCCCTTTCCTGAACAGAAACAGAGGAGGAGTTGATTAGGGAGAAGGAACAGAGGTGGGGGGTTCGGCATGGGAGGAGAAGAGAGAAGGGAAACTGCGGCTGGGGTGTAAATAAATAAATAAATAAATAGTGAAACTTGGGTTACGTTGCAGACCCCAAAATGTTGAAGATGCCAGAGTGGTGGTATATCTGCTAAGAAAAGCTGCACAGCATGAGTGGAACCAGCCTGATAGAGATATATGTGGTAGGCTGCAAAGTTGGAGGTGAGGATCCATCTATGTCCTTTGACACTTCACATGAAGCTACAAGATTGGGTGTTTGGCCTGCTGGTTTTAGTGTTGTTTTTATCCACTATTTTCTCACTATTCTCCAACTACTATCTTTCAAAATTATAGTGTATATTCTATGCAATGACATACTGAAAGAACGTAACTTACCTTTTGATTTTACATGGGTAACAAATAATTGATTGCTTTGAGACTTAGAGGAGACTTTCGACTTATAATCAGTGTTGAGAGAATGAAAGACTATGGGGAGTTTTAGAACTGTATAAAATGAATTTTACATTATAATATTGTCACAAAACTATGGAGAACAGAGAGTGGAATTTAGTAGTTTGAATGAGGTGTTTGCAATAGCCTTGGTTGTAGGCGGAGATTTCTTGTCCTGAAGCACTCTCAAATAATCATTCAGAGGCTTAAGATTAATTACAAATGCTTGGTCAATAATTCAGGCTTATTACTAACTAGCTCTTACATTTTAAGTTAACCCATATTGCTTATTTAAGCTCTGCCACGTGGCAGTACCTTGATTAGCATGACACATTAATCTCCTGCCCCCTCTGCATCTTGCTGATGACTCTTGACTCCACCCTTTTTCTTCCCAGTATTCTCCTAGTCTGGCTCTCCTCCCTAACCTTATCCTGTTCAGCTATCGACGAGTCAGCTTGTTTATTAAACCAATCTAGTGACATATATTCACACAGTGTAAAGGAATATTTCACATTTGAATATGTGTTTCCCAGTTGTAGATGCTGTTTGGGAGGCTTAAGAGGTGTAATCTTATTGGAAGAAGTATGTCAGTGAAAGCAGGCTTGTGGAGCTTCAAGCCTTATCCTACTTCCAGTTTTCACTCTCTGTTTCGTGCATGTGGTAAAAGGATGTGAGTTCTCAGCTACCTGTTCTCTTGTTGACATGTTTCTCCCATCGTGATGAACTCATATCACTCTAGAATCTGAAGTCCGTAGAAACTCTTCTGCTTTGAGTTGCCATAGTCATGATGTTTTATCAAAGCAACAGAAAAGCAAATAATACATACTATATCAGTTCCTTTTGAGGGGTGCATAGGGGGATGTCTTTGGAATGCTACTGACCAAAAATTCAAGAAAAGGAAAAGATATACATAGAATTTGGTCTTTAATTGGCTGCCCTACATTGTCTCTGAGAGGCATTTTCCTCCATTATAGATTCACCATATATAAGCACATGTATATGATGTGAATGTGTATTTGCATGTATTTTATATGCTTCAAAAGTATTATGTTTCCACGTGGCATTTTCAAAGGTCTATATAGTCCTAGTCTTTAGTCCTAGCTTTAGTTCATACCTACTCATCTACCATACTCTTCTATCTCCTACCTCACTTAACCCTACCTATCCCATTATTACCTGCTACATGTTTATCATCTATTCATCAGCTGATGGATATGCATGCTTTTTACATTTCCTACATAATGTGAATACAGCATAAATGATAAATATCTCTATACTTGGGTAAAGTCTTTGGAGGTTATGCCTAGTGGTGGTACAGATGGATCACTTATTTCTTGATTTTTGTTTTTGTGTTTTGATTCTCCACATTGATTTCCATGATGGTTGCACCAGTACGCAATCCCCCTGTAGTGAACAAGTGTTCCCCTTTGTTCCCATTTGCCCCAGCATTACTTTTGTTGCTGTTTTTATCCTAACCATTCTGTCTAGGGTAAGATAAAATTTCAAAGTAGCTTTAATCTGCATTTCCCTGATGGCTAAGTATATTGAATATTTTAAAAAAATTCTTAGTCATTTGCATTTCTTCTAATAATTCTGCTTAATTCCATTTCCTAGGTATTACCAGGCTAGCCCTACTCCTATGGGACTTCCCTTTACTGTGCCAGCAAGCCACCCTAGCTCCTGAAGGACTCTTCTTCATTGGGTCATTAGGTAGGCCTTCTTTGCATCCCAGAATACTTCTTGGTTCCTTTGAGACTCCCTTTCCCTGCTTACCCGGTCCATCTGCTCAGCTCCTATGGGACTTGCCGTTGCTGTGCTACCAGATTT
The DNA here is from genome assembly GCA_001675575.1 of Neotoma lepida. NCBI lineage: Eukaryota > Metazoa > Chordata > Mammalia > Rodentia > Cricetidae > Neotoma > Neotoma lepida. Next base: position 318,360 of record LZPO01087147.1, read on the forward strand.
ACTGGGCTACTATGAGAGTCTCCTTTGCCTGGCCACCAGGAATGCTTGGCTCCAGTAAGTCTTCCCTTTGCAGGTTCTTCAGCTGAATCTTCTCCTCCTTAGTCCATGGCCCTATCCCCACCCCAGCTCATTTGTGATTCCTGTTTCCTATGTCACCAGCTGGACCTGCTCCTTCTTGTTCCACAGCCACATCTAGTTCATCTGAGAATTCTATTCCCCATGCCTTTAACTAGGTCTTCTGCTCTTTCCTACTCGGTAGAACTGACAGGTTCTCCCGAGAGCCCCTTTCTCCAAGTCCCTAAGTAGATCTGCCCCTTCCTTTTCAACAGTACTGCTTGGCAGCTCTCTGATGTGCTGTAATGCACGACCAGTTAATTGCATTCCTTCCAGTGCCAAAGGCCTGCAGTGCTCCTTTAGGACTTCCCTTCCATGTGCCACAGGAACATCTAGCTCTTTTAGCACTCCCCTTCTCCACATTGTCAGATCCAATGGGCTCTTCTGGACTCCTCTTTGCACTGCCATCAGTCTCATCTTGATGTTCCAGTAATTCCTCTCCCTGAGTGTTCCAATTTCCTTGCTTCACATTCAGCTTCTCAAGATTTCCTACCCTTAATCTTTGTTTGACCAGAGCTTATGCAAGAGAGAACTGGACTTGAAGAGCCATACCAGAAAGCAGCAAAGGAAAGGACTTGCTGACCCTTAGACAGGGTTTATTTGTATAGATAATAGTAGACTCTCAGAAGACTAGAGAGGGAATCTACAACTCTCAATACAAGTTCCACAAAATAAAACAATGATCTTTCCCTCTTACAACTTCATCCATTTCCGACCGTTGCATAAACTGACACTGTAAATTGGTGATTTGAGCAAAAGGAAACACAAAGCTAACAAACTACTTCAGATATGCAGGGCCTAGCATAGGGGCAAACATAGTGTGTACACACACACACACACACACACACACACACAATATGCCCTGCCTCAGAAAAAAAAACAATACACAGAAATGAAATCCAAGGAGAATGATCTCTGGAAGGTCTTCCACAAAAAGAATTCAAAAGAGTGATGATTATAACTGAAAAAAAATAAAAAAGAAAAGACATGACTCCTCCTAGGTATGGAGGAAGAGGTTTATTGTAGATAAAAGGGAGAGCCTAGCCAGAAGAAGGCACATCTGGGAGAGTCTAGCTTTAAGTGTGCCCCTGAGCTGGGCCATATGAAGAGAGAGGGGAGAGCCAGGAGGGTAAAGGGCTGGGTAATCAAAATGACTAGATTATATAGGGAAGGGCAAACTGGGGAAACAGCAGTCCAGACCTTGGGCTGGAGAAGTTTAGGGGAGGGGAAGGGATATGCAAGACAGAAGGACCCTGTAACAGGTAGAGACTGAGGCATGCTGGGAGAACCTGGAGGCTGGGTCCACTTTGATATGTTTAATAGACACCTCAGCCATTTGGTCAGGGTTTGAGACCTAACAATAACTATGTTGAAGCAACTCAAAGAAGATCAGATAGATAGATAGACAGACAGATAGATAGATAGATAGATAGATAGATAGATAGATAGATAGATAGATGATAGATAGATAGATAAGAAATTCTAAATGAAAGAGGAAGTAGAAATACAAAAATCATATTGAATAATATAGAATTGCTCAATAAAGAACAAAACTGAAAAATCCTGGAATTGGAAATCTCAATAAGCTAAAAAAAAATCTCAGTGGAAAGTCTCATGGACAGAAAACATCATGTGAAAAACAGAGTCAGTGCTGAAAGACAAAATAGAGAAATTATATTACACAGTAAAGGCAAGTGAGAAATTGACAAACAAAAGAATAGATCATGGGAGAGTTTGGGGACACCATAAAAACACCTAACAATATAGTTATGGGCATAAAAGAAGAATATAGCAGGAAAGGCATAGAGAATATTTTCAGCGAAATTATAGAAGAAAATTTCTGAGCTCTAGTGAAAAAATGACAATCTAGGCACACGAGCCTACAAAACATCAAATATACAAAAGTAGAAAATAAACTTAACAGGACATATAATAGCTAGAAAATTAAAATGTAGCCCTCATGTACAAACCAGGAGCTGTCTCCAATTGATAACTACTCACAAAAATTAATATTCTCCAATGGAGTCCCACTAAGGATGCACCCACTCTTAAGGGCAGGCCCTATGCCCATTGGTAGATGTCTAACACATTCAATGGCATCTGCAGAAGTTTAGAAGTTCTTTGCCTCCTAGTCCTTTGTCAGTGTTTGTTTTGTTTTGTTGTAACCTTGCAAAATCTCTTTGAATATATTATGGCTTCTGATTTTGTGTTTTTATGGAATTCCTGTGTGTGGATGTGTGTGTCTTTGCATCTGTACCTGCTTTTTGTGCCTTTTCCTTTGTTCTTTTTCTTCTGTTGGCTTTCCCCCCTTATTCCAGTATTATCTTTTCTTTACATCGCTGTTGATATTCTAATGTGAGACAGAAAGGGTGTGGACCCAGATGGGAGAGAGGTGTGGAGGAGGAAGGAGGAGCTGGGGGAGGGATAACTGTAACCAGAATGTACTGTATGAAAACACAGAAAATAGAAAATACACACACACTAGAAAATGGGTATTTAAAGCTGCAAGGTAGAAATGCCAAAGGCAAGCCCACTAGAACATCATCTGATTATTTACTAGAAAATTTTAAAGCAAGAAGGGTATGAAAAGATATATTCCAAATTGTGAAAGGCTGCAACTGTCAACCCAGACTACTGTAGTCAACAAAACTATCCATTAAAATTGAAGGAGATATAAAAATTTCCATGATCAAAACAAAAGCTTAATGGTATTTATGACCACTAATGTCTTACAAAAGCTATTGAGAGAAAAATTCAGTTTGAGAAGTATAATCAAATATAAATGGTCATAGGGGATAAATAAGTAACTGTCAAAAATAGTTAATCAAAAGGGGTCTAAGAAAAGACTATAAAATCAACAAAATGAGAAAAATTAACACATTTCAATAATAACTCTCAATATTAATGTACCAAATTCCACAACGAAAAGATACAGACTTGGCTGGGTTTGGTGAATCACACTTGAAATCCCAGTACATGAGAGGCAGAGGCAGGTAGATTTCTGCAAATTTCAGGCCAGCCAGGGCTACATAGTGAGATCCTGTCTCAAAACAACCAATCAATCGAAAAGGACAGAGACATACATTTTTTGGCTACCTTCAAAAAATAGACTTCACCCACAATGATTGATCCCACCTTATGGTAAAAGGATGGTAAAGAGTATTCAAAACAAATAGAACCAGAAAACAAGAGGCATATTGTTTTAATATTTGCAAGGTAGACTTCAGACTAAAAAAATTTAGAACACAGAAAGAAAGTCACTTCATACTCATTAAAGAAAAATTCTACAAAGACAATATGACAATTATGAACTTATACACACACAACTTCATAAGTGACATACTAGTAGATATAAAACACCAGAATAACATCAATTCAACACAGTAATTGTGGGTGACTCTGGTTCTCTACTCTCACCTGAAATCTCATAGAAGAGAAAATTTGGAATATACTTCACCCTATAGGCACAGGGAAAGACTTTCTGACCAGGGCTCTGGTAGTACAGGAATTAGACCAAAAATTGACAGATGGGACACTGTAAAACTAAAAACATTCTGTACAACAAAAGATTCCATCTTTTGAGTGAAGAGGCTGTCTACTGAATGGGGGAGTCTCTAAGGTATCTTGAATACTAAAATAAATATTTTAAATATACCATTTCTGAAACTAGTTTGTTGTGTTCCGTCTGCAGCAGTCTCATCTCTCTAAAAACTAAAGTTGTCTTCTTATTTATGCATTTGCCTTCTGGCAAGACCCTATTTAAGTGCTATATTGCTGAAACAGTGCTTAAATTCGTAGAAAGGTATTTTGTTTGACTCCAATTTTCCATCTGCTCTCTCCTCCCTCCCTTGACAAAAATCTATAAAATACTACTTGCCAAGGCAAAATAATTCATAATATCTAAAAAAGAGCTTAAGCTTAGTTTTTCTCCTCCCAGAAGTAAAGGGATAAAAAAAATGCTTAGGAAGTAGAAGAATTAAAAAAATGAAGCTGTATATTTTAATTTCCATATTATTGCCTCTAAGTTTGATTAACCATGTACTGCTATCATAAAGGATGGACTGGCACATTATTTATTGGTGGAATGCTTGCTTATGTGTGTGATGCCCTGAGTCCAGTTCCCAGCATAAAAATGAATAAAATAATTAATGAATAAATGGTGAAAAATAAAGGAGAAAGAAAGAATAAAAGAAAGAAAGAACAAAAGAAAGAGGCTAGGTATCATTAGAGAGATGACATGGCAGTCAGTCATGTGTAAAAATGTGACAAAGTAAAGTACTTTAAAATTCATGGAGAGAGAAATTCAACCTTTTACTGTCTCTGAGTTAGGGATCACACATTAGGTAAGATTAGCTCCGGACATTTGCCTCTAGCAAATACAACTGTGTGGGGTAAAGGCACGCATGTGAAGGAAACACTAAACATTGCTGCCAGATGCAGGCTAAATCTGCCATGAGAAATAGACAGTGAAGTCTCAGTGTAATATATCAGTTCCTGCCTGTTACCACAGCCTAGACAACAAGCAAGCATGACAATTTCTGAATATGACTCTGTTCTAGAAGGCATCCTAGGTGACACATTTTCAAAACATCCCTTCTCTTTTCTTCAGAAAGAGAAGAGCAGTATTAGGGAACAGTAAGAGAAAGAGCCAGATGTTCTCTTCCTTATGAGTATTATTGTTATCTTGATGGAGGTAGAGGGTGACAGTGAATAGGAAGATGAGTTAAGACATCAGTGGTCTTACCCAGTGCTGTTCCCTATGTACTTCAATACTGGCCTGTGAAGCATGATATGCCAACTGGTACAATAGTGGAAAGCCTGCTTATAGAGGTAACTAAATGCTCTCTTGATTGGATTTGAGGCCTGATCTACAGGATAGAATTCAGGCCTGGTATTGAAAATATGGTTAAAACTATGGCTAAGGGAATCATAGGCCATAGAGAAGAATGTGTTGATAACTTTTTTATTTAATGTTCTTATAAAAGGTCCCACTGTCAAACTGACTTCTAAATGTTTATGTTCCTATGTATAGATTTGTGTTGTTCCCAAGCATGGGCAGAGAAGCTTTCCATTGGAGAGAGTAGTGGTTAATGTGGGGACTCATAACATCTCAAGTGCTAAGAACAAGTGAGTGTGAGTATTCAGCTACAGATATATCTCTGTTACCCCCACCAAACTCAGGGAACATCTCAGTAAAGGGGACAGAATGAATGCACGAGTCAGAGGATTGGGGCAAGTGCTTTGAAATGTTATCGTCTGGACATGACATGATGTTGTACACAGAAACTCACAGAAACTGTGATTACCTACAAACACAAAGCAGTCTAGAAGTTCGAGATAGTTACAATTGTAACAAGATAGCAGCAAGGGCATCCAATGCTCAACTCATAGCTGAGGAGCTACTGGCAGTTGATGGCTGTTGGAGAGGAAGTCAGTTTTCCTTAGGAGTGTGGCCACAAGTACATTTCCCATGCCCCTGTGGATGAGCCCCATACCCATGTACATACTAATAGCACTAACTGGACTCAGTTTATTAAAAAATAATAATATATAATAAATGTCTTTTTAAAAGCATATATGAAGTTAGGAAGAAGATTTGATGAGAAGTACTGAGGTTACTTCCTGAAATCAAAATATGCGCTTAAGATTGTATTGAGTGGTGAAAATCCCTTGCTGCTCATCAACTTTGTCACTTTAAACTAGCCAATTGTGTAAGAATGTTGAGGCCAAGCTCTGACCACACAGAGCAAGGCAGAAGACCATTTTGCATTAGGAATAAAAACACCTCTGGGCTCTTTCTGGGTGCACTTGCCTACTTGATTCGGCATGTCAATATACCCTCCTGCAGAAGTAAAACTTTTTGCCTTGCTGAACTACTTTGGATCATGTGGACATCTTGAGGGGAAACCTCAGAGTCATTTCTAACAAGAAATTGAACTTAAATCAGTTGGTTGTACTTCGTAGAAAAAAAAAACCCACAGCATTCTCATATCTAGATACTAAGTTTTTTTTCAGTGATTTGGAATATCTCACAAAATTACAGATGATTACAGATATCAACCATACAACTTAATGCCTGATGAAAAAGTCTGTAACTATGAGTTAAAAGGAGAGCTAATATATAATATATTTCAAATACATGACGTATCATTGCTCTAAATCTCTTTCAGTTGTCAGAAGTAGAAAAGAAATTAATGTATAATAAAAATGTACAAACATATCCACAGATACATATGAATACGCACACATATATATATACACCTATATAGTTAAATATGGGTTTATATGATATCTGATTTTATCCTGTTTAATTTATTTGAGCATCCTACCATTGTTTATTTTTAACTTCTCATATTATTGAAAAAACTGTATCCTTCAATTTATGTACTTATATGCTTAATTCTAGTATATCTGGATAGTGATTTTAGAACTGTTAATCTGAAATACTGATTAGAATATAGTGTTCAGATACATGTTCTTTTATCTTTCCCCTTATAAACTTCACTTAGTTTATGATTAGGTCAGCATCATCTCTATTTCAATCACTCCTTCATGGTTCTTTGAGAAATGTTTTGGTTTTCATTATAAAATATCTTAATTTTTATCAAAATAAGTTTTCTGCATTGTCTAATATGATCTTAACTCTCATTTTATAGTAAACTGCATTCATTTATTTTTTACATCTATTTATTTATTTGTGTGTGCATCTGTTTATGTGTGGAGGTATGCACATGCCATGGCACATGTATGAAAGTCAGAGGCCAACTTGTGGGAACTAATTCTCCCTTTCCACCATGGGAATCCAAGTGATCCAGCTGAGGTTAGGTTTGATGGCTGCCACCTTCAGTTGCTGAGCTTTTATTTTCAAATGTTCAATCAGTCTCGGTTTCCTGNTTTTGAGACAGGGTTTCTCTGTGTAGCTTTGGCGCCTTTCCTGGAACTCACTCGGTAACCCAGGCTGGCCTCGAACTCACGATATCTGCCTGCCTCTGCCTCCCGAGTGCTGGGATTAAAGGTGTGCGCCACCACCGCCCGGCTGTGAATTTTACTCTTATTTTTATACTTTTGGGTTAGATATCCTGAAGTTCTGTTGGAGAATTTGTGTCTGTATTCATGAGATATATCATTTTTAGTTTTTAATTCTAATTACTCTGTTTTACCATTAGAATAATGCTGGTCTCACAGAAGGAAGTACAAAGCATTCTTCCTTTTCAATTTTCTGGAAGAGTTGATATGGAAATTGTGCCATTTCTGCCTTAAATGCTTATTAGATTTTTTTAATGATACCATGCATTCTTAGAAGTGGTTTTGTTTTTGTTAGAACTGTTTCATCTACAAGCATCATTTCTTTAATATATGTGTGATCACATAAGTTATGTGTCTTTTTTTTTACTGAGCTTTGAGCGTTTGTTTGTTCAGTCCAGGCAACTTGTCCAAATATTTGAACATAAAGATAGGAATCGCCAATCCCATCATAATATTCTCTAATCAGAACAACTTACACAAAATACAGGACCAAGAGCAACAGAATAATTATAAACATGTTCAGCTGAAGGAATTCAAAGACAGCAATAAGTGCCCAAATGAACTTCACAGGGCAGGAATCAACTGAAGTCCAGGAATACACAATAAGGAGAATCATCCAGGGCATGAAACTAGGGTTTAATCCTGAGAAATATTTTCTGTTGAAGAATTGGATGAAAGTGAGCAGCCAGGTTGTAAGAAAGCTTAAGGAGGGACATGTGACAAAGAACTGTGATCAGAAGTCTTACAGTTGAGTGGCTTCTCACAGAGAGCAGGCAAGAAACCAGGGACTTCACTTCTCCAGCTCCAAAATAAACTTCACTATGAGCCTGGGGTGTTCTGGAAAAAGATCCGTCTGATAATGATTTGTACTTTAAAAACATGTTGAAGTCAGTACATTAAAGTTTTGTTGAAGTTTGCATCCGAGTTCATGAGAGATTTCCTGGACAGCCATTTTCATTTTGCCACTATTAGGATGATACCAGCTTTATAAAATGAGTGAAAAAAAACATTCATTATTCTTCTATTTTCAAAAAATTTGTGCAGATTATTTATTTTGGTGCAATTTTCTATTCAATTCATACCATTGTTTGGCCCGTCAGTGGTAGCACACACCTTTAATATCAGCACTAAGGAGGCAGAAGCAGGCCGGTGTCTGTGAGTTCAAGGCCAGCCTGGTTGACAAAATGAGTGCTACACAGAGAAAACCTATCTCATAAAACAACAAAACAAAATTGGTTGGATGTGTCAGAGACTTCTAAATTAAAAACTGTTTTTTCCATTTGATTATAGTGAACTTAATATCATTCCTTGATCTTGGTTGAGTTTGTGGTCATACATAGTTTGTAAATATTTCATTCCTTTCTTCTGTTATAAGGTTTTTAATGTACACTTCAATTTACAACTTTTTCTTAGTACTCCTTTTTAGTTATAACCAAATTATATACAAGAGCCTAGTATCATGGCACAGATCTGCAATGCAAGTACTCAGAAGTTAGATCAGAAAAAGTAATCTTGGGGCAATTATTTTTGATCATTAATTATTTTTTATAGATGTTGCTGTTAATAATAAAAGTCAAATACATATTCATGAGACTCATAATATCCTCACATGCCATCTTCCAAATTTTATTTGTTTTTTTATTCTTTGACAGTTTCATCTTATGAAAAGTTGGTTATTTTTTCCTCTCATTCCCCTTGCTCATCCCCCTCTCTCCCTCAGTGAAACCTTTCTTCCCAACAAGTACCCCAGCCATTTTAGTGCTGCTTTCTGTGTAGAGCCCACTGAGTTCAGTAAGCTTCTTGCCTGGCTTTAGGTAGGAGATTATTTACTGTAGTAAGTGTGCTTTATCAGTGAAGAAAATGGCATCCTTCCCCCAACAGCCATTAACTGCCAAGAGTCTCTTCTGGAGGTATGAGACATCATGGACCCCTCTCCCATCCATGATGAAGTATTGACGGCCCAATCTTGTGCAAGTCTTTTGCAGAAAATTACAGACAAAGTCAGTTCATTAGTACAATGACTGTGTCATGTTCAGAAGACATCATTGTTACTTTGCACCTCTCCATCCTCTGACTGTTACAATCTTTCTGCACTCTCTTCCATAATTTTCTCTGAGACTTGGGGAGAATAATATAGCTAATACTATCATCTATTTTAGGCACTTTCGCCAGTTTTGAGTTTCTACATTAAATGGAGCCTGCAATGTAAGAAGCATTTCTGATGAAATGTTTCATACTAACCTATGGGTGGTGAACATGAGTATTTAAAGATTTATTTTCATTATTTTTAATTATGTGTATTTCTCAGTGTGTTCATGAGAGGGTAGTGACCTTTGAGACCAGAAGAGAGCATCAAATTCCCTGGAGCTGGAGTTACAGGCAGTTGTGAGCTACTAAATGTGGGTGCTGAGAACCAAACTCAGGCCTTCTGCCAGAGCAGTATGTGCTTTTATCTAACAATCTATTTGTAGTCCCAAACACTAGTATTTAGAAGGCAGCTTGATGGCAAGAACATTTAGCAAAACAATAGTAATTGAAACACAAATGTATGATGTGGCTATTAATCATATTGTGAGATTGTCAAGATTTTTAACAGTCTATAAACTTATAAAATAACAAAAAAGTTTGTGTGTTTGTTACATGAATGGGTGTGGGGATGCAGATCTGTGTGCAGGTATAGTCACCTGCAGTTCATAAGTGGTGGCCAGAGGCCAACTTCATGTATCTTTCTCTATTGCTCTCTGTATTCGTTTTTAAGACAGTGTTTCTCACTGACCTTAGAGCTCAGTTGGCTATTGCAGGTAAATTGGCTAACCAGTGAGCCCCAGGGATCCACTTGCCCGGTCCCATCATTCGAGTTTCAGCCATGTAATACGTGTGTGCTGCTTTTGTGTGGGTGCTAGGGATCCAACCTCTGGTCCTTATGTTTGTATAGTAAACATTTTACCTGCTGGGCCATCTCTCTAGTCCCTCTTGGTATTTTTTGTTTGTTCCTTTCTCTTTTCTGAAGTTTAAGGGAAATGATTCACACCACTTTACCTATATATATTTTGATAAGTAGTTCCAAAATTTGGAAATGCATACACACACACCTCAAACTCAAGATCCTCCTGCTTCAACTTCCCAAATGCTGGTATTAAAGATCTACTCCTCCACATCTTATTAAATTGTTTTATTTCTCTATCATGTTGTTGAACATACCTTTTATTTTTCTTAATTCCTATATGTGCTATAATAAATTGGAGTAATATTTTCCATCATTCTTTTTGACATGGTGACACTTTACATGTTTATCTTAAATACTAGTTGTTCCAAAACTTGATAGTCATTTGTCTAATGGACATCAATCATTGTTTCAATTAAATTTAAGATTGCAATTATAGCTATGTATAAATCTATATGTTTGTATGTATACATACTTATAGTGCATAGTATTATATAAAATTATAATTAGATATTAAAATATAGAGAGAATTACCAAGTAAGTGATGTACCACTACAGAAAGACCTTAGAGTAACACTAATAAGAGAGTTAGAATTACAAGGCTACAGTTATAGAGCCAGAGTTATATTTTGGGAATCAATTATAGATTTGAACAATTAAAATAGGGTTATAGATACATATTTCTACTTACAGACACATAGTAATAAAATTATTGTTAAATATACTTAATTATATTGTTATAATTATTTAAAAATACCAATGATATGGTAGTAGAAAAATATATCAATATTTGTAAATGCAGTACTAGAATTACAATGTTATGGTTACATGCCTACAGCTGCTGAGTTTTACTTGTTAGAAATAAAGCTTCATGGTTATACAGTAATATGCTTAAAATAACAGTAAAAATAGTAACTATGCTATTGTAGTATTTTACTTATACTGCTCTATACAGTTTAATCAGAGTGTTGTAGTTATAGTCATATCATATTACACATTTATTGATACATTTGCAATTGCTACATTTTAATTATAATGACAATTAGGATTTTGATTATACCAATGATAAGTTATTGGATTCAAATTTATTTCATTTTTTTTTGTTTTTTTTGGTTTTTCGAGACAAGGTTTCTCTGTGAAGCTTTGCGCCTTTCCTGGAACTCACTCGGTAGCCCAGGCTGGCCTCGAACTCACAGAGATCCACCTGCCTCTGCCTCCCAAGTGCTGGGATTAAAGGCATGCGCCACCACCGCCCAGCAATTTCATATTTTATAGCATTATTATAGCATAAAAGTTACAGTATTGTGTCATAGTTATATTTATATTTTTTAGTTACATTTAAAATGTTAGATTATAGTTTTAATACTATTAATATAGTTTGAATATAGTGCTATAGTGATTCTGTTATAGCTGTAGAGTCGTAATTGCCATTATGGTGTTGTTGTTGCAGTTGTGTTAAGGTTATGAGTATAATGGTAGCAGTGTAGTGCTGATATTATAGAAATATTGGGCTTTGTATAGAAGGAATATTACAGTTATAATTGTACCATTATTGTTACACTGCTACAGTTCCAGCATTATAGTAAGAGTTAAGGTGTTATAGTGTTGTGTTATAGATATAACTTTGTGATATGGTTATAGAGTTTTAGTTACAAAGTAACTGTTACAGGTATAGACTCATGATAATTGTTAAAATTTCATTGTTTTAGTTAAGGAATAATAACTATTGTTAAAGATTTCAGTTATAACTACTGTTATAGTTACAAGTCTATGTTGATAGAGTTATATTGTACATTTAAGCATAATGGTAAATATATAGCCATAGTAAGGATATAGTAATACATTATTAATTTAGTAATGGTATTAGTTTTACACTGATGATATTATAGCAATACTATTATAATTGTCATTACAATGGCATAATTGTCTTGTTACAGGTATAATTATATTTCTATGTTAATATAGACTGGTGGTTAAAGCAACAATTTTAGAGTTATAGTAACAATGCTGCTTATTATAATATATTAATAATTATATTATTATTGTTATATATTTGAATATAGATGTAAGGTTATACTTGCAAAACAATAAGCTTGATTATGTTTATATGTCAAGTCCTGCTTGTCCTGTCAAACGTTTCTGAAGGGGGGAGTGTGGAATTTAGAGATGATAGCTATGAAATATAGATGTAGATGAAGAAAAAGGTGGAGACACTGGATAGCTTCGGGTGGGCTCTGGATCAATAACACAGATGCCTGAGTTTATTACTCACAGCCTTTATATGCCCAAAGCAAGGGGGGCAAAAACACCTCCCCCTTTCAAGGACATCATGGTTCAAAGTATGAAGTACAGTCAAGTGTAAACACCTCCTTAGTACTCTAGACATCTGGTAACCACGCCTTATGGCAAAGCATCCTGTAATTAAGCCTTGAAGTATAAGACACCTGGTAACCATGTCTTTGGCTAAAACATCCTATTATGCAGCCTCGCAGGGGAAAAGAAGTTGGAACTCTCTGACCTTGAGTCAAGATGGAAACAAGCCAGAAGCTGGGGTCTCTGTGGGCCCCCACGTTTATATACCTGTTTTAGTTACAGTGTTTTATTTATAACGGTAAATGTGTATAGATTTAATGGTACAATATTTTTTATATTTTAAGTTGTGGTTATATCATTAGAGGCATATTGAATAGCTGATTGTAGTGATTTTGTTATAGCCATAGTTATATTAAAGTATTAGTTATACTGCCAATGTTATGCCTTAGTATTAAACTATAAGGTCATAGTTATAGTGTCATCACATTTTAGACATAATTGCAAAATTATTGTGGTAGTTATAGTGTTATAACTAAAGACTTACTGTTATAGTAATATCATTATAGTTAGGATGCTAAATCATAGTTCCACTAATGCCAGTTGGTTTACATGTTATAGTTATAAATATGTTTTTATTAATTAGTTATAGAGCTTTTGTAATGATAGCATATCATTCCTATACTAATGCTTGAAGTTTTAGACATATAGTTATCATATTAATGTTAGAGTTATAGGGCTATTACTGGTTATAGATATAGCGCTGCTATTATAATTATATATATATAGTGATAGTTTTAACTTATATTACTACACTATACCTTTATGACTCTAAGTATTGATCTGTAATTATAACTCTCCATTAAGAATATGAATGTTAAAGTTACAGGTTATTGTCACAATGGTAATGTTATGTTGAAAATGATATCCTAAAAAGCATGGAGTTATATACAATCACAAGTATATACTGGAAAAATTATGCATATTTTGTATTAGTAATATTTCTGTAATAATATAATGATAATAGTTATACTGATATAAAGTTATGGCCTTGATATTAGCAATGAATTCACATTGGTAGTTTTCAAAACTTTTAATATATAATAATGTTATACTTGTAGTCATTTGCATTATATGATAGTACTCTGTTTATAGTAAAGAATTAAAACTAGTATTATATTGATATAATTATGTTTTGATCTTAAGTGATAGTATTAGTCTATTAATAACCATGTTATAATGATTGAGGTACACATATAGGTAAGTTTTGGTTATAGTAACTATTAGTTATAGTTTTCATGGGGTGAAACATATAGTTGCAATGTCATATTTTCAATTATACGACATTGTGGTTTGAATAAGAATGGCCCCCATAAGCACATATATTTAAATGCTTAGTCATCAGGGAGTGCCACTATTTGAGGATTAGAAGGATTAGAAGTTGTGGCTTGTTGAAGTGTATCACTGGATATGCGCTGAAAGGTTTCAAAAGCCTATGCCAAGCTCAGTCTCTTTCTCTTGGTCTACATATCAGGTTGTAGCTCTCAGCTATTGCTCCAGTGCCATGAGTGTTTTCTATGCTCCTGCCATACTCTCTGCTATCATGAAAACAGACTAAACTTCTGAACTGTAAGCTGCCCCCAACTAAATGTTTTCCTTTAAAGAGGTTGTCTAGGTTATGGTATCTCTTCACAGCAATAGAACAGTGACCGAAACAGTCATAATTTCATAATTTCATTTATCATAAATTAGTTATTGTAGAGTTAAAATTATTATTATATGATGCTATAGCTATAGTATAGTGCTATAGCTATATTGAGTTTTATTTTTAGTGCATTATATTGATAGTACTAATGGAATGGTTATAATATAGTTATCAATGCCATTATGATGTTAGTGCTATACCTATCATGATCCTGTTAAGGCTTTATTTTTAGTAAGAAAATTATTTTCAGCTACAATTTTAGTGACACCATAAAATTTATAGTGATTTTATAGTGACATGAATAGTAATGTAGTACTATATTTATAAAGCCTTATTTGTATTTCTAGAGTTATGGTTAGAGTAAAAATGTTAGACTTTAGTATTATAGTTCTACAGCACTCATCATAATTTCAGTATTAGAACTATATTTACAGTGATAGAATTATAGTTAAAGTGTTATGGTCAAAGTACAAGCATGATGGCCCTGGTGCTATAATTGAAGACAGACGTGTAGTGTACTGCTATTATTGTAGTTATTAGTTTTATAGTTTTAGTGTTGTATTGTAATAGTAAAAAATATATAATATTATAGTATCATTATTAGAGTAAGCATGCTATTGTTATAGTTATAGTGCTACGGTATGTTTTTGCTGTTACAGTGATTTTGTTATATTTATAACTTTAGTGTTATAAGATTATTGGTAATTTGCATTATGCCTATTATAAAATTATAGGCCTGGTCGTAGTGTACACACAAAAATGAAGTCTCCATTCTATTTTCAAGGGAAGCTATACACTTATTGTTGGAGCCTTTGACGGCTGAGAGTTTGCCTGATGCCTTTTCTCATTTTCCTGGTGCAGCCCAGGAGCTTTCTTTTCCGTGATCTCTTTAACAATTACTACTGCCTTTGCTGCCCCAGCCCAAATGTTATTCTGTCTTGATAGTTCTTCATCCGAAAGATGACTGTATTCTCTTTAAATTAAAAGTAACTTAAGTTCATAGAACACAGTCAGAAGGAAGTCTGAATCCACATATAACAAGGCACAATACTTGACTTTCCTCTCATCGCACTCTCCTGTGTACCCCTCCCCTGTCCTTTTCGACCTCCTCCTCCTTCATCTGCACACACTTCCACTTCTATTTTTTTATATATTTAAGTACAGATTTTGCATATGAGAAAAAACATTTTATATCCATCTATCTGTGTTTGGCATACTTTGCTTACCATGATTTCCGTTTCCAATTATGCTTCAGCAAATTACGTACTTTAGTTCTTTATGTGGCTTTGACTTTTTTTCTTTTTTTTTTTTTTGTTATGATCTTAGTAATTGTGAGAACCCTTTCAAGTGCCTAAATGGAACTTGTATAAGTTTGGAGAAATATATAATCATAACTTTTTGTCTTAGTATTTTTTCTAGTACTTGGAAGGGACCCAGAAGCTTGAGCAAGCCTGCACTACTAAGCCACATCTCCAGGCCATCTGCCTTTTAATCAGATTTATTTATTCTTTTTTTGTTTATTTTTTGATATTGAATAAGAAAGTTCTCATTTATTAGGTATACTGACTTCTTAATGATACGAATGCATACATACCAAGAGCTGATGTGTGTAGAAGTTACTATTTGGCTATTTCCTTACTAATAAGACATTTTTATATGAAGTAATTGCTCCATGGTAATTCAGAAACTTAGGTGAATTCAGTATAAATATAAAACAATCAGGCTACTTTTCACTACTATTGTGTCAGGATTTTACTGTAAAAATTAACATGTAGATTAAGAGAATATTTGTCATAATTAACTATATATGTTATTTTAAGTACTAGTTTTATAAACATTTATGCTTTTATTGTTTTTTTTGCCTAAAAACGGTATTAAATATGTGTTCTAGTTTGCTTTTCTGTTGAGATGATAAACACTATGCACAAGAGCAACTCAGAGGAGGAAAGGATTTGTTCGGTTTACACTTCAGGACACATGCCATGATTAAGGGAAGTCAGGGCAGAAACTCAAGCAGAAACTGAAGCCTAAACCATGGCGGAATGCAACTAGCTGGCTTGTTCAATGGCTCATGTTCAGCTAGTCTTGTTAGAAATCTCAGGTCTAGGTAGATGATACTCACCACAAATGGTCTGAACTCTCCCACTCCAATCAAAAACCGGGAGATCTTTCACAGATAAGACTACAGACCAATCTGCTTTCGACAATTCTTCAAGCTCTTCCATGGAGACTCTAGGTTAAAACTCACTAGGGTAGCATGGATCTACCTCCAATGAGTATGCTACAAATTTCAGACTAATAGTGCAATTCTCATTTTGATTCGCTTCAAAGATGTACCTAAAGTTAACATTGTAAAACCTTCATGTTGTCTATAAGATTTTGATTGAAAACAGTGAAGCATAGTGTAACATTTTTAAGTTCCAATTTATAGGACTTATGCGTGGCTGCTGTAGATTCTAGGATCTTATTAAAATTTGGAACAATCTTATTCATAAATGACTAATAATTCAGAACAAATAATGTGCTAGAGAAAGAAATAAAAAAAGAAACAGAATGCTACAAAAAATAATACCTGATTTGTTAATGAAAACATGGAAGTGTAAACTGTTTTACTACTAAAAAATAAAATACTGAGGCCTTTGCAAGGAAAAGAAGCTTGTCTGCTAAGAGGAATTATCTGACAAAGGCTTCAAAGAGTATTAACATTCTGTTTTGCACTATGGAAGATAATATGAAGAGATATACTATTTTGAAAGTTATCAAATATTTTTCTTGACTTGAAAACTTTTACAGGTTTGGGTGTTTTGACTATATGTTTGTCAGTGCACAATGTGCATCCAGTGCACAAGGAGATCCAAAGGGGGCATCAGATCCTCTGGGACCGAAGTTAAAGATGGTTTTGGCCACAATATGGGTGCTGGGAACCAAATCCTGGCCATCTAGAGGATCAGGAAATGCTCTAAACTTGTGAGCTATCTCTCCCACTCTTATCATATTTTTCTTAATATTTAATTGATATACAAAATAATTATACATAGTAATAGAATAATGTGATGTTTTCGTGCATGTATACCTTGTAAAGTTTAAATCAGGTTGGATAGATCTCTCCTCAAACACTTCACTATATTTTAATTACCAAATAACTGGTTATTCGTATGGACATGCCCCAATTTGTTTAACCATCAATATGTTGGTAGACACTAGATTTGTCTTCTAAATTAGTTATTAAGAATAAGACTGTAAACATTTCAGTACAAGTCTCATGTTTTGTTTTTTAAGAAATATACATTTTATTCTTCTTTTCTAGTTTCGGTGAACTTGGAATGCATGTTCCTAAGGTAAATCAGTCACCTATGTCAGCTGACCTTTGGTCAGTATCTTTACAGTGTGGAACCATTTAGTTAACTCATGTCAATATCTTTTTCTAGCTGTCACTTTTTACTTTATTTAGTTAACATAGTATTGTGAAACACAGTCCCAAAGTACTAATTTGTTTTCTTTTTTTAGACACAGGAGACTTAGCCTTATTAACCAGTAGGTCTGAGGCAGTTTCTCATAAAAAGAAGCCATATTCCCCATTTATTCCCTCAGAACTGTTTTATAAGTCATTGCATTTTTGTCACTGTTGTTTGTTATGATACATTTGCATGAATAAAACAGAAAAAAACTTAATCCTTTTCATCTGTGCATAATGTAATATAGGAGACTGATTTTAGTTTTACATGTAGATATCCAGTTGACCTAGCAATTTTGTTGAAAATAATATTTTTTTCTATCGAATTCTCTTGGCACCCAATTCAAATTCAATTATGAATGAGCATAAGGTTTCATTTCTATTTCATTAATTTAGGTATTTATGAAACTATCACTGTGTCTTCATTAATATGTGCAAATGTTCACCAGTTAAGCCATATAACCTCATATTTCTTTTTAAAATATTTTTTCAGATTGCTGACATAGTCATTTTATTTGTTATAAGTATATTTATATTTCATTTTGACTCAGTTTGGATAGTTTTTGTCTTCATTGAAATTTCTACACTTAAATATTTATCTATTTTGTCTGCTTATTTATAGTATTCTCTTTACATCTGACTTCTTTAATGCCATTAGTCAATTATTTTTTGGTGACACAATGAGTTCAATTAGAGTTGGTTACAAGAACATGGATGAGAGATTATGGAAAATTTGTTAGTGGCTATATTCCTAAAGAAAAAGTCTCTCTGATTTTCAAAATAGAGGCCACTCCTTAGAGCCTCCAGTGGGTGTTGGGCCTTAAATTCTTCTCCTCACTAGTAACTGTTAACTGTCTTTAAGTCTTCCAGGAAGGGCGGGGCCTTTATGATCCTATCATTCTCAGCAACTGCTAACAGCCCTCAGGAAATGGTGGGGCCTCATGAGTCCTGCCCTCTAGCAACTGTTAACTGCCACTAAGTCTTCAGAAAGTGGGTGCTCTGAATTCTCTACCCCTACCAACTGTTAAACGACAGTTAAGCACTAAGGGAAGGAGACCCTGGCGACTCTTTTTCTCTAGCAACTGCCAACTGATTCTAATTCCATAGGGAAGGGTAGGCTTTATGAGTCCTTCCCCTTAGGAACTGATAACTGCTTTGGGGCTCATGATCCCCTTCCCATAGCAAATGTCAACTGCTTATGAGTCCTGAGAAAAGAGTGAGTACATATGCTGTCCTCTCTTTTCCATAGTAGAATGCTGATGTGTCCAAACTTGTGCAGGTACCCACACCTTGTGTGAGAGTCTAAAAGGGCCCCTCCTTTATCAGTTTCATCCATGATTTCAAATGACCAACTCTTATTTTCCTTGGCATTCTGTTCTTATATTCTGTAGTTTGTTAATTTATATTTTAATCACAGTTATTTTCTTCCAATCCCTTGGAGTTACATTATTTTTGTCTGGTTAGTGTCCTAAGGTTGGGCTCTTACTCTGAGATCTTTTCTTTCAGATAAGCTCTTTATTTATTTATTTATTTATTTATTTATTTATTTATTTATTTTTAGGAATGTAGGGGAGGGCTTGACAAATATAATCACCCATCTGCTAAGCATATTTACATTTAAATAAATGAGAGACAGCCTCAAAGCAGCAGAATCAAGCTTACAATATAACATAAATTAAAAGAGTATCTAATTGAGATGTCTAAGCCAAAAGAACTTGAAAAACATCTCAAATTGATTATTTGATAGGGATCACTGGTTTAAAAACAAACATCTGCAAAAGAAAACATACTTGAAGAAACACTTAAGTTCATGGCAAAAAGCATTCATAGAAGTATCAAACCAAACCTTTACTCTTAGCATGTCTCAATGAGTACACTGATCCTGTGTCCATCCAAAGAAAACTCAACAACAAAAGTATTGGGTCACAAATCTAGGACAAGTCTTACGTCTTCCCAGGTGTTCCAACATCACTCAAGATCTGTGGCTTCTCCTCCCCGCACTTTGCACCTTGCCTCCTACCCTACACCTCTCCCTCCCAGAGGCTGGGCTTCCACTGCCCTTCCCTGAACCTGATCCCTATATAACTCAGCCATTTTGGCCATGCCTGGTGCGCTCTTGGTTTCTTGGCCTGGGTCATCTCTCTTGGTGGGTGGCTTCTCTCTTGCTCTCCCTCCCCCACTCTCCTCTCATGGTCTAGCTTAGTCTGCTGCCCACGTTCAGCCTAGATTCTTCCTTCTGCCTGCTTTGTCTTTTATATCCACAAGAAAATCTTCTCCATATGTTAGGAGTGGTCATGTCCTCCTCCTTTTATTATTATTTTTTCATTCAAAAAGTAACAAAATAACAAAGTCCATATTGTGTAGCAAGCTTTTTCTCCTTTGGTCTATCAACCAGCTCCCAAATCATGTCACAGAGACTTCTTTTTAGTTATGAATGCTCCGTCTTATCTTAACTCTTATTTTAACCTGTTTCTGTTTATTTACGTTTTACCTCAGGGCTTTTAACCTTCCTTCCTTCCTGTGTATCTTACTCCCCTGTCTCTATCTCTGGCTGACTGGTGCTGCCTGGCTTCTGGCCCTGGGCATGTCTCTCTCTTTCTCTCTCATTCTCTTCTTTCTGGAGTCTAGATTTCTCCTCCTATTCTCTTTGTCCACTAGCCCTGCCTATCTGTATCAGCTTTTTATTAGAACAGTCAGGTGCCTTAGGCAGGCAAGGTGAAACAGCAACTCATCTTTACATAATTAAACAAATGCAGCATAAACAAATGTAACACATCTTTACATCATTAACAAAGGCAGCAGAAACAAATGTAACACACTTTCACAGTTAAAGTAATATTCTTCAGCATAAACAAATGTAACACATCTTTGCCCAGTTAAAATAATATTCCACAACAGTGTTTTTGTATTGTGACCTTGGATTCAAATAGAGACACCCACATCTTCTCTTTATGCCTATTCTTTTATAATCATCTAGCTATTTTCTTTATAATAGAAGCCAAACTGCTTTTCATACCTTAATAGCCCCCGTTAATCTGGCCTACCCTCTCTCTACAGCCTAATTTTAAGCCTCTCTTCTACTCTTGCTTCTTATCTCCTTTTCAAGCCCTAAAGCATTTGTCTTTAGCATTAGTTGTGACCTGCCTTAGCACACTGCTGCTTGTTTTCCTCTCTGCCTTGGGTATTTTGCCATTCAAGTAGCTGATCTCTTCTTTCTGTAACCTATCTTTGTTGCTCTATAGAAATATTCTTCTCCTCCTTATTCTTTACAGTAATTTGCTTGTTATTCTCCGAACAATTATCCACTTACTATATACTTAGTATTACTATTAGGTACCTATATTCCCGATCTTCAAATTAGGGGAACAAAACTCTATAGAGGTAAACTTCAGAGCCACGTTAACTCTAATTCTCAGGACCTAATACCATATAGTCAATGATAAATTTTGGCTGAATGAAAGAATCAATGAATTTGTGTGCTTTCCTCTACTAGACTAACCCAACAGCTATTATTTTTAATTTTTTTATTTTCTGAGAACTTCATATATGAGCACAGCATCTCCGTCATTCTGACTCCTCCTTGTACTGCTCCAATGCCTCCCACATTTCCCCCGAACAATTTGTAATCTCCTGTATTCACACACATACATAACCTACTGAGTCCACTTAGCATTGATCTTATATACATGTTTTCAGGGTGACCACTTGGGATTGGACAACATATGTGGGACCTCATCCCTGGAGGAACTTGATTCTCCCTCTGTCAGTAGCCACTGACCACAGGTATCTCTTTATAAAGATATGGGATCCTGTGCATCTTGAGTTAGCTAGGTTGGCATTCCAACTGGCATGGTAATTATACTGATCTTATTCAGGCAACTATATGGTTGAGTGCTCCTGGGTGCATTTTCTCTGTCATGTCTAAGGGACATTAACTAACAGCAGACAGCCTGGGCCTTTGACTCTTACAAGCTTGCTTTCTCTTCTATGATTTCCCGTAAGCCTTAGGTGTAGGAGTTGCCTTGAAATTCGATCACCAGGGATTGGGCTCCAGACAGTCACTCATTCTCTCTATATTGACTGGTTGTGGATGTCTGTAGTAGCCTCCAGCTTTTGTAAAAAGTAGTTTCTTTTATGAGGAGTGTTGGTTACCCCCAAGATAAAAGTGTTGCCAACGCACTATGGGCTTATTTGCTGGGTCAGTCATTGTTGTGGTTCATAAGCATCATTGCTATACTGGCTGGTTTTGCGTCAATTTGAAATAAGCTAGAGTCATCAGAGAGGAAGGAGCCTCAGTTGAGGAAATGCCTCCACAAGATCTAGGTGTAAAATATTTTCTCAATTAATGATCAATGGGAGGACCCATTCCATTGAGGGTAGTGCCATCCCCAGGCTGGTGGTCCTGTGTTCTATAAGAAAGCAGGCTGAGCAAGCCAGGGGAAGAAAGCCAGGAAGCAGAACTTCTCCGTGGCTTTTGTATCACCTCTTGCCTTCAAGATCTTGGCCTGTTTGAGTTGCTGTCCTGACTTCCTTCAGTGATGAACAGCATTGTGAAAGTATAAGGCAAATACTGCACCCACATTTGATTTTGTTCATGGCGTTTTGTTGCATCAATAGAAACCTCAACTAAGACAGAAGTTAGTACCAGAATTTTGGGATATTGCTGTGACAGACCTGACCATGCTTTTGGGAGGATTGTGGAAGGACTTTGAAACTTAGGACAAGAAAAGCCATTGGGTGTTGAGAGTTTAGTGGGAAGTTCTTGGGGAGCTTGAAAGGTAAGGGTGTTGAGAGCAGTGCAGAAGACAGAGACCTGGCTTATGAAATTTCAGAGGGAGTTTTAAACTCTATCAGGGCCCTTTGCTATTTTGAATTGAGATTCTGTTGTTCTGGTCAGCTGTGGCCAAAGAGTCAGCCGTGGTTCACAAGAGACCAGCACCATGGAAGGGAAAACTTTACATAACAGGTAGACTTGATGCTGGTTAGCTGGAGCTAAGAAATTAACAGTGATTGAGACCAGCATCACTGAGGTAAAATCTCCTGAGAGCTCAGAGGCCTTGTGTTCCAGAGGCAGCCACCTTGTAATGTGTAAAAGTCACCCAGGTGGTACTGCTTTGAAGGCATGATGAAGTCATAGAGAGCAGCTAAGGCTTGGCACTGTGAGTGGCCAGGAGAGGCCATTAGTGAAGGTGCAGCCTCAGTGGCAGTTGAAGACCCAGGATTGAAGGGGTCATGCAAAGAAGCTGAGGTTTGGCACCATGGTCATGGCGTTTTGTTGCAGCAATAGAAACCCTAAGACAGTTGCTAAGTATTAGGACTACTAATTGCTGTTCTCCCTTGACAGCTGGTGTGCTATGTTCCAATACTGTGAGTAATTCCTGAGGGAGGATGCCTTCAGGCCACTTGCCCATTTGTCCAAGTCCTGTGTCTGAAACACGTGCTTTCTTCAACAATAAAGCCTTACTTTCAATTCCAGGAGACACCCACTAACAACAGCAATAGTCAATATTGTTTTAGAGTGTTTCTTGAACTCCCCTGAACAACAGTTTAGAAGGTTGTTTCTCCTACTTAGTCCTGGAATTTTTGTGAGAGACAATATGGCTTTTGGGGAGCATTATCACCCCACATGGAGTAACTTCATTTAAACCCTTTCTATGTACACACATATGCACACATTATATGTAATTTAGGTAAACACAAAAGAATATAATTCCCCATGTTCATTTCAAGCATCCTTAATGTTGTTTATTCCTCCTCCTTCCCCCTTTCTCTGTTTTGCCCTCCACCTTTCTGCAATTAAAGCCTCCCTCCTATTTCTCCCATTCTCCCTCATAGCAGCTGTGTCCTCCGTTCACCACTGTACAAGTCTTAAGGTTAGGTTTTCTTTTGAAATCTTCTCCTTTTTAGTATGGACTTCTAATTGTTATTTTCCCTCTAAGGACACTTTGCTGCATCTTGTCTTGTCTGTGTCTTCATTTTCATTCATCTCAGTGTATTTTCTAATTACCCTTGTGATTTATTGTTTCACTTCCTAGTTACTTTGGAGTGTGTTGACTGAATGAAAAAAAAATGAGGACACGACTGCTCGTAGGTATGGGTTCAGGAGGCAGATTACCATAGGTATGAGGGTGAAAAAAAACAGCTGTTCTGGAAGAATCCATGGTCATGAGAGGAGACGGGGTGGTGGGAAAGCAAGAGAGGAAGAGAAGAGAGAGGGAGCAAATAGAGGACCTGAGAAGCTAGAGACTGAGAGGGAGCACAAACAAAACGGCTGAGTTATATAGGGCTCAGGCCGAAGGTAACAGAAGCCCAGCCCCTGGGAGGGAGAACTTTAGGGTTTGGGGTGAGAGGAGAAGTGCTGGGAGAAGCCACAGGTACTCAGTGAAACCAGCTGGCCAGGCTCCACTTCTCTATGATAATAGGCACCTCAGTTAGCCATTGTCCTGGGTTTCTTTGAGACCTAACATTTACTATCTACGTACATTTGAATTTTCCAAATTTATAATATTAATTTCCAGTTTCCAGTTTGGAGAATTTACTTACTATGATATTGATACTTTGAATTTTATTGTGTTTTATTTCATTGTGTAACATTTTTTTTCTAGAGAATGTTTTGTATGTATTTATTAATAATTTGTATTTTTCCAGGAAAGGCGCCAAAGCTACACAGAGAAACCCTGTCTCGAAAAACCAAAAAAAAAAAAAAAAATTTGTATTTTTCTCTTTCTGGATTGAGTGGCGCATATGTATTCATTGAATCTAGTCATCTTTCCTTTAGTAAATGTTATATATTGATGTTTCTAACTACTATTTTGAAACTATTTAATCCCTTAATTCTGTGGTTTTTAATGTATCTGGGGACTTTGTTGGCAGGAATATTGATGGTTATAGCTGTTCTTCCTGGTGTGTTTATTCTATTGTTATACTAATTATGTTTCTTTATCTGTAGTGACATATTTGCATATCTGGTTTCTCTGATATTTGTTTCCTAACTTGGAGCATTATGTGACTCTTATTTATCAAATAGATGTGGAAATTTTGTAATTAACTATATCTTTGGATTGGAATTTAGACATGTTCACATTTAATCTTAGTGATAGCAATACTTTTAATCATTTTTCTATGTCTTAAATTTTGTTCTATACTTCCTTTGTTCCTTTTATTGCATTAGGAAAATGTTTTATTGTCAAACATTTCCATTCCTTCAGTGATTATTTTACTATATTTTTATAGATAATTTCTTATTGTCTGTTTTATTATTTATAGCATGTACATTTTATTGCATCAGAAGCTGTGGCAGAGTTACACAGACTTATTTATGATGTGGAAATATTGTTTCTGTAGTTTATAATTTTCCAATTTCCATTAACATTGTTGAGAATGAACATTACATCTATAAATGCTTTTGAGAACTTCATACAAGAGTACTAACTATATTACATGCCAAAGCACTCCTTTCATATCTTCCCTATAAATTCATGACCTCTATATTGTTGTGTTATATAATATTTATATGTGTGTGTGTCCATACAACTTACTTAGTCCTTTTATTGCTTCTCCTATGTACATGTGTCCAGAATATAATATTATGATTACTTTGTATATTTCTACATTTGATAGAGATGCTAGAAGAAATGGAACATTGATATTTATAGTTTTTATATGTATCATTTCTTATCCTCTATATGGCTTCCTGGGAGTTCAAGTTTGTATCATTTTCTTACTACAACTTTACATTTACTTATCTCCTTTGTATTATATTTGTATTGAAGTGCTGGGAGGAGCCATAGGTACAACTGACTCTCCTTTTTTCAATGTTTTTAATTCCAGGCATTCCATTTGTAGTTCCTATATATAATAAATCTCATTTCATTTTTTATTTTGTTGTTTTGAAGATTTTATCTGTTGTTTCTCTCATTTTCTTTATGACATGTCTGAGTAAGGCTCTAACAATTTTTTCCCTTCTATTTTGGGATTGCTTGGGTTTTGTGAATGTATAGATTAATGGAGTGTAGGAAAATTGGAAACACTTTAGCTGCCATTTCATTATTTCTACTCTCCTCTTTTCCTTTCCCTCTAATAATCGTATTGTGCATTTATACAATTAAGTGTGTATCATATTTTCTAAATTTGTTTATTTTTCTTTGTTCTTTTGCTTTATTTGTAATGAATAATTTTTATTGAACTTTCAAAATAGCTACTTTCTTTCTTTTTCCAGTGGTAAACAATTCTGGTGCCCCATAAGCTGAACTCCCCCATTTCAATTTGGTTACTCTTTGTTTTGTTTCTTTTTGTTTCTGTCTTGGTTTGTTACTTTGCTATTCTGTTTCTTTGTTTCTTTGTTTCTTTGTTTCTTTGTTTCTTTGTTTCTTTGTTTCTTTCTTTCTTTCTTTCTTTCTTTCTTTCTTTCTTTCTTTCTTTCTTTCTTTCTTTCTTTCTGTCTGTCTGTCTGTCTATCTGTCTTTCTTTCTTTTTATATCCTGATGGAAGTTTCCCCTCCCTCCTCTCCTCCCAATCCCTCCCCTACATGTCCCCTCTGCCCCCTCACCCATTCAGTCCTCCATTTCTGTTCAGGAAAGGGCAGGCCTCCAAAGGATATCAACAAAACATGGCCTATCAAGTTGCAGTAAGACTAAGCACCTCCCCTCATACTAAAGCTGGGCAAGGCAAGCCAGTATGAGGAATAGGATCCCAAAAGCCAACAAAAGAGTCAGAGACAGGCCCTGCTCCCACTCTTAGGAGTCCCACAAGAAGACCAAGCTACATAACTGTCACATATACACAGAGGGTCTTGGTCAGTCCCATGCAGGCTTTCTGGTTGTCAGTTCAGTCTCTGTGAGCTGCTATGACTCTTTGGGATTTCTTGGGCAGTCCTTAACCCCTCTAGCTCCTACAGTCTTTCCACCCATCTTCCGCAGGATTCTCTGAGCTCTGCCTAATGTTGACTGTGGGTTTCTGAATCTGTTTCCATCAGTTGCTGGATGAAGCCTCTCTGATGACAAATGGGATAGTCACCAATCTGAGTACAGCAGAATATCATAAGGCATCATTACATTGACATTTTTTTCTTCAGTTGTGTTTGGTTCTATCCTAGGTCTCTGGGCCATCCACCCTCTGGGTCCTGGTGCTCCAGGCAGTGTCATGGATGGGCTTTCTCTCATGGCATGGATCTCAAGCTGGACCAGTCATTGGTTGCCATTCTCACAATTTCTGCACTAATGTTACCCCAGCACATCTTTTAGGCAGGACAAATTGTAGGTTGAAGGTTATATGGCTGGGTTAGCATTCCAAACCCTCCACTGGGATTCTTGCCTTGTTACAGGAGATGGCCAGTAAAGGCTACATATACCCCTATTGTTAGCAATCTTAGGTGGTGTCATCCTTGTAAATTTCTGGGAGTTTCCCTGGAACTAGGTTTCAAACTCACCCCAAAATGGCCCCCTTTGCACTCATCTCTTTCAGTGTTGTCCCTCCCACTCCTCCCAATCCCTCACCAGACCCTCTATTTTAACCTATGTCGGCATCCTCAGTTAACCTATGAAATCTAGTCTCCCTTCCCAGGGAGTTCAGGCAGCCCTGATGCCTAAGGATGTTGAACATGTAAGTGTTTATTGGCCAGTTGAGATGCTTCTGTTGAAAATTCTGTTTAGATCTGTACCCCATTTTTAATTGGATTATTTGGGTTTTTTTGATGTCTAGTTTCATGAGTTTCATTGATCCACCTCTCTGTTTTTATGCCAATACCATTCGGTTTTTATTAGTATAGCTCTGTAGCAGAGCTTGAAATCAGAGATAGTGGTACCTCTGGAAGTTCTTTTATTGTACAGGATTATTTAAGCTATCCTGGGTTTTTTTTGCTTATTTTTCCATATGAAGTTGAGTATTGTTCTTCAAGGTCTGTAAAGAATTGTGTTGGGATTTCATTGAATTTTAGATTGCTTTTGGTAAGATAGCCATTTTTACTATGTTAATCCTGCCAATCCATGAGCTGGGAGATCTTTCCATCTCCTGATATCTTCTTCAAAGACTTGAAGTTCTTGTCATACAGGTCATTCACTTGCTTGGTTAGAGTTACCCCAAAATATTTTATATTTGTGGCTATTGTGAAGGGTATTGTTTCCCTGATTTCTTTCTCAGCCTGTTTATTGTTTGTGTATAGGAGGACTACTGATTTTTTTCAGTTAATCTTCTATCCAGCCACATTGCTGGAGGTGTTTATCCGCTGTAGGAGTTCCCTAGTAGATTTTTTTGGGTAGCTCATGAATATTATCATATCTCCTGCAAATAGTGGTACTTTGATTTCTTCTTTTCCAATTTGTATACCCTTGTTCTTCTTCTGTTTTATTGTTCTAGCTAGAACTTCAAGTACTATATTGAATAGATATGAAGAATGAACAGCCTTGTCTTGTTCCTGATTTTAGTGGAATTGCTTTGATGTTAGCTATCAGCTTGTGTATTGCCTTTATTATGTTTAGGTATGTCCCTTGTAACACTGATCTTTACAAGACATTTATCATGAAGGGGTGTGTTGTTGTTGGTATTTTACTCTTTTGGGAGGACTCCACCCAGCTCCCAAATAAATCACACACAGAGGCTTATTATTACTTATGAATGCTCAGCCTTAGCTTGGCTTAGTTTCTAGCCAGCTTTCCTTAACTTTAAATTGACCCATCTGTCTTTTGCCTCTGGGCTTTTACCTTTCTCTATTTTTGTATACCTTTACTTTCTTACTCCATGGCTTGCTTCGTAGCTGGGTGGCTGGCCCCTGTAGTCCTCCTCCTTTTCTGGCTCCTCAATCTTATCTCTCTCCTCCCAGTTTTCTCCTTTTATATATACCCTCTGCCTGCCAGCCCCACCTATCCTTTCTCCTGCCTTGCTATTGGCCAGTTCTTTATTAGATCATCAGGTGTCTTACACAGGCACAGTAATACAGCTTCACAGAGTTAAACAAATGCAACATGAACAAAAGTAACACACCGTAAAATATTCTACTACACAAGGCTAGAGTCTCTTTCTCCCTGGTAAGTATCATCTCTTACTATGGAGCCCAGGGCAGCCACTGATGCTTCATGCCAGTCTTGTGGTTCCTGCTAAGTCAACCTGTAACTTTCCTGTGAGCACAGTCTTATTTGGTCCAATGTGCTCAATCAAACACCACCTCTTTCATGCCCAATTTCTTTTGTAATGCTTATCCTTCTTCTGTTGTCCTCCAGTCAGCTGATAATCATGGGAAATGAGCCTGTTATAACTAAGTGGATTGTATAAATGAATTTATCAGCAACCATTTTCCTTCATAGTCTCATATCTTGTAACTTTTGTCTTAAGTACACCACCTCTCTGTACCCATAGCACTTGCATTGATTCCGTCTCCACCATATTTCACACTAAAGTAAGACAGCCTTTGAGAGGCTTATTCATTTCCTCTAGTAAAGCTTTTCCAAATTAAACAGTTCAAAGTTAGAATATTCTGATTATCATAGTTCCCTGTACTGGACCTTTATTAATGTCCCCACCTGCATAAATTACCATGGATTTTTCCTTCCTTTGTAGTGAAGATCAGATCTGAGATAATCATCTGTGACTTCTATGTCACTGTATCTATACTGTACAATTCTTCCCAGAGGTTTGCAGTAGCTCTGTTTTCATTTTGGTAGTCACTTTCTGTTAATATGCATCTGCTTGTCTCTCCCTGAGTCATTATCACAGTATCGTAATTATAATGATTCTTAATATCCTATATCAACTTCAACATCACAATTTCTTTCCTGCACTGTGCTGAATATTCATGCATGTGGTATTAGAAATAAATTTTAAGATATGCTAATTTTGTCACATAACTTTATTTGCATTGTAATTATAATTTATTAAATAAACCTATGTATTTTATACGTGAAATATTATCTTTATAATTTAGCATAGATATATTGATGATCAAGTTAGATTTATCATTTCTTTGTCTCCTTAATAATTTTCAAATTTTAATCTTTTTATTTTAAAATCTTCATAAAACATCTGTAACAATAATAACTTCCAGGACCATAAGATGTCATTGTAAATGCTTTGGTTTAAATTTTATTTTATTTTTAAATTTTTGTTTTCCTTTAATTTTATTATTTTTATTTTCAATTTCAATTTAATTACACATTGGTATGGCTAATACATGTAAATATCCAGAGTGCAAAATTATTGAGTCATAAAAGCATACCATCCCCTGATTTATAAAGTTCTTGTTCACCACTTTTATTCAACACCAGATGTGGTGATTACTGGAATTATATTCATTTTTATTCTACATAATCTTTTTCAACAAAAATCAATATTGAAAAATTACTATTCCATTTTACCAAAATAGTAGTATAACAAGTAAATTTTGCAAATAATATAAAACATTCTTAATCCCCTTCATACCCACCAACTATACTCCACTACACAGGTGTATTGTGATTCATCCAACTGCTCACATGTAAATACAAATTCCAATAATTTGTTACAGAGCCACATTTGGTGAACTTTTCTTAAAGATACAGACTGCAAATAATGTAAAGTTTCATGGATAAAGTCTTTTTTTTGTTTGTTTGTTTTGGTTTTTCGAGACAGGGTTTCCCTGTGTAGCTTTGCGCCTTTCCTGGAACACTTAGGATTGAATACTTTATGGCAATTTATTCACTATATTTTGAATAGTTATGTGTCTCTGTATTAGCCACACTCTAAAGAGAATTTTTTTCTAATGAATGATGAGAGTTGCAATATATGTATATAAGAATAAGTATTTAGGAGGCTATTTGATATTATGCCAATTTAGCAAAATAATAGTAATTCTCTATCAATACAGGATACTGTGGATGATTACTTCTGGTTGCATAGCTGATCCTGATGCCAAAATCTTACCACTGAAGACACCACACAAATAGCACAGGGAAAAATGAAGCTGGGACTGACCTAGGAACTTTATTCCTGGTGACTAGTTTTCATAGTGCCAGAAGCTCATTTACAGGTTGTTGGAGGAGAAAAATCCTCACCAGGCTTATTCAGCCACAAACCTTGTGAGCTACAATAACTACTGGTCTGAAAAGATATGCCCATTGTTGCAATGGTGGCAATGAAAGCCATGGGGGTAACCAATAGCTTTCTGATTTAAGGCCTAATTTATGGGAAAAAACTATATTGTACTTTTAAAAGTCCATTCACCAATAATTTGTGTAAACTAATGATGTTTACTCTCATAGTTAGCTTCAGTTGGCAACTTGACACACCTGAGAAAAGGAACCCTCAATTGAGGAATTGCCTCCATCAGTGGTGCATCTTTTTAATTGCTAATTTCTGTAAGAGAATCCAGACCACTGTGGGTAGTACAATTCCTGAGTAGGTAGTCTTGCATCATATAAAGAGAGTTATAGCTCAGGAGGCCGTAGAGCAAACCAGTAAGTAGTGCACCTCTTTGGTGTATGCTTCAATTCCTGCCTCCAGGCTTCTGCCTTGCATTCCTGTCTTGGCTTCCTTTGATGATCAGATATAATAACCCTTTCTTTCCCCAATTGGCTTGTTCACTGTTTTATCACAGCAACAGAAAGAAAACTAGAATATTTCACTTTCAAACTTGTCTCCAAACGCTTATATGAGAATAAATGTTAATTTATATTTATATGTAAAAATAAGCAAAATTACATATATGTAATTATTTTTCTCTTATGATAGCAGAAAATGTCATTGGTTTCTTTACAGAAATAGATTGTTACCATAACTCTCCATAGTGTTTATGGAAAATACATAGTTACTGAAAATAAGTATATGCAATTTATTCAACAATTACTTCATTGGAAAGCATTATCTATTTCTAGCATTTTACTTTCTAAGAAAATTATGAAATTTCTATCCTTGAAACTAAAACAAAAACTAATCATCTGGATGCATAGTTCCTCATCTTTTATAGAGCCCTAAGCAAATGGGAATTTAGGAGCCCACCTATTTATTTCCCAAACTTCTTGAAATAACACTTTGATAACCCACAAGAATGTATAGGGTGGTATTGGTACTTTGTTTAACCTCTCCACTGTTTTCTTGGATATTGTTTTGTTTTATTTTTTGTGTGTGTGTGTGTGCGTGTGTACTGTGCATGAGGATATATGAGAAAGCAATTTGAAACATGTGGTGGGCCTGCCCCCACTTTTTCCCCCAGGGTACTCTTGAGCAGGGAGAAATAAGGAATATGTAGATAGAAATAGAGAGAGACAGACACACAGGATAGCCTTGGGAGGGCCTGGGTCAAAATCCACCATCCCCTTCTGTCTCTACTGAAGGGCTTTTAAAGGAATGCCAAGGGGTGGAGCAAAAGACCTCCCCCCAGGACAGCCAAGTGCAGACCATTCCAGACACCTGGTGACTATGCATGCAGTCAAGCCATGCCCTAATGCAGCCTTGCTGTGTAAAGCAAGCTCAGATCTCATTAGGACTCCCACAGAAACAGACTCATAGGACCCTAATCAGCCAACTTCCTATGCATGAGGCCCCAGAACCTTTTAGTACATACCTACTAAATGTACATGTGAACAATTTATACACTATTTACTGAGTAAAAATCACACTTAAGAGATCTATAAGAGAAGAAAGGTATATGTAATACCAATAAGAACATACTTTGGATAACTAGAGAGATGACTCAAGAGGTTGAGGGCAGAGGACTTGGGTTTGGTTCTCAGCACCCAAAACTGGTTACTCCAAACTACCTATAACTCCCAAGGCCAGGGAATCTGATGCCCTCTTCTGGCTCCATGAACACTTCCATGTGTGTGGTGCATATGCATACACTCAGGCACACACACATACAAAATTACTATTAGAACATAAATAATTGGAGCATGAAATCAGTTACAGCTTTATTGATCATTTTATTAAATGCCAGGGAATGATATTGCTTCCATCAATACTCCTATAATCTGGCATTTAGAGTAGTTCCCAGTGTTCAGTGATCCTTAAAGGCATTTTCTTTGAACCACAAATGCCCCATACTCTTTGAAGTCCTCAGCAGTGACCCACATCTGTTTGAATGTTGTCAAGGAAGTCATGACAGATCCACCAATCCAAGCCGAAAAGCATCTGTCTGGGGAAGCTGTGATCTTGATCGGGGTTCCCTCAAAAGCCAGACCTTCCAGTTCTTTCAGCAGTCTATCCTGTAGCCCAGCAAACAGGGTGGTACCTCCAGACAGCACAATCTCAGCAAACAGTGTCTCCTGGATGTCAATGTCACACTTCATGATGCTGTTGCAGACCATTTTTGAGATTCCTAGATCGTGAATACCTAGATTATCAGGTGTAAAAAGAACCTCAGGCACCCGGCAAAGGTGATCATTCATCTGGATGATATTCCCATCTGGCAGTTGGTATTCTCCTTGGGTCTCCACATGTTTCAGGGGGGTATTTTCTTGTCCAATGGTGACAGTGCATAACTTCTCTTTAATGTCATCCACCACTGCTTTGTTGAGGATGCAGGGGAATGTGTAGCCTTTAGCAAGAAGGAGTCGGGTGAGGTGCTCTGTGATATCTCTTCCTGCCACATATAGCTTGGTGATTGCATGAGGCAGAGAGTAGCCCTCATAGATGGGGACAGTACAAGTGACCCCATCTCCACTGTCCACTACCAGGCCAGTGACACATGCAGAAGCACACAAGGCTCCAACCGCATGATTACAAAGGTACAAGGCAGGTACATTAAATTTCTCAAACATTATTTCTGTGGTCTTCTCTCGGGTCTCTCGTGGGTTCAAGGAGGGCTCAGTCAGGAAAACTGGCTGTTCACTGGGTTTCACTCCTAGTTCCCACTCAAAAAGTTCCTTCCACAGTTTTTCCATGTCATCCCATCTAGTTACCAGTCCACGCTCAACAGGATAGTGCAGATACAAGCCATTGTACATATCCTGGGCTTCTTCTCCCACAAAGTACCTTTTCCGATTGGTTCTTGCTGATGGTATGTTGAATTTTGGGTGTCCTACAACAGAGTTGATGACATTTCGGGGTCCAATCTCTCCTGAAATTCCAAATTTACAGAGTCCAGAACCATTGTCAAAAATCACAGCTGGAATATCTAATATAGCTGGATCAAACATGGGTGGATTTGATCTTTTGCACGTCACAATAGAAGGAATATTTGAACCACCCAGAGGGACAAAATGTGGCTCAGTTGTTCACAGTCTATCAGAGCAGCAGATACTTAGCCCATGAATGTTATCTCCTTTCTGGTGGTTCAGAGTCTGCTGGGAGGCAACTTCAGGGATAATTGCTTCTTACGTCACAATGTAGCCATGGGAATAAGTGTGCATGCAGTCATAATCAAGAGGTAGGAAGGGATCTCTGAAGCAACACTACTCTTCATTTGGTGAGAGATGAAATACTAGAGATAAGCCATCCAATATCATAGCTTTCAGTAGCCTGTGATGTCAAATCAAACTAAAGTTATGTGTCCCAGAATTCAGTCTTTATTTTTTGTTTTATTTGTTTGTTTGTTTGTTTTTATTGAAAATAGATTCTTCTCTCAATACACCCCAACCATGGTTTCCCCCCCTCCACTCCTCTTAGCTCCCCTCCCACCTCCCCTCTTCCCCAGATCTACTCCCACTTCATTTATTATTCAGAAAAAAGCAGATCTCTAAGAGATAGCCAGACAGGACAAAAGAAGATACAATAAGACCAGGCAAAAGCCTTCATATTGAGGTTGGACCAGCCAAGCCAATAGGAGGAAAGAGTTTCAAGAGCAGTCAAAAGAGTCAGAGATACACCCACTCCCATTGTTAGGGGTCTCACAAGAACACCAAGCTAACAGCCATAACATGAATGCAGAGGACCTAATGCAGACCCATGCAGGGCCCATGCTTGCCACTTCACTCTCTATGATCCAATCACATTGAGCACTGCTTAGTTGATTCTGTGGGCCATGTTCTCCTAAAGACTGTAGGAGTCAGAGGGAATGGAGGATACCAATCTCTCTTTCAATAAATGTAAAATTGAAACATACAAATTTTCTGAATATGTATTAAATAATGTAAAATGTGTATATTGTATATTATAATATATAATATACAGAATTAATGTTAGCAGTACTTCACATGCTATATATGATATATAGTATGTAGTATAGTAACATACCTCTAAAACTTTATACTATATATTAAAACATAGCATATCAAATACAAAGTATGTTATATATATGCATGTAAAATTACATATATACATATGTACATTTAACTATGTGTGTGCATATATATATGTAAGTTCAGCAAGCACTTCTTAATCTACTTTTTTGTTTTGTTACTTTTTTGTTTTGTTACTGAGAAGGTCTCATGTAGCTCATGCTGACATTTATATTACTATATAGCAAAGAGTGGTCTTGAACTTCTGATCATTTTTTCCCTAATACCTAGGTTATCTGATTACAACTGCATACTACCACACATGAAACAATATACAGTGGTTTAGATAGCAAACAAATGCGATACAACACTTAATTGTTATTCATTGTGGTTAAAATGTCATAATATCCACCATCTTGAACATTTTAAACTCTATAGATATTGTATTTATATATTTTTATTAAATTTTCAGTGACAATAATATATATATGACAATTAAATATATATATATATGTATATATATAATTTTGCTCACCCTCTATCCTCTCTTCTCTCCATTTCACCTCTGTCAGCACTCCCTCCTTCTCCTTCCTATAAATTCATTCCCACATTGATGACTTTTTTGTTTATATGAGTGATCTATTAAGTTTAATCAGGTTTGTGTGCATTTTCATGAGTTTTGGACTATCCATTTGTGCTCATCAGTGTGGACACAACTGCAGATAATGAACTCATCCACTATCATAAACTTTGTAGTAAGCAATATTTCAGCATGGATGGATAGGACCCATTGCTCCTCCCCTATCCATGACTGACTGTGACAGGCCCTGTCTTGTTCAGACCCACTACGGGTAACCACAACTGCAGTGAGTTCAAGATTTCAGTGGCTATATCATGCCCAGATGATGACATTTTGTAGCTCCCTATCGTTTGGATCTTACATTTTTTCTGTTTCCTCTCCAGTGATGTGCCATAGATGTTTCAATGGAGCCTTAGAGGGGGTGATACAAATGTTTTTGTTATGGATAAACACTCAGCCATCACTGATTCTTACTACCTTATGTATCCATGAGTGTCTACATTCATAACCCTTCATTACAAAGACAGGCTTCCCTTACTGAGACAGAGAATACCATTTATCTATCAGTAGAAACAAAGATGTTTTGAAAACAGTTTGATGCTGCATCATTTTAACTTAACAATAGTAGTAAGCCCACCTAGGGCTTATGACTTCCTCATCCATATGTTTTTGCGTGGGTTACACATATGTGGAAAGATCTCAAATCCAGTCAGAGAGGAGCTGTTTACTACTTGAACATTTTTGTCACTATTGTAAAATAGGTACATCTTGCCTGGTACAGAAGAGCATAGTAGTCACAGCTGGATACGTCTTGGCTGCTTTCCTCCCCTCATAGCTTCTACAACACCTTCAACAATGATGAATGTTAGCCACAAGGGAGGAACAGTTCCAGATTTGTTTTTCTATATCTTGCAACCAAGGTATGTGGTGTCATCACAAATAGGATTTTATTATCTAGTTCTGATGGGAAACTGATGGTTAGGAGTGTTTTTGGAGTTATTTTTTTCATTGAGAATCCCCTATATGTATACAATGAAATATGATAATACTCATCCCTTTTACTCTCTTCAAGTCCCTCTTGATCTTCCCCCAATATACAAGTTTATGTCCTCTTTGTTTTTATTGCTTTAGTAACACACTAAGTCCCATTGGTGCTACTCGTATATGTGTGGTTGTGGAACAAACCATTGGAGCATGGACAACCTGCCAGTGGCCAAACATACAAAGAATAATAATACAAAGAAAAAAAGCTTCTTTTTCATCATAATTTTATCAAAAGCACAGAAGCCTATGGCTGAGGATGTCATAAGCCCTAGAGTGGAATTTGTTTATTATTATTGTGCTAAAAAGTCATGTTGTCAAATTCCTTTATAAATATTTATGTTCATACCCACAGATCTAGGTTGCTCTGAACCTTAAAAATTCTTCCTTTTACAATAATCAGCAGCTAATGAGGAGACTTGCCAAAGTGATGATGCTCAGTTCTAAATCTTAAAATTTTAACAACACCCTCATATGTGTCCTGAACAAGGGTGAGGGTATATCACACAAAAAGAGGGAAAAAGAATGCAATAGAAAAAGGATATTGGGGAAAGCTGTGAAAAGCTGTCCTCTGGATATGACAGAGCTGTTGCACAAGTGAAGTCATGGCATTTATAGTTACCTGCACAAGAACTGTGTTAGATCAAGCCAGCCAAAATTCTAGAAAAGGTAGTGGAGGTTTCAAGACCCCATGCTTCACTTAACAGCTATGTGCAGACATAACCTAAAGTCACCTGGGAAAAGACCTTTTTTTTTTTCTTCTTTGAAACAGAGTCTTACAATGTAACCTATACTCTCCTGGAACTTTCTATGTAGACCAGTGTGGCCTTGAAGGTCACAGAGATCCACTAGCCTCTGGAACTTTCTATGTAGACCAGTGTGGCCTTGAAGGT
>LZPO01087147.1:361176-379182 GCA_001675575.1 Neotoma lepida
CACGTGTTCCACGTGGCTTTACCTGTGTGCCGTTACATGCTGCTGCTTTCTAGATGGCGGAATGGCGTCTGCCCCTGCTCTGCTTTCGGCTTCTCTTCCCCTAGTTCGAATGTCCTGCCTAACCTTATTCTGCCTCGCCATTGGCCAAACAGCTTTATTTATCAACCAATCAGAGCAACACATTTTTAGAAAGACATTCCCATCAACCTGTCTGTTTTCCATTCGAATACCAAGCTGTTTTTATTACTGTAGCTCTATAGTAGAGCTTGCAGTCAGGGATGGTGATGACTCTGGAAGTTCCTTTATTGTACAGGATTGTTTTAACTATCCTGTGTTTTTTTGTTTTTCCATATGAAGTTGAGTATTGTTCTTCTGAGGTCTATGAAAAATTGTGTTGGGATTTTGATGGGGATTGCATTGGATCTGTAGATTGCTTTTGGTAAGATTGCCATTTTTACTATATTAATCCCACCTATCCATTAACACGGGAGATCTTTCCATTTTCTGATATTTTCTTCAGTTTCTTTCTTCAAAGACGTGAAGTTCTTGTCATACAGATCTTTCACTTGTTTGGTTAGAGTTACCCCCAAGATATTTTGCATTATTTGTGTCTATTGTAGAGGGTGTTGTTTATCTCATTTCTTACTCAGCACATTTATCATTTGTGTACAGGAGGGCTACCGATTTTTTTAGACTTGTATCCTGCCACATTAATAAAGTGTTTATCAGCTGTAAGAGTTCCCCAGTAGAATTTTTGAGGTCACTTACGTATACTATCATATCATGTGCAAATAGTGAAAGTTTGACTTCTTCTTTTCCAATTTATATCCCTTGATCTCCATTTGTTGTGTTATTGCTCTACTTAGAACTTCTAGTACTACATTGAATAGATATGCAGATAGTGGACAGCCTTTTCTTGTTCCTGATTTTAGTAGAATTGCTTTGAGTTTCTCTCCATTTAATTTTATGTTGGCTATGGGCTTGCTCTATATTGCTTTCCTATGTTTATATATGTTCCTTGTATCCTTGATCTCTCCAAGACTTTTATCATGAAGTGATGTTGAATTTTGTCAAAGGCTTTTCAACATCTAATGATATGATCATGTGGGTAGATTACATTGACAGACTTCTGTATGTTGAACCATCCTTGCATCTCTGGGATGAATCCTACTTGATCATGGTGGATGATTTTTTGATGTGTTCTTAGATTTGGTTTGCCAGTATTTTATTGAGTATTTTTGTATCAATGTTCATGAGGAAGATTGGTCTGTAATTCTCTTTCTTTGTTGCATCTTTGTGTGGTTTGGATGTCAGAGTAACTGTAGCCTCATAAAAAGAGTTTGGTAATATTACTTCTGTTTCTCTTGTGTGGAACAATTTGAAGAGTATTGGTATTAGCTCTTCTTTGAAAATCTGGTAGAATTCTGCACTGAAACCATCTGGTCTTGGATTTTTTTTTGGTTGGGAGACTTTTAATGGCTGTTTCTATTTCCTTAGGGGTTATTGGTCTATTTAATTTGTTTATCTGGTTTTGATTTAACTTTGGTATGTGGTACCTATCCAAAAAATTGTTCATTTCTTTTAGATTTTCCAATTTTATGGAGTACAGGTTTTTGAAGCATGATGTAATGATACTCTGGATTTCATCATTGTCTGTTGTTATGTCTCCCTTTTCATTTCTGATTTTGTTAATTTGGATGTTCTCTCTCTGCCTTTTAGTTAGGTTGGATAAAGGTTTGTCTATCTTGTTGATTTTCTTGTAGAACAATCTCTTTGTTTCCATTTCATTGATTTCAGTCCTGAGTTTAATTATTTCCTGTCCTCTACTCCTCCTAGGTGAGTTTGCTTCTTTTTGTTCTAGAGCTTTCAGGTGTGCTGTTAAGTCGCTAGTGTGAGATTTCTCCAAATTCTTCATGTGGGCATTCAATGCTATTAACTGTCCTCTTAGCACTGCTTTCATAGTGTCCCATAATTTGGGGTATGTTGTACTTTCATTTTCATTGAATTCTAGGAAATCTTTAATTTCTTTCTTTATTTCTTCCTTGACACAGTGATTATTCAGCTGGGAGTTTTCAGTTTCCATGAGTTTGTAGGCTTTCTGTAGATTGCATTGTTGTTGAATTCTAAGTTCAACTCATGGTGATCTAATAAGATACAGGAGGTTATTCCAAGTTTTTTGTATCTGTTTGGATATGCTTTGTGACTGAGTATGTGGTCAGTTAGAGAAGGTTCCATGAGGTGCTGAGAAAAACGTATATTTTTTGTGTTTGGGTGAAATGTTCTAAGATGTCTGTTAACTCCATTTGAGTCATAACATCTGTTAGTTCCCTTATTTCTCTGTTAAGTTTCTGTCTGGCAGACCTGTCCATTGCTAAGAGTAGGGTATTGCAATCTCCTGCTATTAATGTGCAGGATGTGATGTGTGATTTAAGATTTAGTAATATTTCTTTTACAAATGTGTGTGTCCTTATATTTGTGGCATAAATGTTCAGAATTGACACTTCCTTCTGATGGATTTTTTCCTGTGATGAATATGAAATGTCCTTTTCCATCTCTTGATTAATTTTAGTTTGAAGTCTATTTTTTTAGATATTAGGATAGCTATACCAGCTTGCTTCTTAGGTCCATTTGATTGGAAAATCTTTTCCTAACCCTTTACTCTGAGATAATGCCTGTCTTTGAAGTTGAGGTATGTTTCTTGTATATTGCAGAAGGATGAAGCCTGTTTTCATATCTACTATATTAGCCTGTGTTTTTTATAGGCAAATTGATTCCATTGATGTTAAGGGATATTAATGAGCAGTGATTGTTAATTCCTGTTATTTTGGGCTTTGTTGTTGTTGTTGTTGGTGTGTGTGTGTTTCCCTTCTTTGGGGTTTTCTGGTTAGAGATTATCTATTGTCTGTGATTTTGTGGGTGCATATAACTTCTTGGGTTGGAGTTTTCCTTCTAGTGCTTTTCTGTAGGGCTGGATTTGTGGATAGATATTGTTTAAATCTGGTTTGTCATGGAATATCTTGTTTACTCTGTCTATGATGATTGATAGTTTTGCTGGGTATAGTAGTCTGGACTGATATCCATGGTCTTAGGGTCTGCAAAGTGTCTGTCCAGGACCTTCTGGCTTTTAGAGTCTCCATTGAGAAGTGGAGTGTGAGCTTGATAGGTCTGCCTTTATATGTTACTTGGCCTTTTTCCTTTACAGCTCTTAATAGTCTTTCCTTATTCTGTATGTTTAATGTTTTGATTATTATGTTGTGAGGGGACATTTTTTTCTCATCTAGTCTATTTGGTGTTCTGTAAGCTTCTTTTACCTTCATAGGCATGTCCTTCTTTAGGTTGGGAAAGTTCTCTTCTATGATTTTGTTTAATATATTTTCTAGATCTTTAAGTTGGAATTCTTTTCCTTCTATCCCTATTATTCTTGGGTTTGGTCTTTTCATGGTGTCCCAGATTTCCTGGAGGTTTTGTGTCAAGAATTTTTTTGGATTTAACATTTTCTTTTACCAGTGAATTTATTTCTTCTATCATATCTTCAATGCCTGAGATTCTCTCTTCCATCTCTTGTATTCTACTAGAGATGCTTGCATTTGTGGTTCTGTTCACTTACCCAAATTTTCCATCTCCAGAATTTCCTTGGTTTGTGTTTTCTTTGTTGCCTCTATTCAATTTTCACGTCTTGAACCGTTTCCTTCACCTGTTTGATTGTTTTTTTTCTTGGCTTTCTTTAAGAGATTTACTGATTTCTCCCAAATTTTTTGTTTGTTTGTTTTCCTCAATTTCTCTAAGGGAATTTTTTATTTCATCTTTGAGGACCTCTATCATCTTCATAAAGCCATTTTTAAGTTTGCTTTATTCTACTTCATCAATGACACCTATAGAGTCTGCTGATATTGCAGAAGACAGCTGTTCAAGGGGAGAATGCTGGAGTAGGTGGGAGTTGGTGGCAGAGTGGGTCTTGTGGGAACAGAATCCAGTGGGTGGCAGCAGTAGTAGTTTGGCCTGCCTGCTGGTCTGTCACCTGCTGGCCTGCTGCTGGGGTCTCACAGATGACCATTTTTTATTGTCCATTTATCAGTTGATGGACACGTAGGCTGATCCCCATCCCATTTTGTTGAAAATAGATTAGTTTCTTACAGAATGTATCCTGACTAGAATTTCCCCTTCCTCTATTTCTCCCAGTTTCT
This sequence comes from Neotoma lepida, assembly GCA_001675575.1. Taxonomy (NCBI): domain Eukaryota; kingdom Metazoa; phylum Chordata; class Mammalia; order Rodentia; family Cricetidae; genus Neotoma; species Neotoma lepida. The sequence continues at coordinate 365,361 of LZPO01087147.1, forward strand.
CCCACCTCCCTTCCGATCTGGATTCACTCTCTTTCTGTCTCTCATTAGAAAAGAACAGGCTTCTAAGAGATAACAACAGAACATAACTAAATAAAATGTAAAAAGATAAAAAAAAATCATTACATACAAGTTGGACAAGATAAACCAGCAAAATGAAAAGAGACCCTTTAGAAGGCACAAGAACCAGAGACCCACTCATTCACCTCTCAGGAGTCCCATTAAAAATCCTAAACTGAAAGCTATAATATATATGCAGAGGGCATGGTGCAGAACTGTGCAGGCCCTATACTTCGTGCTTTAGTCTCTGTGAATTCATATGAGCCTTGCTTAGTTGATTTAAGGGACCTTGTACTCCTGTTATCCTCCATCGGCTCTGACTCTTCCACTCTTTCTGCCTCCTCTCCTGTGGGGTTCTTTGAGCTCTGAAGGGAGGGATTTGATGGAGACATCCCATTTAGAGCTCTGTGTTTCAAGATCTCTGTGTAATGTCTTACTGTCTCTGTATTTGTTCATATATGCTGCAGGAGAAAGCTTCTCTGATGATTGATCTATAAGTATAAAAGAATATTAGGAGGTGTTTTTTGCTTCTTTATTTAAAAGACTTGTTGTATTTGGTTTTAACCTAGGTCTCTGGTCTCTGGGCTATGTAACCTCTGGTTCTTGGTCAGCCAAGTAGTGTGAGGTATGGATTCTGTCTCATGGAGTGGGCATTTAGTCAAATCAGAGGTTGGTTGGCTACTCCCACAAGATTTATGCCACCATTGTACTAGAATATTTTGCAGGCAGGACAGCATTGTAGATCAAAGCGTTTGTGGCCAGGTTGAAGTTTACATTCCTACTTTGGTAGCCTGCAGAATACCTTCCAGTACCAAAGACACTAAAATGTAGGGGTGAAGGTTCTATGTAGGCATCAGCTCATGGGTGTTTCCTTCAGCAATGGTGTCTTACTGTCAGTTTGTGTAGAGGAACCTGTTGTTTTGTCAAAAGCCTGGGTTGTTTGGAGATTCTAATGGGGCCCCTTTGGTCAACAATTTAATTGGATGTAACTCATTCCTGGTACTGGAAGCTTCATTTGGTGACAAGAGATGACAAGTTGGAACTCTCTTTCCCTGATTATTTACAAACTTCATTAGGATCACCTTCATATATTTTAGAAAGTTTTGACTGCTCTAGGTTTTCAGCTGCTCTAGGTTTATATATCACTCCTCAAATGCCTCTTATTTTAGCTGGTTCTCCACATATCCCCCCAAACTCAATTTCCCTTCCACTTCTCCAACTTCCTTCACTTCCTGCCCCCCTGAAACCTAGTCCACCTATAAAACTATTCTATTTCTCCAACCCAAAGAGATCCATGTGTCCCCCCCCCAGTCATTTCCTCTATGCTTAACCTCTGTGGGTCTACTATGGATTGTAGCTTGGTTATCATTTTCTTAATGTCTAATATCCACATGTAAGCAAATATAAACTGCATTTACCTTTCTGTGCCTGGGTTACATCACTTAGGATGAGTTTTTCTTTTTCCATCCTCTTTCCTGCAAGTTTCATTATGTAATCTTTTTTAACAGCTGAGTAGTACTCCATTGTGTAAATGTACCACAGTTTTTCTATCCATTCTTCTGTTGAGGGACATCTAGGTTGTTTCCAATTTCTCACTGTTGTGAATAGAGCATCAATGAATGAACATGATTGAGCAAATGTCTGTGTGGTAGGATAAAATTCCTTTGTGTATGTGCTCAAGAGTGATGTGTAGTCGAAAGTTTTCCTGTGTCCCGCCCAGTCCTGTAGCCACTCAGACCCAAGTAAACACACAGAGGCTTATATTAATTATGAACTGGATGGCCTGTGGCTCGGGCTTCTTACTATCCAGCTCTTACAACTTAACTCAACCCATAACCATTAATCTATGTATTGCCACGTGTTCCGTGGCTTTACCCACATCCCATTACATGTTGATCATTGGACGGCTGTCTCCTGTCTCCTCTGTCTCTGCCTTTCTTCCTCTTGTCTCTTGGATTTCCCACCTGGCTATAACCTGACTTGCCATAGGCCAGAGCAGCTTCTTTTTTAACCAATCATAGCAACACATATTCACAGCATACAGAAAGACATCCCACAGCAGTGGTGTACCTGGATCTTGAGGTAGATCTATTCCCAACATTCTGAGGGACCATCATATTGATTTCCATAGTGGCTGTACAAGTTTTGACTCACACCAGCAATGGAGTAGTGTTTTCCTTGCTTCACATCCTCACCAACATGAATTGTCACTTGTCTTTGATCTTAGCCGTTCTGTCAGGTGTTATGGAATAGCAAAGTCACTTCAATTTGCATTTCCTGGATGACTAAGGATGTTGAACATTTCTTTAAATGTTTCTCAGCCATTTAAGTTTCCTCTATTTGGACTTCTGTTTAGAACTGTACCTCATTTTTAAATTGGACTATTTGGTTTTCTGATATTTAGTTTCTTGAGTTCTTTATATATTTTGAGGAGTTGATGAAGATCTTTTCCCATTCTGTAGGCTGCTGCTTTGTATTATTGACAGTGTCCTTTGCCTTACAGAAGCTTTTAAGTTTCATGAGGTCCAATTTAGTAATTGTTGATCTTAGTGCCTGTGTTAATGGTGTTCTGTTCATAAAGTTGTTTCCTGTTCCAAGGCTATTCCTTATTTTCTCTTCTATTGGGTTCAGTGTATCTGGTTTTATGTTGAGATCTTTGATCCATTTGGTGTTGAGTTTTGTGCAATGTGATAAATATTAATCAATTTGAATATTTTGCATGCAGGAATTCAGTTTGTCCAGCACCATTTGTTGAAGATGCTGCCTTTTCTCCAGCATGTATTTCTGACTTCTTTATAAAAAAAATAGATTTCCATAAGTGTGTGGGTTTATGCCTATGTCTTTAATTCAATTCCATTGATCAATATATCTGTTTTATGCTAATACCATGCAGGTTTTATTACTATAGCTTTGTAGTATAACTTGAAATAGAGAATGATGAGTCCTTCCACAGTTCTTTTATTGTTGAGGATTGTTTTAAGCTACCCTGTTTTTGTTTGTTTGTTTTTTTGTGTGTTTTTGATGTGTGTGTGTTTCCTTATGAAGCTGAGAATTGTCTTTCAAGATCTGTGAAAAATGTGTTGGCTTTTTTTATGGGGATTTCATTGATTCTGTATATTGCCTTTGGTAAGATGGGCATTTTTACTATGTTAATCCTACCAATCCATGATCATGGCAGATATTTCCATCTTTTGATATCTTCTCCAATTTCCTTATTCAAAGACTTCAATTTTTATAATACAGGTTTTTCAATTGCTTGGTTAGAGTTACCCCAAGATATTTTATATTATTTGAGACTATTGTGAAAGATGTTGTTTCCCTGTCTTCTTTCTCAATCTGTTATTTGTATATAGGAGGGCAATTGATCTTTGTGATTTAATTTTGTGTTCAGCCACTTTGCTAAAAGTGTTTATCAGCTATAAGAGTTTCCCTGTGTAATTTTCAAGGTTACTTTGTATACTATCATATCTTGTGCATATAAAGATACTTTGAAATGTTAACTTCCAATTTGTATTCCCTGATCTCCTTCAGTTGTCTTTTTGCTCTAGATAAATCTTCAAATACTATATTGAATATATAATGAGAGAGTGGAGAACCCCCTCTTGTTTCCAATTTCTGTGGAATTGCTTTCAGTTTCTCTACATTGAGGTTGATGATGGCTATGGTCTTTCTGTAAACTTCCTTTATTATATTTAGGTATGTCCCTTGTATCACTAATCTCTTCAGGAGATTTGTTGGGTTTTTGTCAAAGTCTTTTCTGCATCTAATGAGATGATCATATAGCTTTTGTCTTTCTATTGGTTTATATGATGAATTAAATTCTTGACTAACATCTGTTGAGCCATTCCTGCCTTTCTGGGATGAAGCCTACTTTATCATGTTGAATGATCTTTGTGATTGGTTCTTGGATTCTGTTTAGAAGTAGTTTATTGATTATTTTTGCATGTATATTCATAAAGGAAATTTGCCTGTAATTCTTTCTTTGTTGGGTCTTTATGTAGTTTGGGTATCAGGGTACCTGTGGCCTCATAAAACAAATTGGGTAATGTTCATTCTCTTTTTATTTTGTGGAATAATTTGAGGAGTATTGGCATTAATTCTGTTAAAGTCTGGTAAAATTCTGTGCTAAAACCATTTGGCCTTGGGCTTTCTTTGGCTGTTACAATTTTGATGGCCACTTAAATTTCATTAGTGGTTATTGGTCTGTTTAAATTGCTTACATAGTCTTGATTTAACTTTGTTAAGTAGTACCTATGAAATTATCCAATTTTTAAAAATTTTCCAAATTGTTTGAGAACAGACTTTTTATGATTCTGTGGATTTCCCTGGTGCATATTATTATGTCCCCTTTTTCATTTCTGAGTTTGTTAATTTGGATATTCTCTCTCAGCATTTTAGTTTATTTGGATAAGGGTTTGTGGGTTTTACTTATTTTCTCAAAGAACCAACTTCTTGTTTCATTGATTTTTTTTTATTTCTTGTTTGTTTGTTTCTATTAAATTCAGTCCTGAGTTTGATTATTTATTGCCATCTACTCTTTTTGGATGTGATTTCTTGTTTTTGTTCTAGAGTTTTCAGGTGTACTGTTAAATTCTAGTATAGATCTCCCTTTTTTTTACATAGAGCCTTAGTACTATAAACTTGCCTTTTAGAATCATTTCATTGTGTCCCATAAATTTGTGTATATTGTGCATTCATTTTTATTGAATTGTATAAAGTATTTAATTGCTGTTTTGACCCATTTTTCATTCAGTAGAAAATTACTCAGTTTCCATGAAATTGTAAGCTTTCTCTTGTTTCTGTTGTTGATATCCAGCTTTTAAAAAAAATTTACAACCCAACCACAATTTCCCCTCTCTCCTGTGGGTTTTCTTGTGATGTCCTTAAATGCTCTGGCTTCTACAATCATTCCTCCCTGTCTTCAGGAGGATTCCCTGAGCTCTGCCTAATGTTTGACTGTGGGTCTCTGCATCTGTTTCCATCAGTTGCTGGATGAAGCCTCTCTGATGACAAATGGAGTAGTCACCAATCTATGAGTGTAGCAGAATATCCTTAGGCATTATTACATTGACATTTTTTTCACCAGTCCTGTTTGGTTTTATCCTAGGTCTCTGGGCCTTTTAGACTCTGGGTCCTGGTGCTCCAGGCAGTGTCAAGTGAGCTCTCTCTCCTGACATGGGTCTCATGCTGGACCAGTCATTGGTTGGCCACTCCAACAATCTCTATGCCACCCTTACCCCAGCATATTCCATAGGCAGGATGGATTGTAGGTTCAAAGTTAAGTGGCTGAATTGGTATCCCAGTCCCTCTACTGATAGTTTTGCCTGGTCACAGGAGATGGTCACAGGCTACATATCCCTGCTTGCTAGGAATCTTAGCTGAGGTCCTCCTTGTAGATTCCTGGAGTTCCCATTACACCAGGTTTCTACCTGACCCTGAAATGACCACATTCCTAGTGGACTTTTTCAGTACCCTCCCCCCACCTTTCCCCACCTTATTCCTCTTGTTCCCACCCCCATTCACCCCCCAGTCTACTCATGAAATTTCTTCTATTTCCCCTTCCCAGGGAGATCTTGAGCCCTCCTTGTTACCTAGCCTCTTTGTATCTATGGATAGTAGCATTGTTATCTTTTACTTTACAAATAGAAATCTCTTCTATTTCCCCTTCCCAGGGAGATCTTAGTGTGCCTCTTGAGCCCTCCTTGTTACTTAGCCTCTCTGTATCTATGGATAGTAGAATGGTTACACTTTACTTTACAGCTAATATCCATTTATAAGTGAATACACACTATTTTTGTCTTTCTAGGTCTGGGTTACCTCACTCAGTATGACATTTATCTAGTTTCATACATTTGCCTTAATTTCCATGATGTCTTTGTTTTTTGACAGTTGAGTAATAATCCATTGTGTAAATGTACCACATTTTCTTTATCCATTCTTCAGTAGAGGAAATTCTAGGTTGTTTCCAGGTTCTGGGTATGAGGAATAAAACTACTATGAACATAGTTGAGCAAGCGTCCTTGTAGCATGATTGAGAATCCTTTGAGTATATTCCTAAGAGTGGTGTTGCTGGGTCCTGAGGTAGAGTGATCCCCAATTTTCTGAGAAACCACTTGTATTGGGTGGTTTGGTGTGTTAATTTGACACAAGCAAGAGTCATCAGCAAGGAATGAACCTTAGTTGAGGAAATGCCTCCATGAGATCCAGCTGTATGTCATTTTCTTAATTAGTGATCAATGAGGTAGGCCCAGCCCATGGTGAGTGGTACCATCCCTGGGCTGGTAGTCCTGAGTTCCATAAAAAAGCAGGCTGAGAAAGCCATGAGAAGCAAGCCAGTTAGCAGTACCTCACCAAGGCTTCTGCATCAGCTCCTGCCTCCAGGATCTGGCCCTGTTTGAGTTCCTGTCCTGAATTCCTTCAATAATGAACAGCAATATGGAAGTGTAAGTCAAACAAACCCTTTTCTCCCCAACTTGCATTTTGGTCATGGTGTTTCATCTCAGCAATATTGATTTCCAAATATTGATTTCCACCATATTGATTTCCAAAGTGGCTCTGCAAGTTTACACTCCCACCAGCAATGGAAGAGTATTTTCCTTGCCCCATATAATTTTACATTAATTATTAGTAATTGGTATTACTAATATTGATTATTATTCTTGTATATTAATTATACAGAGTGGTGAGATTCATAAAAATATTTTCCTTCCAGGATGCTATATACTTTTAAATGGATTTCTCCCTATACATCCTTCTATTTTCCCTACTTCACCTCCCACTAGAACCTATCCTTCCCCAAACACTCTTGCATCTGTTTTCCTGTTATATATTCTTTTATAAAGAATTTTGTGTACATATGCAAAATCTAGAATCTACAGAAAAGGGAACTTGTGATATTTGTCTTTCTGAGTCTTGGGTGATTTTGCTTAATATAGTGATCTCTAGATGAATCCATTTTCTTATGATATAATTTCATTCTTTATGGCTGAACAGAATTCCATTGTGAATCTGTACCACACTTTCTTAGTACATTTGTCAGTTCATGGGTACCTTTCTTAGTCTATAACTTGGCTTTTGTGAATAGCATTGCAATAAATATGGGAGTGCAAGTATCTCTAGTGTATAATTTAGAGTTCTTCAGGTATATATTTAGTAGTGGTATAGATGTTATATGGTAGCGCTGTTAGTATTTAGAGCAACCACCATACAAATTCTAATTTCCACAAAACAATAAAATAGTTTGCATTTGTGTCAAAGACAAAAATAATGGACTGTGTTGAATATGACAATCCCTTTATACCATTATTCTTTATCATAGGTATACTTCTGTTATCCAATAGTTATTTTTAGTACCTGAAAGTTTGGTGAGTTCCAAAACTAAGTAATAATTCACATATTCCCTGAGAGTATAAAATTATAAATATTGCCTTTGTAATAGAAGCTACTCTTATTCAATAATTTATCATATTGACTAAAGTGCTTATGATGGCACTTAATTTTGTTCTTGCTATAGTTGTAAGTTCCTCCATGCCATAGTTTTAAAAAATTAACTGACTTAACCTTCAAAGTATTTTCAATATATTTTATATTTTATTAGTGTTTTAATGGAATCCTCACTGGATAAAATAAATGCAAGAAGGGCAAATTAATTTTTTGTGTGGCTGATTGTGGGAGCCCATAAAGGCTTTCTGGTGACATCTGAGCTTGCTTTACACAGCAGGGCTGCATTAGGGCATGGCTTGACCACGTGCATGGTCACCAGGTGTCTGGAATGGTCTGCACTTGGCTGTGCTGGGGGGAGGTCTTTTGCTCCACCCCCTTTCCTTCCTTTAAAAAGCCCTTTAGTACAGATAGAAGAGGCTAGTGGGTTCTGATCCAGGCCCTCCAGAGGCTATCCTATGTTTTCTATCTGTCTCTCTGTATATATACTTCTATCTACAAATTCCTCATCTCTCCTTGCTCAAGAGTACCCTTTGGGAGGGGGAATAAGAGGGAGCCTGTCTCCCTCGGCTGATATATCCATCTTCTTCTGATACCAAACATCATTGCCATTCCTGGTATTCAGTTGTAGATCAGGACTAACAGTATCAGTTCCTTGGGTCTCAAGCCTTCAGGCTTAGGATTGAATTATCAGATTTCTTAGTTTGCTAGCTTACAGATAACAAGCAGACTGCAGGACTCCTTGCTTTGTAAATTACCTGTTTACTTTCATAGTAACATATAAGCTCTTGATTCTGTTTCTCTGGGTAGTTCTAACTAATATATTTGATAATTTTAAAAATAATTCATCTGGATGAGTTGGACTTCTGAGAGCATTGAGAGCATTTTGAGGAGGAATATCAATATCATCCTCAGTGAAATTAATAAAATAGACAAAGTTGTAGGGAAAAAATGATCAAGAATTTAAGGTCTCTTGAAACTTCCCTAAAGATACACAGGTAACCTATGTATTTGTCAAAACCCGTGTAAGATCAGGTAGAATATGTAATGTTTCAACAATGATCCATGTCTCCATCTCCCTGTGCTTGATCCATGTCTCCATCAACTCCACTCTACTGTCAAAAGAAAATTGTATTCTTTTTTTAATTTTTAAAAAAATATTTATTTTCTTTTTATTATTAAAGATCTTCCACTCCTTTTACATACCAACCTCAGATCCCCCTCTCCTCCCGCCCTGCCAGCTAATTGTCAATATCCATTCAAAACTACAATCTGTTAGGAAACTATCAATGCTTAGAGTATAAGGACAGCAGAAATTGACTTGATGGGATAAAGAAGACACAAAGTTGGGTGGGGAAGGAAGATGGGTGAATCTAGGAAGAGTTAGAGGAGGGGATTGAATATGGTCAAAATATATTTAATTCTCAAGGAACTAATAATTAAAAACAACAAAAAACTATCAACACTTGAAATGTCTCCCATTTAAATTCAAAGTGATAAAATCCTGAAGAATGTATTCAAAATGTCTGTGTTACTTCCTTTAGGAGTTCTCACTTACTTTAATTAGCATTAACTATAAATAATAATGGGCTCCATTGTATCATTTTCACACAGGTATATAACGTACTTTGGTCATATTCACCCCAATGACCCTGTCTTGTCCCTTATCTCCTGCTGATCACCTCCCTCTTCCTGACTGGTCTTATTCTACTTTCATGGATTTTTTATTGTGTTTTTGGTGATCTAATGAGTTGAATCAGGCCTGCTTACAGGAACAGGGGTGAAGAGTTCTCTACAGTGTCACAGGCACTTACCAGTGGCTATAATCCTTAAGAAAATATGTTCCCCTTCCCCAGCAACTGCCAACTGCCTGTGAATCATCAGAGAGCAGTGGAACTTCATGCCCTCCTCACTACTGTTAACTGCCTATGCATCCTTGAGGAGCAGTTGGGAGTCTTATGAGACCCCCTCTCCTCCCAGCCAGTATTAACTGTCTGGGAGGAGAGGTGGAGACCACACAAGAGCCTTTCTTCTTGATGGAATGCTAATGAGCCTAATCTTGTACAGGTCTTATGTGTGTAATCACATCTGCTGTGTCTAAATGCCAGGAAACTAGAAAAGAGCCCCATGAGAGGGCAAAAGGAAGCCTGCAGATGACTAAGTTGGAAAGGAGAATAATCGGTATAGAACAGTTTAAGTGCAGATGAGGATAATGATAGGGCGTGTGGAAGGGGCAGGGGTATGTCCTCAGTGCCAATGAAGAAGCCATAATGAAGGCCCAGAAACTTAGATGACTTGGAGGTTAAAAGTGCTTGTTGTTTTTGTTAAGTACCACAATTTGGTTCCCAGTGCCCATGTCATGTAGCTCACAACTGCCTGCAAATGGAGCTCTAAAGCAGTGGTTCTCAGCCTTCCTAATGCTGGGACCCTTTAACATAGTTCCTCATGTTTTGGTGACCCCGAACCATAACATTATTTTTGTTGTTATTTCATAACTGTAGTTTTGCTACTGTTATGAATTGTAAATATCTGTTTTTCAGTGGTCTTAGGCGACCCCCTTGAAAGGTCATGACGCACAGCTTGAGAACCACTGTTCTAAAGGCTCTGATGCCCTATTTTAACACCTTCAGGAACCCTCACTCATGTGCCCATAACCCTATACTTATACCCACACGTATATACAATTAAAAGTAATGATAAATCTCTTTTAAAAAATCTACTATGAAACCTAACTTATAGCCAAATTAAAAGATAAGATAAAATGAAATAAAATAAATGCTTTGAATGGAGGTACCCAGTGTGAGTACATGAAACATTTTCCAAAGCCACTATTTTCACTTTTAAAGAAGTTTAATTCTAAGTGTAGCAAGTCAAACATATTATATGTCTACTTGTAATCTCCCCAGTTCCCTTGGAGAACAGATGTTACACATTGTGAGAGACAAGTCAAGCATTCAGAGCCTAAAACATAACTAGTATACAATGCAATGTATCAAGACTTTCCCTATGTTCTGAGGAAGTCCAATAGGGAAGTGATCTCAAAGTTTCTTGCCAAAGTAGATGACTATGTTTGAAGAGATGAAGTTTACTCTAAGACCACTCAAAACACAACTTCTCATTTTAAAAGCAACCTACTTGACCAGAGAGAAGCAGAGAAGCCTTTCTGGTGGTAGAACAAGTCTCAGATTTTTGTCACTGTTTTTAATGTGAGAGGATTCATTTTACTTTGAGTGCTTTGAAGTTATTCATATTGGAGACAAGTACTTCTTCAGTGTGTGCAACATTTCCTTCCACATGCCAAATGTCGTGTGTAAAATCCACAATGTACATTATCTACTTATGTAGAAATGTATGTTTGTAACAGTGTCATGAATTATATAAACAATGAAACTTAAAAAGTATTTTAAAACAAGTTTATTTTGGCTGTTAAATATGCAGTAATTGCTTATGTTTACAGTTTGACATTTACATGCTTATACAAGGGAGGTGTTTTTGTATAATGCTAAGAAATAGGAAGAAATGACAGTCAACTAAGTATAATTCTGAAAGTAAAATACATTTGTGATAGTTGGTCTTAATGTTAACTTGATACAAATTTGAGTCACTTGAGAAAGGAACCTCAACTGAAGAATTGTCCTGATTGCCTTAACTGCTATGGGAAGACCCATACCAAAGGTGGGTGGCACCTTCAGGTAGAAGCCCAGATTAGAAAATGCATGGCAAAAGAAGGATAATTCACATTTTGCTTGTTTGGTCTCTGCCACTTGACCAGTTGAACTTTATTCTTGCTGCCAAGTTGACTTACCCTCTTGCTGATGCTGTTATTTCTTCACTGGTATCAGGACCAGTATTTTCAGTCTTCTATCAATGGCTCAGAAATAGGATCTCTTTGGGAGACTTCAAGGTTTCCTCCGCCAGACTTCTGAGGGGCCAATTGTTGGCCTCTTCAGTGTAAGACAGGCACGGTGCACCGACTCCAGTTTTTGGGGCACACAGCCTCAAGGACCAAGCAACTACAGAGTTCTAAGACTCTTGGGTATGAAACAACTGTTAAGTTAATTTATTAAATGTGTGTGTGTGTGTGTGTGTGTGTGTGTGTGTGTAATCTCTGTCTCTTATACACATCTAGATGTGTATAAGAGACAGGACAGAGATTATGGCTGTGAGGTTTAAAACATTAAATTCCCATCATGATAGTGTTATGAAGCCATGTCCTTCTGAGTATTCATAGAGTTAATGATTACAAGAAGAGAGATCTCATAAGGACACTGCCTTCTCCAAGGATATATAGAGATAGTTAATGGTTGCTGAGGAAGGAATGTGTTTTTTCTTCAGTGACATAGCCAACAATAAGATGCCCCTCCTCCTGTAAGTGACCTGTCACCCACATTCCTATAAGTAATTCTGCTGTGGGATGTCTTTCTGTATGCTGTGAATATGTGTTGTTCCCATTGGTTAATAAATAAAGCTGTTTGGCCAATGGCGAGGCAGAATAAGGTTAAGCAGTACATTCAAACTGAAGACTGAGAGGAAGAAGGGTGGAGTCAGAGCACAAGCTGCTATCTACTGCCAGGAGAAGCAAGATGTGAGAGAACAGGTAATGCTGTCAAGCCAAGTGGCAAAACATAGATGAATAGAAATGGATTGAAGTAAGTTATAAGAGCTAGTTAATAATGAGCCTGAGCCATAGGCCATACAGTTTGTAATTAATATTAAGCCTCTGAGTGATTATTTCTTAAGCAGCTGTGGGACCGCTGGCGGGAGAGATTTGTCCAGACCATGGGGCTGGGCAGGACTGGAGAAACTTCTGCTACATAATTCTAATTAATTCTTTGTTTAGCTAGGGTATACTTGAGTTAACTTGTTTCTGTAGTCTCTCCTTGGTGACCTATCAGGAGTGAAATGATGTTGGTTCATCTCCACAGGAAAAGTACACACAATAGCAGTCAATATATCCTAGCATTTAATATACGTTAACAAATTATATTGACTTTTACACAAAAATAGGTAATTAGAAACTGTAGAGCATAATACAAAAATATGCAGACATTATTGCTACCCTGATATGCCTATAGAATGCTGCAGAGGTATTTAATTTATTATTAAATGCTAATCCTTCATGATGATAGTAGACAATTGTAAGCTCAAATAAGTTACACCCGTTATAATTGATGTTGCATCTTTCTTAAATAATTTGAGATGTTCTTAAGTATATGGTTTGATGGCACAGATGTATTCAGAGTATTTAATTTTACATGTATCCCAAAAACATATTATATGTTGTAAAACTTCATTTGAAATAGTTAAAACTACAAAGTCATATGAATATTTTTACTCTTTGTAATTTGTCTAAACATATCTTTCTAAAGATATTTATCTTGTTTAAAAATACGTATAGAAAAATATCTGATCTTTCTATTCATCATTTAGATAATAAAATAAATATTTGTTCGCTCTAAAAATGCTATGGTTAATTGGACTACATGGAGAAAATATGGCATATATAATGAATTCCTTGATAAATAAATGTGTTCAAAGAGGATGATAGATAAACCTTGTCAAAGGCTTGGTTCATACTCTGAAGTTTTGGCAATCGAGGGACCCACAAAATGCTGGCTATCTCTTAAAGAACCAGTTACTGACTGCTGTAATTCCCACCACAAGGAATTAAGCATAATGCCAGATAAATCTGTTAAGGATTTGAAATCAGTATATTCTACACTTGATGCTGCTCCAATATCATTTTTCTTTTCCACAAATGGAAGCCAGTTTTAAGTGGGTCCCAGAGCTTGAAAGCATTCTATTGTATGTTCATGCTGCAGTTTACGGTAGTCTTTTTCTTGGCCCAAATGGTTTATTTTTCTACAGGGTTGGAGTGTTTGTTCATGAAAAAAGAGTGCATTTTGTATGTATAAGTTAGTATTTTTTTATTCAAAAGCCCAAGCCCCAAAGGGAGAGGGGTACATAATACATATTTTCAACAAACTAATACATTTTAAAAGGTAGATCATAAAAGGATAATTACAACATAAAAATCCTGGGTTGCAGAATCTAAAGAATGCAATCTGAAGGAAGAAACACACAATATAAACTGGATGACAATGAATTCTGATGAGCTGTTTCTCCCTGGTAGAGACAGAGCACTTCATCAGGAGATTCAAATTGCTAGTAGGTGGTTGGTTGATGTAGCATATTAGTTCGTTGGGCTGGTTCTTTTTATTTTTGTTTACTTGACACAAATTGAACTTGTTTGGGAAGAAGGAACCTCAGTTGAGGAATTGCCTCTATCAGATTGGCCTATAGGCAAGTCTGTGGGGCATTTTCT